>JARHVA010004514.1:427500-510000 GCA_037957365.1 Torreya grandis
TAGTAATAATTTTGATGATAAAAATATATATAGAGAAGGAAGGAATTAGATTATAAAATGAAGGGTTAGTTAATGATAACATTAGGGAGCAGGATATGGTAGAGATAAAGGATCAAGAAGAAGAAACACCCTACATCAAAACCCTAAACTAAAGATATCTCATAAGGAGATGAAGCATTTTTACCAAACACCAACACCCATTATGCTTTAAATATGATGCATACATCTATGTATGAGACATGAATAAGTATTTATATGAGAGGAATAGGAAAATAATTGCCATAGTTCTAGAGAATAAATAGAAATCAAAATGGATTTTTTAGCTAATCAAGCATAAGTATTACGGTGAAGGAATTTTAAAGGAGAAGTGAAGGGAAAAAGGATGGAGTATACAATTAGTTATATAAAATAAGGAAATAAATAAAAAATATTGATTATTTCTTCAAGAACAAACACATAAATTAAGTGAATTATTAGTAGCACAAGTGTAAAATCTAACATCTTGAAGATGACACATAATAGAATGAATTTTCCCCTATATGGGATGGATACAAAATATGTTGAATAAAATATATTTGTATTAGATTCATAATGGATAATTCATATTATAACATATGAGAAATTAATGTTGTTCAATATTTATTAAGAAGATAAGAGTTGATGCATTAAAATGTTACATGAAAAAAACATATGACATGAGAATTCATGGCTTGATGTACATAATTAATTGAAAATATATGTGCATTATCAATATATCCCAAAAAATATTGTTAGTAACATTTTATAACTCATACAAAAATAAAAATGAAGTGTAAAATAGTATGAACAAATATTTAAAGAAATATTAATAAATTTGGAGGAACCATTCAATGGGAAATAACATATTGAATGGTTTATTTTAGGTTTAATATCATACTTATGATATACTATAGATGGAAATACATCATGCATGGAAATAAAGTCTTGAAGATGAAATGAATTCCTCTTTTAAGGATAATATGGAGTGATCATAGTAGGAGTTATAGAAATTGCATTTAAAATATGAAATTCAAATAAAGGGCTGTTTTTTTAGTTCACCGCAAGCTAAAAAATAAACTGTCATGACTTCAAGTATGGTGTACAATTTTTTTCACATAAGGGCATTCATAGACAAATAGCCCACCTCAAGAAATGAAAAAAATGAGCTATAACATTGAGATCATCTGAGACACTAGTGGGGATGCCCACCCAAATTTGATAGATTATAAATGAAGATAAAATATATTATAGATTATGTCAAACATATGACCAACACCCAAAAAAATTATGTCCCATGATGGACGAAACCCACCAATAAACTAAGTGATGTATTGTATCATGTGTGGATCATTGAATCACTACAACCATACATACCTTGGACATTATTTGATGTAGGATAAATAAGATAGAAAAAAAGATGAGATATGGTAGTAAAATTAATTACATCATTTCAATCAAAAATTAAAAATCATACCCTACCATACCCTATCCCATAATACTTAAACCTTCTATAAATTTATGATTTTACAATGTAAAATACACAACCAAAATATTATAACACCGAGCATGGATAGTATCAAGGAGGGGTCAATGGAAATTATAGAGGTGGATAATATGGTTTAAGAGGTAAATATTAAGTAATAATATTTTATAGTTAGGGATATAACCAAGGATAAAACTAGGAAACAATTCTCCCTACCTAATATAAATGCAACAAGATCAATTAAGAAAATGAATAGAGGAACCATAAGTTGAATGTGTTTTGCACCATGATAAAAGAATACACAGATCCTTGTATTTCAATAAAGTTTAACAATTATATAAAAATGGAGGAATAAAAATAGAGTAACTAGTTGGATCCCCTTTGTTAAAAGGTACAAAGCCTTTAACTAAAATCCCAAAGGTCCAAGAGATCAAATGAAGGTGCAATGAAGTAAGGCAGAAAGATGAATATGATTAAATAAAATAATAATGAGAATTTTCACATAATAAAACATAATTATTAATATAATATAAGATAATGTTTAATATAAATTAAATATAATAGGGAACACTTCAAAAATAACTATTGATGAACTAAAACCAAAGGTTACAATAACAACTAGAAATGGGGAAAATAAAGGAAAAGGAAAGGAGAAAGTAAAAAAAATTGAAGAAGATTTTGACATGGATAATGAATGACACTATCATAATACATATAAAAATTATATAATATCATAAAATATAATTAAAATTATTCAAGATAAACAAGATAAGGATCAAATCAAGATGACTTACTTTGATGAAGTTGAAATTGAAAATTTGTAACAAATGTTAAAACTAGATAAAAATTAAGGATTGTTAGATAAATTATTGTAATTTAGATAATACTAGAACAAAAAATAACAATATAATCAGGTTATAACAGTTAAAAAATATATTTAAAACTAATATAAAATGGACAAAGATGATAATAATGTTAAATGTCAAAAATGATGGCCAATAAGTTAAAAAGACATTACTAAACTTATAGTATGATATAAGATTCCTTCCCCACAATATTTGGGAACCAATAAATTATATAAAATTATATACTACAACATATGGCATAAATATGACCAATGGAACATTGAGACCACTAATAGGGACACTTTAAAATGTCAAAGTTAATTACATGGTTATTAAAATAAAATTTAAATTTTAGGTAATTGATAAGTATGATACAAGGTAACCAACATTAATAATATTAGAATGGTTTTTATAATGTCATGGTATTTTAAAATATTAATAATAAAATATTAATTTTGAGTGGAATGGTTTGGTAGCACACGTTCCCCTAGAAACTAGTATGGGGGTCACGTAGTCAGATGAGTTATGCCCAAATGAAGGTAAGAGTGAATTGAATGAAATATTTAGAGTATATAAGATAAATAAAATTATTAAATTTTATGATTATAATGAAATAATAAATGAGGGAGATTTAATTATATAAATTAATTAGGTTTAAGTAGCCTTTGAGGAATACATCAATGTCTTTTTATATGGAGAACTACAAACAAGTCTCAGAAAAGTCTATCACATGGGAAAATTATTATGTACCAAAAATGAGGTTACTACAATAGATAATAAGATTCAATTAAGAAATAAAGTATGTCACATCAAAATATGAGCTTATCATGTGAAATTACCCATATTTATTATAATAGGGGATGTAGAATATTATCTACAACAAATTACTACAATGTTTCCTCTAAAACACATAATAATGAAAGCTATCAATGATTCAATAACTAAAACTAATATAAGGTTTTGGAACACACATAAATCCAAAATTTTAAACTATAAAACATTTAGTATCGTACTAAAAATAAGGTTCATCAAATCTTAACAATTATTTAAGGAAATATGAAGATATGCAGACACAACTAACCCCAGAACACATATTGAAAATTGTGAAACATTGTGGATGGTAAAAGGAGAAAACAATAAAATAATTAGGTGAAATTATTTTATTATACACTTGAATCATACCTAAGATATATTTATAAGCACTAGTAAATGTATAGAGGGACATATAAATGGGACGAACTCAAAGTTGACTTTTGTCAGACTTTAAACTTTTAGGACTCAAATACATGAATATGTCATGATCTACAAATGATTAAAACATTCTTGTTTATTCCATATCATACCATAAAGAAACAACTTAGTAAATTAAAAACTTAAGAAATGATAATGGGGCACACAAATTATTGGGAACCTATTGGTAAAAATAATTTAAAAAGTATAAAAATATGCATAAAAAATAATAAAGAGGGGATTGAAAATGAAATATATTATATAAAACTAACCAAACAAGAACAACATGATGAAAATGAAAACATAAAAAGGAAATATAATAAGGGGAGAGGTAAGTCATTGACAATATGGAAGATAAAACACAATTATTCTATAAACCTCTAAATATCAGAGAATATTACATAGCCAAAGAGGGAAACCCTAAAATAGAAAAAATATGAGACTATTGGGTTGAAGTGAAAGTCAAAAAATGATTGAAATCTTACGATAATGTGAGGATTTATTTCTCTAAATTCTTATAAAATAAAAATTTATTAAATAATATATTGGAATAATGAAAATATAGGTAAAATATGATGTGGAACCATTGAGAAATAGACCATATCAACTTAACCTAAATGTTAAATCCAAGGTAAAATTCAAGTTGGATAAAATGTTGGTCAGTGGGTTAATTACCCTAATATATGATAATGAATGTATTATCCCAATGGTTATCCCAAAAAATAAAATAGGTGAAACATGTATTTTCATATATTATATGGAGATAAATAAGGCATGCTTACATGACCCATTACCGACACCATTCACCAGGAAAATACTAAAAAATGTGGTAGGTAGGAAATATATATGTTTAAGAATGGTTTATTTAGTTACCATCAAGTAAGTGTCACACCAAATACCACCCTAAGAAATTTTTTTCACTCAAATGGGTGTTATTCATGTATATAATGATGTTCTTTGGGTTATAGAACACACTAGTGGTGTTCATCCACATCATGGTAATCACATTTAGAGAGTTTATACAAGAGTTTTTATAGGTATAATTAAATTATATGATGGTATATGGAATGTTAAAATACCATGTATAGGTATTAAGGTTAATGTTCCAATGGGGTGGATAGTTAAACATCTCATTAGACTTAAATAAATACAGTTTTTCTACTCCATTTGGATCACTATTAGTACATATTATCTATAAAGATGGAATTATGATAGACCCATTTAAAATTAAATTATTGTCATTCTACCACTCTAAAAAAATTAAAAATGTGAGAATGATAGTAGGGTATAAAATTTATCAACATTGATTCATTAGGAATTATGTGTTGTTTAACACTCCCATATAAGAGATATTATAAATAAGGAACGACCAAACTATATAATAGACACTACAATGCCAAGAAGTATTTGATAAACTAAATAATATGATATTTGATGTACCAATAATAGTTTTTTAGATTATATGGTAGGATTTTTTGTCCATGTCAATGCCTTAAGAATAGTCATAGAATCAGTATTAACACAACCACAAGGTAATATTGACAATCTCGTTTCATTTTAAAGAATGAAAACAGAAAAAAAAGAAATTAACTAGTCAACAATATAAAGATAAGTGTTAGAAATGGTGTACACAATAGAAACATTTAGACATTATTTAATATCCACACATTTATATTATTTACTAACCATGAACCATTGAAATATATAATAAATATATCTATCATACAATGAATAATATGCCACTAGTCAAAAAAATACAATAATTTTATTTTAAGATTACAGTGAAATGTGGTCAAATAAATAATGTATTGTATTATTTATCAAACATTACTATAGGAGATGACGTGGGAACAATAAAGGATGAGTTACTTGGATCTATTTTTTAGGCATTAAGGCAATCCCAAAGGACATGGCTAATATTTCATAATTCATAACCATAATAGATTTTTTGGAAGGGTATGGAAAAATTAAATGTAAAATATTGATAATGCATGCATTTCATTTCAACTTATCAAATAAGCCTTACATAAAAAAGGAAGGGATGATGTTATGGGTAGCATTGACACATGAGTGTGAAATTCTCATGAGAGAGGCACATGCTGGCATGGTAGGAGGGCATAATTCAAGAGAGGTTATTGTAATGCTAGTCAACCTATGGTGGAGAATGATGTTTAAGGATGCACAAATATATGCTATAAATTTTGATATTTGTCTAAGGGTATTAAAACCCAAAACATGAGATCACATGATAATACAAATATTACTAGAATTAGATCCATTTAAAAAATGGGATCTTAAATTTATTTGCCCTATCAAACCTACCACAATGAGAATTAATGAAAGATCCATTATTACAAGTACACAATACCTAACTAGATGGAAAAAGTAAGTACTTAAAAAATATTATATATCAAAAACTACCACAAAATTATTATATCAAAACATTATTACCTGATTTAGATGCCCACTCAATATAAAAAGTGATAAAGAAAAAAATCATAAATAATACCATCATAGAGTTATACAAGAATTTCTTGATACAACATAATTGGAACACTCTATATAATCAAAAAGTGAATATAACAATAGATGAATTTATTAAGGTTTTGGAAAAAAAATTAACTAATGCATGCAACGTTGATATTTCTAATTAGGTTAAAAATATACTTGTGGTAATTTTGGATTACTACATAACATATAATATGTTAACCAAATATTGATCATTTTAAATAATGTATGGATGGAAAGCTATAGCACCTATACATTTTATCAAGTTTAAGACTAGATATAACATTTAAATTGAATTAAAAATATTCATTACAAGAGAGACTCATATAAGAAGATAAACATGAGAAAAATATGTTCTTAGCTACCTATAACCAAATATAATAGAAAATATGACAAAAATCCTATCATGACTAGTATATTATGAAAAAATAATTCAAGACACATGATAAAGTATTAATTTATGACAATAAGTATAATAAATTGAGAAAAATAAAAATAAAATGGATATGACCATAGATTATTAATGAAATTCTAGACTCCAGAGAAATAAGATTGAAAACACTTGTAGGGACATAGAGGAAAATATTTGTAAATAACACACATTTAAAATTATACACTAGATAGTACTATGATGAAATGTAGTAAGTAAAGTGTGGTAAGATAATGAGTGGCATTATCTTATAAATCCAACCAAGTGAGTCAATAAAATATACTATGGTATATTACTATACATGACTAAGTTTTTTGGTGCTGATTGTGTTACCCTTCCAATAATTAATGAAAAAAGAGAAAATGAGGGATGATGGAATAAAAAAATATAAAAATAATTATATATATTTATGAAAAAAATTTGAAAAAAAATGTATATAAAATTATATAATAAAAGGAACCCAAGGATAAAAATACATACGTGAGAAAATATTGGGATTTTAATAGGATTGAAAATTAAATAATTGGTAGACTAGAGAAGAGGGGAAGTATATAATGGTGAAAAGTTATTTTCCCGAATAAAAGTGTAGATATGTTTTTTTAAGTGAAAAGATGAAACTCATAGACTAGTTGAAATAGATGGAAAAGTAAAGTTAAACACAAATGGGTGGTTGGTAGAAAATATCAAAATACTTATAAAAGAATGAGAGAAAATGAAAATAATGAAATAATAATAATGATAATATCAAAAGAGGAAATATAAAAAATGGATAAATATATTTAATACAAAAAGAGAAAGAAGGTAGGTACGAATGGTTAAAAACTTTAATTGAGCATGAAAATAGTATTTAACTCACTGCACTTAACAAAAATATTATGAAAGATATAAAATGTTGGTTTTGTATTCCAAAAAAACCATAAAAATTTCATAAAAAAAAACTATAACAAAACTTCACATGAATAACATACACTCTGCATAAGACCTTAACTCACTTACAATATGAGATGGAAGTACCTCAAGTAGTAAGAGTAGACCAGATTAAGAAACTCATGTATAAATAAAACTTTATGAAATATGGGCTCCTAGATCTATATGAATAATTTTAGAGTGACCCCTTTATTATCCCATTACGAGGACACTCAAAATTACATCCATTTTAAATTTTCATAAATTGACCACCACACCATAGAACCTAAGAGAGTGGTGATGATGCAAAAAAACATAATTCTTGATAGCTAGATTATATGGTGGAATAAACTATTATTCTTAGGATGAAATTATATGTTTGGATATTATTCCCATTCTTTATAATAATGGATAATACCATAAGGATAATATTGAGTAGAGCACATAAATATGTGTTGTACTTAGATAAGCCATACTATATGACATTGACAATCATCCACATAGTCATAGGGTTGATGCATCAGTGTCATAACCCATAAGTACAATAATAAGAAAGAATCAAGAATAAAATTAGTATTAACACATACTATAACAACCCCAATAAAATATATCTCTCCATTCAAGGAATTGGGAACCCTAGGTTTTGATATGCAATAAAATAAATTTCATGAAATATTTACAACACCAATTGGGAGGAGTTTGCTATCATAAATAACATTGAAATTTATTGGGACATTGTTACTAGTGGCATGCAATAAAACCTCACTATGTCCATATATGAGAAGTACTAGGATAGTTATATAAGACCAATCATGGTACCTATGAATTCTCTTATGTCTCCCTTATATTAATTTTAATCATTCACTTTACAAATACCATCCTATGGCATCAAAGACTAGTTGAATAAGACCTAGATATCTCAGTAGGAGAACAAGCTAAGCTTTAATTTGAATCCACACAAGGGAAAACTAGATAATACATTTATTATAATGGGATAAGATTATTATAAATATGGTAGGTGAAAGATTTAGCATATCTCTAGTGTAGACACCCAATTTTGGCACAAGGCTTTTTTTACAATGTATTTTAGCCACTTTGCTCATATTGGCATTAAATAATTATTAATTACTTAGTTGTTCATGGTTTTTTATGTGTTTTCCATTTTATTTATGATTTTACATGATACTATGGTCTATGTTATCCATCCACATTACTCAAATAATGTTTCATATATATATATATATATATGAAACATTATTTGAGTAATGTGGATGGATATATATATATATATATAACCCCTTTATCATTTCAAGGATGTACTTATCTTAGGACATGATCAACTAGTTATCCCAAGATAAATTTTTGATCTTGACCCCTTATAGTTAATTTAGGCCCTTTATATTTGTAATCCCATTTTAACATATTTCCATTTTAAAAAAAAATATTTTTTATCACTTTTATGTTCTTTTCATCTTTTTAGTGCAACATTAGGTTTCTAGTTCTAATTCTAAAAGGTTCCTATATATACAAGGTTTCTAGGATATTTTTGGGATAATCATTATTTTATTAAAACATATACACAAAATTCACATATTAATTACATTAAATCATTATAGATACATATTAAGTATTATTACATTTTGCATGCTTGTGATAATGGTAAACTAGGAGAAGGAACATCTAGATTTACATTAATCATTTCACACATGCACACACATGTAGGTGGGATAAATAAATTTGATTTTTATCACTCTTTATAACATTATAAATGTAGATTGATGTTTTATCTCTCAATAGGGATTGAAAAATGTATGTCTAACACAAAACCTTTCATTTGATTCCCACTCCCCATTTAAAGTCTCATGTGTTTTGTGAATGGAACTAGTGTTTAATATTTTAGGTACATGTACATAAATTAAAAAGGATGATAAGGATGTAAAATAAATTAGTAAATTAGTAAAATAATCATTATAATAATTATAATCTCACCATCACAAGGTCAATATGGACCCATAGGGGTCAAGATTGGTAGTTGGTATTATTTCCTCCTAGTCAGTTCTAAACCAGACCAAAAACAAAAGTTGGTTTTTAAAAACATGAAATCATATGGTCAAGATTGAAAATATGACCCATAGTGGTCAATATAAATAGTTTATACTATTTTATTCTAGTGATTTCTATCCCATAAAAATAATTTTTTTCAAATCAACAAATTAATAGAATATAGTTATGGCACACAAGTTCAGATTAGAAAATTAGTCTATATATCAAGATAGTGTGTCAAATAAGCTAAGTATCTCTCTACCCTCTTTCATTTGATTATTATGAATTTTAAAACCTTAATTTTTAATTATAGTTTTCAAACCATTTTTTCATACTCCACCAATCAATAATTAGTTTATATTTTACTAGTTTATATCTAATCAAAATGTTATTATTAATTTAATTCATTTTTAAATAAAACATATTGATGAATGGGTATATTATATTTTAAAATCAATTATAAATTTATTATTTAAGGTTATATATGGAGTGTTTTTTGGATTATCTCTTATCATTTTTATTTTTTACCATTCTATGTTTCAAAATGTATACCTATATTAGAAAAAATAATAGTCCTCTTTTTAAAATTTTTTTTTTATAGCAATACTAGACCCTAGGATTAATCTAGTGAATGGAGTAATGATAATTATTGTATCATAAAAAAGTTTATGATGTATATTAGGAATATGAATTTTAATAAAATTATTAAAATTAAAATAATGAAGAATCATATAGTGAGTAAGAGGAGGACTATACAACTTCTGAAATAGAATAACCTAGTTCCCTTAATCCTTTTTTAGATTATTATCTTAATAACACATTAGAATAAGATGAAAAAAATTATAATGGACATATTCTCATTCCTACCATCTCTCATTATTAAAAATATAGTGATACTTTATTTTAGAATGTAACTCTCTTATATCTATAGTTTGATGCTACACTTTATCATATTTACTATTACAAAAAAAAAATTCATAAGAATAAAAAACAATGCATAAATCAAATTTATGACAACACTATTATTAGATGCATAAACACTTTTCATGATATATAAAATTCAAATGACGTAAAATTAGAAAACATTCTCCTTTTATTTATCTAGATATTGAAAATAATACAAAATTAGAATGTGATTCTCCTTTTCTTTCTCTAGATAATGTATATGAAAAAAAAATCTAGTGTGATTATATATTTATCTCTCTACATAGTGTAAATGATACAAAATTATAATTGTATTTATATTTTATATTTATATATAATGAAAATGATACACAAATATATTTTGATTTTCTTTTTATATCGCTAGATAATGCAAACTCTTCAAAAATAGAATGTGATTCTCCCTTTCTCTCTATAGATAATGTAAATTATATGCCCAAGCTAGGATTAACCTATAACTATCCTATCTCAATATAATTGAACTCAAATAAGGTTAATAAATTATAAACAATGATACCTTAATGACTGGATAATGACATATGACATCCATTGATCTATCAAAGGGTTACATGCACTTAAAATTTCAAGAGGACATGGTTTAAAACCTAAGCCAATGAAACAAGGATGAAGATCTCATAATATCTCTAAGAAAGTAAAATTATTATAATAATTGATAGTAAGTATGAAATTAAATTAAACTCCATTAAGGGGGTTATAATGATTATAATTGGGTAAGGTGCAATGGTCAACAAAATGGTTATCTATGCAAAAGAAAGTGAAATATGCCAAGCCTAGGAAATATTATATCCACACTAGGTTATTAAGTGTATAAAAATCCTAAAAAAGTAAAATTACACATTCATTCACTAAGAAACAATGATAATCTATTTTACTAACTAAATAAATGAAAGATTATAAGCTAGAAATAATTACCTTGGGGTAGGCACATCAAGCATCAATCATCCCCTTGGCTCAACTATAGATTTTAAAGAGATGTTGTGGGTTAAGGAATTAAAATGGTTGGATAAATACCTAATATATCCCAATCTAGGAACTTACTATTCAACTTCAAGGACACCATAATAAAAGCTTCCCAAGATAAGTTTCTAGACCACAAAATCCTTCAAATATGACTTAGGTTAGAAGTTTGATTGAAATCAAAGTGAATAAAGTGTATATCATATGTTTAAAATAAAATATAACCCTATATATATTATTCCAATGCCATAAACTAACCCTAAAAACTAGGCCTATGATATCAGCCTAACAGATATAGTTGAAGGAATTGGCTGACGCAAAATGGTATCATACATGTTAATATAATAAAAATGTAAAATGATAGGCTCAAAACTATATCAGGTTATATGACATATTACATGAAGGTTATAAGGAACTAAACAAATGGTATCATCTAGGCTAATTCCATAGGATATAGAGAAGATAACATAAGTGAATGAGGAAAAGATGAAAGACATATATGTTAAGACAGTCTAAGGAAGTAAAAATGATAGTAGTAATGGTTTAGTTAGGATATAATGATAATGCCTCTTATAAATAAAAAATATCACTACCAAACCATTTTTTAGTGAAACTTGTAAGGTATGCACTTAGGGATGTTGATGCTCAATAATTCATTGAAAATAAAGTATTAGTAAATGGTAAAGTAAACAGTATTATGTGTACATATATTACCCACCCTACTATCATCACATGTCATAATAGTGTAATGTGGGATGATGATTTTGGAAATAAACATATATTAATAATTTAACATATCATACACATACCTTAACTTAACTTTATCACTAAATGGATACATGCAAATATTATAGTCTCAATTGTGGAGGGCAAAAAATATGCTTTTGGTAAGACCTATGGATAGAAGACTAAAAATGGATAAAATAAAATTAAAAACACATGGTGTTCAAAGTAAAAATTAAAAAACTCTCATAATTTATTTAATCAATTAGAAAAATGTAAATATGGGATCATTAAATCTAGGTTATAACCATAATACCAAGCAGATTAATAAAAACAAAGGAAAATAGGTAAGGAAAAACTCCAAGGCTGCTTAGGACCAAAAAACCCAAACATTAATTTAAAGTAAGATAAGTAACAATAAAACTTAAATGAGTGAGAAATAGAGATAATTGATGAGAAAAACTGCATTGTAAGAGAAGTAGCAAGCCATACTCAAATAAAGATGAAAAAAATGAACTATAAAAATGAGATCAACTATCTTAAAAAATGTAGAATAGAAAACATAGGGTCCAAAAACATAACTAATAGAACTCATATAAACTTAAGACAATAGCCAATAGATCATATTGTAACATTCAAAATCCAAATTCCATTCTAAAGATGGGAAAATTAATACTACAATATTATTACCATTTTGAAAGATATGAACAATAAGAAGTCAATAAAAATGTAAGACATTTAAAAATAAACCTACATGTCAAGGGGGAAATAATTTAATTAGGGGAAGGAGTCGTCGCTAAGGAATAAAAATCATATTTACTAAAAATAAGATACTCAAATAGGTTTTGAAAGTCTAATATTTTTCAACATCAATGAACCTAGATAAACCTACCTAGAAACATAAGTTTTGGATAACTATTGAAGTATAAAGATCATCCCATGAATAATATCATGCATAAAAATAAATGAATATTTTGTCCCCCTTACATGTTCCGTCTCTAGGACACCTTACATATCTATCATCCTATTGTGAAGAATGGGTACTTGTGTGAGAAGATAGGTGTTATTAAAATGAAAGAAGATATAATGATATAATGAGACCTCCTACCCCAATATATTGGCCTATCACATCCTAATCGACCTTAACTATATCAAGAGGCCAAATGTTGAATTTGAGATTTAGCTAGAGTAGGATAAAAATCATACAAATATCACGTATTTTGGTGTGATTTGACTTTTGTCATATATTTTTCCTTTTGATCTTATTTTTAAAAATATTTCTTTTCGATTTTTTTGTTTCTCCTCCATAAATATTTAGAAAACTAAACATGGGTAAAATAGGTAGATAACACAAGAGAGATTAAAATTGTATAATAAATTGATAAAATAAATATGATGGTTCTTAAATACTCATAAAATTACCAATTTTTAATTGTGAAGTCTCAAAAATGACCTACATGTGCTAGAATTGAAAGGAAATAAGGGATAAATAGGGACCATGGAATATTCATCCATGTAATTAAAATCATTTAATGAGTAATATTATTATGGTTGATCACAAGTATTAAAAAAAAATCTTAAAATGGTATAGGGTTATGCTATCATATTAATGTCACTAGGGAAACCATACTAACCTATAAGGGATCTAACATAAGAAATGGAAAAAGTAATAATCATCCAAAGAGAGGGGGAAAGGAAAATAAGGGCCAACGAATAACAAGGAAACTAAGAAAAATTTATAATAATGTGATGAATTCATTATAAATAAACCTTAATGGTGTTACCTAATATCTAAAATAAAAACAAGGGTTTATTATATAATTATATAAAACCCAAAGGCAATACCTAAAAACTAGAAGGAAATTTAAGGATGAAATTAAAAATATGAAAGAAAAAAAGAAATAATGGTCTAATTAAAAATGATATAAAACAAGATGGTGAAACATAATATACTTAGGTTAATCTAAGTATTAATTTAATAATACAAAATAAACTAAAAATAAGCAATAATTTAAGTAAAAATTATATGAAACTTGAATTTGATACCTAAGATTCTCAGGTAAGTCTAAAGGTAACTAGAAAAATACAAAATAATAAAAAATGGATAAATGGTGAAACTAATCATCCCAAAAGTGGGGGAAAGTAAATTAAATGTAAAAAAAATAAAAATGAGACAAATTAATAATAAAAATCAATGCTAATGACTATATCTAAGATGAGCATGTGAAATGTAAGCATGTGTCTTAGAAAGTTTCTTTAGGATGAATTTTTATTTTTGTAATATGTGAAAGGTTATTTATTACTACCTCATGGTAATGATGAGAGATCAAAAATCCCAAAGAATGATGATTCAAATCATAAGATTCACTAAATTTTGAAATACAAGAATCATAAGGTGCCGTAATGTGTGTAAAAAAAATGATGGGCATCACATGATGCCCCAACATGTGTGATAACAAGAGGATAGGTTTTTGAAGATGCCCCAACTAGTGGGATATAGGTGGATTGGTGTTTATTTTTGAGTTAACCTCGATATTGATAGGCCTAGGAGTTATTTAAAAATCTCTATATATCTATGTTATAATATGGAATGAGGCATCTAAGGTAATGTTAGGATATTTGGGAGGTGATAAAAAAATTTAACATATGGTTGATACACTTGGAACACATAAGACTAAATTTGACTATATCAATTAGGTTGATATAGTCTGATGAAATAGAACTTTAATTAATTACATGAACCAAGTCAATACAATCTTGCAAAATAAAACTAAATTTGAATATATTGGACAATTTAATAAAATTTATTTTATCTTACCAAAAATTATCAACTAGGTTGATATAGTGAGGTAAAATAAATTTAATTATATCAACACATTCTAGGTTATGACTAGTACTATTGGGTGAAATAGAGATAATTATATAAACACATTATAGGTTATGGTATATTAGTTATTTAGAGGGAAAATAATTAATTTCAACACATTATGGGTCATGGTAGATGGAATTATCTAAAGGAAAAATAAATGCATTGGCACATTTTGGATCATAGCCAATGTAATTAGCTAGATGAAAAAATAAAATTATTAACACATTCCGGGTCATGGACAATGTAATTCAATAGAGGTGGCTGAAATTGAATGATATTGGGTTAGTTGATACCATTGTAAATAAATTAGTTTAGTGGTGATTTTGGAGAGGTTAAAGTAGGATAGTTATGAATATTTATACAAGCTTAAGGATAAAAATCACCTATAATGTGTAATGTGGTAGACATTTTAATTATATATTCTTCATAATATTATGAGGTGAAATTATTTGGTTAAATATGCATGGATATTTTATGAATCATCCTCATAGGTCCTTCTAAGGGTGGGGTGGAGGGTGGGTAGATATAAAGGGAATTATTCTCATTTTTTCTTGATTTTCAAATGGGATTACTAAATAAGGGAAAGTCACGATAGGGATCATCAATTGGAAGATCATCTATCATGCTTATTTATTCACCTCTATCAAAATCATCATCATAAATAGGAAAATAATGATATTTATTTTAAACCATGTGAAAAGGGACAAATGTGGGACATAGGATCACCACAAGTAGCAAAATAAATTTAAGAATAAGGATCCTCATGATCACAAGGAAGAAGATCATCATGGGAATCTTCACTAATGAGATAAATAACAAAATTGATATCATTGGGGTCCCCATATGGATCCTCGTCAAGAGGAGGACCATAATGATAATATTCACTCTCACTAGAATTATCATCATAATTGGGAATAGTATAATTAGGAGCCTTAGCCCTGATAAAAGGTATAGAATAATTGTAACATGAGGAGTTTTCAGTGATGGTGGTCATATAAATTTGATGTAAAAAATATAGGTTATGTTAGATTGATGGTATAGATCTATATGATAATTCAATTATTGAGTATGGAAAAATAAAATGTTTCTTTTGGATGACACAATTTGGCAAAAATGTGAAACTAGTGAAGTTTGAGAGAAAAATACTATATCAGCCTAGTTGATGTAGTAGGAAAATGACATTGAACTATATCAGATTGGCTATTACAATTTGTAAACACATAAAATAGTATGATTTAATACAACCTGATACCATTCAAAAGTATATAAATAAAGGCATTAGTCTAACCATTATAATTGGACTATAAATGATATGTTAGTTTGAAAAATGTCTTAGTTTTAAAAAGTAAGAACATGAATCTAATCGAACCTAATTTTGAATAAGATTCAAATTGAGTTCACCAAAATTTATTGTGATGGTGAAGCCAAACTAAGGAAAAATCTAAGAATCAAATGGAAATGTGAAGATAATCCAACTATAGGTGTGATAGGATTCATGTTTAGTGGACTATAATGTATGCATGAGCTAGGATTAACCTATAAATATCCTAACTCAATATACTTGGAATCAAATAAGGTCAATCAAATAGATCCTATGATAATTGAATAATCAGGTTATGACCAATTAATTTTACAAATCTAGCAGAGGGTTGCCTATAATGAAAATGTGAATTAGAAATGGTTAAAAATCCTAAGCCTATGATACAATGATGTAGCTCTCAGTAGACCTATATGAAAGTAAATTTATTGTAATAAATGATTATATGTATGTAGGGTAAATTAAACTAATGAGAGTCATTATTAATATTTTAATTGGGTAAGGTGCAATGGTGAATTAAATGATGCTCTATGCAACCTAAAATATAATATGGGAAATCTAATAAATATTAGAGATACATAATCCTATTTGGTGTAGATAAATCCTAAAAGAGGATACATAAAAATTCACTCACTAAGAAATAAGAGACATCTTATATACTAAGTGAATAAAGTAAAGACTATAGAGCTAGAAATACTTATCTTAGGGTGGACCCATCAGGCATCAATCTGGGTCTTATATTAAATTGAGATTTATAAGAGATGTTGTGGGTTAAATACTTAAAATGGTTATATAAAAACATATCATATTACTAGATAAGAACTCCCAGTGACTCCTATTGATATTCAAGGATACCACGTGATAAGATTCCTCAAGATAAGGTTCTAGAACATTTTCCCCTACAAATATGACTTGGGGTAGAAGTGTGAGTGAAATTTGAATGAATATAGGGTATATCATATGCTTGGAAATAAATATGACCCCTATATATTATTATAATGATATTATCTTAGTCAATATAATTGAAAAAAATTTGTAGACATAGAATGGTATCAAACATGATGATGTAGTAAAAAAGTCAGAAGATAGGCTTAGAACTATATCAAGCTAGCTGATATAGTATAGGAAGGGTAAAATTCACTAAACATAGGGTATTGGTTAGGATAATTCCATAGGATATAGAGAAGATGTCACAACTAAATATGGAAAACATAGAAGAGGTAGTTGAAAAGACACAATGTGTAGGCCAAAATGATAGTAGTAATTATATAATTATGACATAATATAAACATGTCTCACAAAGAACTACTAGTCTTTCCCACCCCTTTCCTACTATACCCTTTAAGGCATGAACTCAGGATCAATGATTCACATGTCACTATAATAGAAACAATCAGTAAATGGTAAAGTGAAAAGTATTATATGTGTACATAAATGATGCAAAATTAGAATGTGATTATCCTATTATCTCTCTAAAAATAACATGTTTTATACCTTATCTTTATTTAAAATTGTAAATAGATGAACATGAGCAAAATATTTCATTATCTTCTTATAAAAAGCAATTTGTTATTCAAATTGTACATGCAATTTATAGTGATAATAAAAATGAAGTAGTCTTTACTCCTTCATTAGAAACTACATGTGATAGGAATGATCCAATATATAATGTTTCAAAATTATGAAATGATGTTATCCTAGAATACAGTGATATTAGTGATGATTACTTCATAATTGTATTCCAATTATATGGTAAATTGAAACTTATGAGTGCACCTTTATAAAATACAACTATTGCTATTATCCATATTATGTCCATAGGATACCTTCAAAATCAAGTATCGAATCTTAATTTTCAATTGTTATCATGTCATGCTAATATTAAAGATAATGTCATAAATATAAACCTCTTGCATGAAATTTATTTGAGTATCCTTATATAAAAGATTTTTTCATGCTTATGCTTCATTTATTTGATGCTATTCAAGGCCCTAATAATCACTTAGCATAAAACATGTGATCCTTTTGTCATTGGGCCATGAATGGACACATATTGTAAAAGTATTTTAAATAAATTTTAACACAATATGATAAGTATTGGATATAAAGTATTCCTAATTTTATTTACCTAAGTTTAAAACAATTTAAGATATTGTTATCAAATTATCACATGCATGAAATATTTATATTAACATTGACATATTTATGAGGATTGAAATAAGGATATGTTAATTCTATTAGATATTACATTATAGGATTATCATAACCTACTATTTGACTATTTTTGACAAACATTATTATATGTATTATCATATTTTTGAGTAATGATCATCTGATTCTTACATATAGATGTTGATTGTTATTATCCTGCACCAACATACTTTCATCTTGCATATTAATGATGTCATTAATATACTATTATATTTTGATGATTATTTAGTTTATATTTACATGTATATATGTTTTTAATGTAGAGAAATAATTATTGATCCCATTTTTTGGTGGTTTTAGGGATCATAGGTACATGATCTAGGCTAGTGGTGGATTTTGGCAATTGAGGTAATAATGGTGGAGGTAGTGAGCAACTAGGTAACACTAGCACTAGATAAAAAATATAATGGCAATGATCCATCTAGTCCTTGAGTAGTTGTAACATGCTTAATGTTACTCTTTTTATATTATTTTATTTATTTATTATTGATTGATATTTTCTCTTTTTATTTCATTTGACTACTATTGTGTTTGCATTTAATTTTTTAATTTATTAGAGTCCTTCATGTGTTGGCTTAGTGATGAGCTCTTTTTCTCTTATCTATCAATTTATTTATTCTAGCCACTAAGGGGTCCAATAATTTAAAATAATATTAGGACTCTTAACTTGTTTCCCACCATGGATCATATTGTGATTAAATTTGTTTAATTTATGTCTTTTTGCCTTGGTTTTATTACCAATAGGCCTCAATCAAGTTAATGCCATGCATTCTAATTCATCAAAACTACATAATGGCCTTGATTTAATAACTCTATGGGTAATAAGTAACCCATAAATAAATTATAGTTAGGAAATGATGGCCATAAAGGGGGTTGTGGACTTTGGTACATCATTATAGTTAAAGTAAAAAAATAAAGTATATATATTTATAAATAAATAGATAAAGGGAAAAATAAAAATAAAAATTTTAATGACTAGGGAAAATTATGGCCTTAGGTGTTGACTCTTCATTCAAGAAAAAATGTAATTTATTGTTTTAATTGGGAGATATGCCATTTACTAAGTTGGATTATGGGGAAAATCCTAGAGGGAAAATGATGTCCATGGAGAGTAATGGTGGCTCAAAATTCATCCTAACAGACTTTAATGGCTTGGAAAAATTCATGCCTAAGAAAATAAATATAAAAATAGATCAATCCATGGAATAAATTGATGGAGTTGGGCAAGAGTTTTAAATTTGTGAAGGGTAATCAAGGAAAAATTCATTTTCTTCTTCTTAGGGTAGATTTATGCCAAGTAAGTGATACTTTTTTTTAATTCTTGTTGGAGTTTTATCTTTATATGGTTGTGTAGGGTTGAATTTATTCCTTATTTTAGTTTAAATTTCATAAAATACTTACTATTTCAAGAGGAAATCATGAGACTTCTCCATGAACCTGTAAGTCTCTCAAAAACTAGTTAAAATCTCTCAAAACTATTCTATTTTGTTTTAAAATCAATTTAATGTTGGGGTTTCATATCTGGTTGTGGGTTAAAACTACACCTAGTGTATGAGGTTTAAAAACTATCTATATTATTAAAATACCTTGGTAGATAAGGTATTAAATCCTAGCTACTGATTTTATTCATCAGTGGAAGTGTTACCTTAAAAATGACATGCTAGGTGTTTTATTTTTTGTGTTATAATTATTTAATAGCCATATGGGTGTTTATTTTATGTTGTATTTATTTTACAATTGATGGGTTTTTATTCTTTCCATTTTCATTTGACCCTACTAGTCTTTATTGGTTGTTTATGAAAATATGGCATGATAGTCAAGTTTGGATGTTTTTATTTTGGTGCATTTTGAAGTATTGGGTAAAGGTGTTATTTGACTTTATTATACATCTTGAATTTTTTTTTTGGGTTAAAATGTGATTGAGCTTGTTAATTTTATCTTGAAAAAATACACATGTAAGTGTTTTATCTTATAATTGGATGCTTGATAAATTGATAAGTCCATTTTTGTAAGAGCAAATTGTAAAGTTTTTACTGTAGTGTTGTTGGCTTTGTTGGTACATAATGTTGAGTTTATCATGTTTTATGATATTTTATAATTTATAAAAAATACTAAATGATGGATAAAAATATATTTTTCATACCTTTTCCCAAATATTAAATTATTGACTCCACCACCTAGCCGATGGTTAGGGTGGTGAGGGCCATCGATTGGGGGGCTCATATGATAGTTCGGTGCGGTGTGAAAATAATTTATTGGATTTTATTTCATTATATAGTTTCATGATGTGTTTTGAACTATTATTAATTGGTTTTAATGATTAAATGATTTCTTTTAGCATTTTTAAAATTACTCTTTCTATGTATTATTCCTCCATCAACTTCTTGTAATGTAAAAGAGTAAGTTGCATTTTTCATATAAACACTAAATTTATTTAGTTGTTTATCATAACTCATAAAGTGATATCAAACATGATTTATGGGTTTTATTCTCCTATGTTTATCCTTAAAAATTCACATCTAAAGTATTTTTTTTATTGAGTATTAAGAAAGAAAATCAAGTTTTAAAATGACTTTATTTTTTTATTTCAAAAGAGAAATATCCTACAAAAATTAAATTCTCTTTCTATATAATGATCTTGGGATTTATTAATTTTATTTTTTAGTCCTATAGAATCTAATTGGAATGAAAAAATTTATTGAATTTAGTAAGCTACAACTAAGTTAAAATGAACTTGAGCTAGTTATTGGTTGGATGTATAAATTTTTGGTGTGCTAGAATTTAATTATTAAGCTATGTACATTGTTGATTTTACTATTTTAATGGTTGTAATAAGAGTTTTAATTAATTTTATATGGATATAAAAAGTGATTATTGGTGTTATTTACATTGTTGTTGATGTTGACAAGTGGTCCTATGGGGTAGATACAATGTAATTCTATTACACGAGTTTCTTGAGTATGAGCTACGCATAATGAATGATTTTTAATTTTTAATATGAAGGTTGTTAATAAAACAACAATTTTAATTCATTCCAATAAAAGTATAAAAGAGTGGGTGATTTTGAAACTATGCATGCTTGAATCAAGTGATTGTTATTCATGGAATTTAAAGGAAATGGTTACATAATTAATTATTTCTTTTATTTATGTTAAAGAACTTGATATTTCTATCATGCATATTTATCTTGAGAAAGTTTTGGAAAGTTGGTATTTCAATCTTGATCGGTGTCATACATATAATCTTGTAAGTTTAGATTTCCTTAAATTGATTAAGTCATGAGTATAAAAATTAACTAATATTCTAGCTTGTGTCTACCATTAAGTGTAAAAATTAAACATGGTGCAATGATCCTTAGATTATGAGATATTGGTATAAATATCTATATAGGATAGTACCATTACATATCTCTTATATCTATAATGTTTAATGATCAAGGAAATCTTTGGAAGCTTATATATTATTATAGATTAATGTATGAATGCTTTATCTTGGTTTTTTCAATTATGGTTAAGACCTAAATTAATGGTGCAATGATTCTTTTACATTTTGAGTCTTGGATTTTAAATGAAATATTACAAATTCCAATTTCTTGAATATTGAAATAGTATATGAAGGATATTGGAAAACCTTTACTATCATTATCTTCACTTTTAATAGTGTTCACATAGTTTAATGACCGATATTTAATGCTCTTTATAATTATCCTAAATAAGGTGAGAATTGTTTTACCTAAATCTATAACCTAATTAACATAGGTGTGAGTCTCTTACATAGGGTAAGGACATCTAGATGGTCCTGTTGGGATGATGTCTTCTCCTATTTAGTTAAGGGCTTATAATTATATATTTCATGACCATAAACCTTGAAATGCATGTATTTATTAGAGTAATAATATTCCTCATAGAATCCTCTAGGTATAATCACCTTAATTAAGAGAATTGTACATGTGTAACTCTAGTTATGAGTTATGGGTGCATTATACAAATCCCAATTGCACATAGTGAACTATTTTCACAACTCTACTTATACTCTAAATGAAGAGACACTCAATTATTTTTGGGGTTGTTTCGCATGGTATTAGAGCTTGTGCTTGAACTAGCAAGTATGTTACAACTCTTAGAAGAGACAAAACTAATAAAATTTGAATTGGGGATGTGAAATGTATTGATGCATGACATCAATATGACCAATCCTAAGACATTGGAAAATGATATAGAATCTACCCATAGGGTATAAGAAAAAAAAAGTCTCATTAGAAATCAAGACAAAAATTTAAGTTGAACATGAAACAAGCTAAAAGCAAAAATATATCTCCTACACCTAAAATAATCAAAAGATTAGATTAGAACCATAAGTTTCAAGGGAATAATAAAGGTTAAAACTAGTTTCAAGGGTAGAATAAAATTTCTAACCTTATAAACACTATAAAATCATAGCCTTTCAATAAGGAACAAAATTGAAATAACCAATATGGGACAACCATAGGGGATAATACTATTCTTGTATCCCCACAAAGAATAATAATGTGTTGGAAATGTGATGATAATCACTACTACAAGGACTACTCAAAACTAAAGTTTGGACATCAGCTAAACATTGGGTGTATGCAGTAGTGGAAAATCATAAAGCTAATTTTCAAACTACTCCTATTGAGAAAGATGTATTTTATTAGGATACCTTGTGACTATTTAATTGATTATGGTGAAACTAATTATTTTATTGTACCTATTGTAGCAAATTGCATCAAGTAGAAACATATTCATTTAAGAGAAGGTTTAGAAGTTCAGTTCATTACGAGTAAAAAAGTGCCTATACAAGAGTGTTTGGAGCAAACTAAACTTAATATTGGTATTTTTGGAACCAAGGTGAACATATTTTTATCCCCTTTAGGGTATTATGATGTGATATTTGGCATGGATTGGTTGTAACAACACCATGTAGACCTTGATTATTCTGAAAAAAGAATGCAATGCATTGATGAGCATGGGAAACTCTTAAAAATTCAAGGCCTACACGGGTCTAAACTATGAAAGTTACTTTTAGCCTTGCAATTGAAGAGGGTTGTAAGAAAAGGTTATAAGATTTATGTAGTCTAGTTCCTAAAAATAACCCCTAAAAAAGATAAAATATTCCAAGATTTTCCTATTATAAAATAATTTATCAATGTTATTATTAAAAAAATCCTAGCTTACCCCTTAAATGTGAGTTTGACTTATCCATTGACTTTATTCTAGGGGCTACCCCTAGATCAAAATCTCCTTATAGGATGAATATGGAAGATTTAAAAGAATTAAAGGTCCAATTATAAGAACTTTTGGACATTGGAAATATCAAACCTAATGTCACCCTAGGGTGCACCAATAGTCTATGTAAGGAAGAAATATAGTACCTTAAGCCTATTAATTTATTAATGAATGATCAATAAGGTAATGATAAAAAATTAGTATCCACTACCCTGGATTGATGATTTATTTGATCAAATGAAGGGTACAATAGTGCTTTCAAAAATTGATCTTAAACCATGGCTATCATCAATTAAGAAAAAAGGAAGACATTCATAAAATTTCCTTTCAAACTAGATATGGTCATTATAAGTTTACTATTTTACATTTTAACATAACAAACACACCAGCTATGTTCATTAATATAATGAACAATGTGTTTAAGGATTTCTTGGATAAATTTATTTGTGTTCTTTGATGACATTCTTATATATTCCAAGAATGTACATGAGAATGATTAACCCTTAAGGTTGGTTCTAAAAAGGTAGAGACAACAAAAAATATATGGAAAGTTGTCTAAATGTGCCTTCTATCAAACTAATATTCATTATTTAGAGCATGTAATCTCTAAGGAAGGTATTGAAGTGGATCTAGCCAAAATTCAAGCTATTTGAGAGTGGCCTGGTACTTCCAATGTGCATGAAATTCATATTTTTATGGGCTTGGTCAAGTAATATCAATGATTTGTTGAAAATTTATTTTTCATAGCCAACTCCATTACATACTTGTAGCGGAAAGGTAATAAATTTGTGTGGACATATCAATGTGAATAAGCCTTCAATTATCTTAAACAATTGTTGACTATGAAACCTATTTTGATCATACATGACCCTAATAGAAACTTTGAAGTGTGGTTTGATGCCTCTAATGAAGGTTTCAGTGGAATAATGACCCAAGAAATGAAGGTAGTAGCCTATGGGTCACACAAGTTGAAGGAAGCTGAAAAGAGCTATCCTATGCATGACTTATAATTTGTTGCCATAGTACATGTACTTAAATAATGGAAAAAAAATTAATAGGCAAACCTTTTAAGGTTAAATTAGATCATCAATGTTTAGAACATCTATTTTCAAAAGATTATTTGAATGTCCACTAGCGTAGGTGGTTGGAATTTATTATAAATTTTGATGTGGACATATCATATGTGAAAGGCAAGGAAAATAAAGTAATTGGTCTGCTTATAAGGAGTGTCTACCTTGATACCTTGTCAGTATTGCAAGGAAATTTCAGAAATACTATATTGAAATAGTAGAAAGAGTATGAATATTATAAGAAAATAAGTAAATAATTGGTTGTTAATCCTATAAGAAAAACATTTATTTATTTATTTGTTAAATCATATGGCTAATAAGGTATAAAGGCAAAAAAATTATACCTAAAATAAGTAATCTATGTGATTTTGTGTTGAATGAAGTGCATATAGAACCCCAATTTTCCCATCTAGGTGTTATGAAGATGACACATGAGCTAAAGAGGCACTATTTTTGGCTTGGGTTAAGGCTAGATGTTGCTAATTTTATGGAAAAATGCTTAGAGTGTCAATGTGTTAAATCTAGACACTACCACCTGAGAGGTTTGTTTTACCCACAAGATATACTTAATGATAAATGGGTAGTAGTGTAATTAGATTTTATTGTAGGGCTGCCTGAATCCTATAGTAGTCATGTCACCATTATGGTGGTGATTGATAAAATAACCAAAGTTGGCCATTTCATAAATGGTAACTTAATCAATAAGGCTTTTGTATTTATAGAGTGGTTAATTAAATAAGTGGTACAACTACATGGTGTATCAGAAGTAATTCTTTATGATCGAGATAAATTATTCACTTCAAGGTTTTGGTGAACCTTGACTACATATTTTGGCACCTGACCAAATTTTAGCTCATCATATCATCCCAAAATGGAAAGTTAAACTAAGAGGTTGAATCAATTAGTTGAGGACATGTTACTTATGTATGTTATAGACTAGTAGTCTAAGTGGGAGGACTATTCCATTTGGTTGAGTTTGCCTACAACAACTCATACCATTCAATTATAAAAATGGCTCCTTTTGAAGCCTTTATGGATGGAAATGCTAAAAACCATTTAGCTGGGATGGTTTAGACAAAAGGGCTATTATTGGGTCTAAATTTCTATAATAATATGATAAGCAGATGTCTATAATACACTAAAATTTAAATGTTGCTTTTGATCAGCAAAAGAGATATGCAAATAAAAAGAGAACATCACATGCAATTTGTTGTTGGTGACAAGGTATTTCTATGAGTAAGGCCACAAATTAGTTTGATTAAGTTTGGAAAATCCTCTAAGTTGGCTTCATATTTTGATGTATCATTTGACATTGTGGATAAGATCAACCATGCTACCTACCGGTTGGATTTACCATCTTCTCTATCCAAAATCCATGATGTATTTCACATTATATTTCTAAGAAAATATGTACCTAGTCTATCTCGTTTGTTAGATTAGAAAAATATACAAGTTACAAAAGATGAAAATATGCAACTAGATCTAGTGAAAATCTTGGGTAATTACAACATTAAACAAAGGAATAGAGAGATTCAACAAGTCCTAGTAAAATGGCATATGTTGAGTGAAAGAAGTGATACATAAGAAGATATGTAGTTATTCAAGAAACACTATCCATGGCTATTTTTATTTATCACCAAGACAGCTCCTCATTAAGTGGAGAAAGATGTCATATCCTATTATTTGATTCTTTTTGATAGACAATATTAGATGTATTAGCATGTTTTTGAGTATTAATCATCTAATGTTTACATATAGATGTTGATTGATGTTATCTTGAAATAACATACTTTGATATTACATGTTAATGATGCCATCAATATAGTCTTATATTGTGATGATTATTCAATTTAGATTTACATGTATATACATTTTTCATGTAGATTAGATACTGATGATGCCATGCTTTGGTGGCTATAAGGCTCATAAGTGCATGAGCTAGGCTACTAATGGATTTCAGCAATTGGGGTAATAATGGTAAAAGCAGTGATTAGCTAGGTAACACTAACACTAAATAAGAAACATAATTGTAATGATCCATCTAGTCCTTGAGTAGTTACAACATGCCTAATGGTTCTCCTTTTTTATTATTTTATTTATTTAATCTTGATTGATATTTCCTCTTTTTATTTTTCTTGACTATTTTTGTGTTTATATTTAGTTTGTATTATTATTTTTATTTGTCTTTCATGTCTTGGCTTAGTGATGAGCTCTTTTTTTCTTCGCTATCAATTTATTTATTCTGGCCACTAAGGGGCCCAATAATTTACTATCATATTGGGCTTAATAGATCGTTGCCCACCTGGATCATATTGTGATTAATTTTTTTTAATCTAAATCTTTTTTCCTTAGTTTTATTACTAAGAGTCCTTGATTAGGTTAATGCCATGAATTATAATGGATTGGGACTTCAAAATAGTTTTGATTTAATAACTCTATGGAATATAAGTAAGTCATTCTTAAATAAATTATGGTTAAGCCATGATGGCCATAAAGGGGGTTGCATAATTTGGTCAAGCATTATAGTTAAAGTAAAAAAATAAAAAATAATGTATATCTATTTATAAATAAATATATAAAGGAAATAAAAATAAAAAATTTAATGACTAGGGAGAATTATGCCTTAGGGGTTGACTCTTCACTCAAAAAAAAAGGTAATCGATTATTTTACTTGGGAGAAATGTCATTTACTATGTTGGCTTATGGGGAAAACCCTAGAGAGAAAGTGGTGGTCATGAAGAGTAACTATGGCTTGAAATTCATCCTAGTAGGCTTTAATGGCTTGACAAAATTCATGCCTAGGTAGAGAAAAATAAAAAAAGAGTAAGACATGGAATAAATGGATGGAGCTAGGTAGGAGTTTTATTTTTTTGAAGGGTAACCAAGGAAAAAAATCATTTTCTTCTTCTTAGGGCATATTTGCACCAAGTAAGTGATGTTTTTTTTAATTATTTCTATAGATTTATCTTTATATGTTTGTGTATGGTTGGATTGATTCTTTATATTGGTTTAAATTTTATAAAATACTTAATTGTTTAAGAGGAAGTCATGAGACTTCCCCATGAACCTGTAAGTCTCTGAAAAACTAGTTAAAATCTCTCAAAACAATTCTATTTTGGTTTAAAATCAATTTAATGTTGGGGTTCCATATCTAGCTATGGTTTAAAAATACACCTAATGTACGAGGTTTAAAAATAACCTTTATTATTTAAATTCCTTGGTAGATAAGGTATTAAACCCTAAATGCTCATTTTATTCATGGCTAGAAGTGTTGCCTTAAAATTGGCATGTTGGGTGTTTTCATTTCTGTGTTATATAATTATTTAATGGCCATATGGGTGTTTCTTTTCTATTGTATTTATTTTCTATCTGATGTGTTTTTACTATTTCCATTTTTATTTGACCTTGCTAGTCTTTATTGGCCATTTGTAAAATTATGGCATGACAGTCAAGTTTGTATGTTTTTTATTTTGGCTTATTTTTTATGTATTTTGGTGCATTTTGAAATATTGGGTAAAGGTGTTGTTTGCCTTTATTCTAGCTCTGGAATTTTTATTATCAAGGTTAAAATGTGATTTATCTTGTTACTTTGATCTTGAAATAAAACATATATCTAAGTGCTCTATCTTATGATTGGATGCCTGATAGATTGACAGACCCATTTTTGTAAGAGCAACTTGTGAGGTTTTTGTTGTAGTGTTGTTGGCTCTGTTGATACATAATGTTGAGGTTATCTTGTTTGATGATGTTATATAATACTATAAATTTTCCAATGATGGATAAAAATATCTTTCTCACACCTTCACTCAAATCATGAATGCATGACTTCACCATCCAGATGATGGTTGGGGTGGTGAGGGCCACCAATTGGGGAGCTCGTAGGATAGGTTAGGGTGGTGTGTAGATCATTTAGTGGTTTCTATTTCATTATGGATCTACATGATGTGTTTGAAACTATTCTTACTTAATTTTAGTGATTAAATTCTTTCCTATAGCATATTTAAAATTACTCTTTCTATGTATTATTCTTGCAACAACTTCTTGTAATGTAAAAGAGTATGTTGTTTTCTTTGTATAAACCCTAAATTTATGTAGTTGTAGCTCATAACTCATAGAGTGATATCCAAAATGATTTATGGGTTTTATTCTCATCTATTTAACCTTAAAAACACATATCTAAAATATTCTTTTATTGAGTATTAAGAAAAACATTAAGTTCTAATATGACTATATTTTGTTATTTCAAAAGAGAAATATCCTGCAACAATTAAATGTTCTTCCCAAAGCATGATCTTGAGATTTATTATTTTTATTTGTTAATCCTATAGAATCTACTTGGAATTAAAAAGGTTATTAAATATAGTAAGCTACAACCAAGTTAAAATGAACTTGATCTGGTTATCGGTTGGATATATGAATTTTTGGTGTGTTGAAATTTAATTCTTGAGCTATGTAAATTAATGATTTTATTATTTTTATCACTGTAGTAAGAGTTTTCACTTATTCTATATGGTTGTAACAAGTGATTATTGGTGTTATTTACATTATTTTTGGTTTTGGCAAGTGGCACTATGGGGTAGATAGAACATAATGCTATTACATGTGTTTCTTCAGTACGAGTTATTCATAATAAATGATTTTTATTTTTTAATAGGAAGGTTGTTAATACAACAATTTTAATTCATTCCACTACAAGTATAAAGGAGTGGTTGATTGTGAAACTATGCATGTTTGAATCAATTGATTAGTATTCATGGAATTTAAAGGAAATGGTTACATAATTAATTATTTATTTTAAGTTATGTTAAAGAACTTGATATTGTTGTCATGCATATTTATCCTAAGAAGGATTTGGAAAGTTGGTATTGCAAGCTCTATCAATGTCATGCACACATATCTTGTAAGTTTGGATTTCCTTAAATTTATTAGGGCATGAATATATAATTAAATCATATTACATCTTGTGTCTAGTATTAAGTGTAAAAATTAAACATGGTGCAATGATCCTTAAATTATGAGATCTTGGTATAAAGATCTGTATAGGATAGTACCATTACATATATCTTATATGTATGAAGTTTAATGAGAAAGAACATCCTTGGAAGATTATATATTCTTATAGATTGATGTAATCATGGTTTCTCTTTGATGTTATAATTTGGTTAAGACTTGAATTTGTTGGTACAATAATTATTTTGCATTACGAGTCTTGGATTTTAAATGCAATATTGCATGTTCTAATTTATTGAATATTTGAATATTGTATGAAGGAAATTTGAAAAATTTTATCATCATTATCTTCACCTTTAATAGTTTTCACACAATTTAATGACCAATACGTAATGCTATTTCTAATTATCCCCTGAATGAGGTAAGAATTGTTGTAGCTAAATATATATCCCAATTTATGTAGGTGTGAGTCTCTTACATAGGGTAACGATATCTAGATGGTCTTATTGGGACAATGTCTACTCATATTTAGTTTAAGGCTTATATTTATTGATTTCATGGCTATACACCTTGAACTGCATGCATTTCTTATAGAAATAATCTTCCTCATTAAACCCTCTAGGATCAATCACCCTAATTAATGTAATGGTACATGTGTGACTTTGGTTATGAGTTGTAGGTGCATTATACAAATCCCAATTTCACATAGTGAACTATTTTCACAACTTCACTTGTACTCTGAATGAAAAGACACTCAAATTTTTTTGGGGTTCATTTTAATGATTTAATAATGCTTTACACTCTTTCTCATATTGATCATAATATTTTTAAATAGAATTATATTCAGTAAGGGTATTCTTTATCCACTGAGATAAAGAGCATTGCCTAATCGTTACACTTGTTTTGAAAAATTACATATGGATTTGCACCACTATGAATGAGATCTATATGGTAATACTACAATTTTACCCTCACTAAATAAACTGATTTCCACTTAAAACATTAAATCCAGTACATCTTATCTAAAAGGAAAAAATATTATCAAATATTCCCACAAAGAGAAAGACTTGACAAAAGAGGTTCATAAAAAAATACCTATTTTTCATCCTCTAACAAAAATTCACAACAAGGAACAATCAATGAAGGCATTAAACAAAGGAAAAGAATTAGTTTACATAATAAAACTTATAGGAAAAATATCTAATTCTATTAAGAGGTAACAACTTAAGTTTGATTATCTTAGAGATCAACCACATGATATCTTACATACATTATTGGATAAGTAGATGATTAATATTCCTAAAAATTACTATCATCCACCTCACAAGTTTTAAAATATATAGGGTTAAATATTTTTCACTTACCATTGTATTAATAGACATTGTGAAAATGACTTTTATGCTTTATGACAAAATCTTACACTTGTTGATAAAATATTTATTACCTTTGAGAATAATACAATAAGGTATTTGTATCCTACTTCCCCAAATAGCTAATCTATGAATAATGAGACATACCAAAACATTCATACCAGGGAATAAATGGTTTATTAACCTTTTTAGAAACAAACAAATAGAATAATTCCTTGTTATATTTCCCATTCTACTTTGACCAAATTATCCCAATATATTCCTGCACATGAATCATTAGTCATTTGATCTCTTGATAAAGGTGATGCTGAAAAAGGATTAGTAATTTATGTTATAAAATCACATGATATAAATTTATCTCTTACGTGGAACAAATATGGAAGACAAATGTGTATCATGTATTTATGGAAAAAATAAAATTACAAGTTAATAGAGTAATATAACATCAAAAATTGGGATCATTTTTAATTATTTAATAACATATTCTCGAAATAGATTAAAATGACTTTATATTTTTAAAAAAAAATTGGAAATTGTTTTTTAATAACATTATATCATAAATGATACTAACATGTACTAATTATAATATACGAAAAAAATTATAAATTCATCAAACATCCATTTTTTGTGATATTAGATTACAAAATATCAAATTATGAAAATCATAAATGTAAAAATTAAGAAATATAATGTACACACATTTAAAATAAGAGAAACACATGTTAGAGGATATCATGCTTGTGTTTGTGTATTTATGTATATATAATTATGTTTATATTATAAACTATAATTAATTAAGGAGGCATACTCATCCTCTAAACTATCACTCATAATTAAATATGTAGCATGTGAAGTCATGTATCCATATTGTCTTGTTTTTCCATGTTATCATTATCATGACCTATATCATATGATATAACTCTCAATAACTCTAATGTGAACCATCATATGTGTATGCTAAAACTACATAGTACATAATTAATCAAGTAAATCTATAAATAGATGAGAATCATGCATTAGTGAATTCTATATATCAAGCTCTACCTAGAATTCATCATGATTTATGACCACTATAGTGTATGTTGCAATAATAATCACACAAGAATAAAAAGTTTATGTAATTACATGCAATGTAGTAAAATCACTACACTAAGTCACTCCCAAAATGTCATATGGAACATTCCATGTCAAATTATGGAGGGATTCATATACCATAATTGAATAATATGCATAACTTGAAATACCAAATTAAATGAATATGTTAGACAAAAAATTTATAAAAATCACCTAACATAAAATCAAAATAATCATGCAATTATGGCATGACCCTAGTTGTTGCACTTATTCCATTTTTTTATGACAATATTAAGTTATGAAATTTTATAATGTTATTTCATGTTGTTTTGATTTACTTGTTGATATATGGGTGATTAGTTAGATATTATGAGATAATTATTATGAACTTTCATTTTAGCATTGGATATTTTCATGTTGAATGAGTTATTGATTCATTATTAAGTTTAGTTGTATAATTATTATTTAATGTTGTTACTGAATTTATTGATTTTAAATGATATGGATGTTATAGATGGTCTATTGTGATGTCAAGTATATGATATCAGCTATGTTGGATGTGACTTTGAGCAGTCAGGTGAAGTTGAAAAAGTGAATGAAGTAAAACAATGAACTTCAAATTCAAAAATTGAGCTTTGATTATTTTATGAATTACTTTGATTCATTATTATGCTTTACTAAAATTATTTAGTGTGGGTCTTTTTTTGGATTCAAATGAAAATATGGAATGGGTATTGAGTTAGTTTTGACTCCTTTCTTGTTAATTGCTCTACTTAGTTTTGATTTCAACTATTAGTCTGATTTAACACTTTTCATCTTGGTTTAGATCATCATAGTCTTATTATGTTGTGTTATTATCTTTGAAATGATCATTTCAAAATATATTGATCCTTAATTATATTCATCTTACTTATTAACTTCACTATTTTTTGACATGTGTTTATATTTTAAGGCATTAAACTCACTGTCGAGTCTTGGATTTTGACTAGACTCTTGAGTGATATTAATTACATTCCTATTTCAAATTTTCTTAAATGGTATTAAACTTGGATTGAAATAATTAATTCATTTGAGTTTTTATTGCATTTAGGGTCAATATTTTGTGGGAATCTTGTTTATCATTAGTTTCTTAAGATTGACCAAGTCTTATCTTGGCTTTACTAGGGACATGGGACCATGACCCACCATAGACTAGGCAATAGTTTGAAGATATTTGATTGTTTATTAAATTTGGCTTGTGGTATAATCTCACCACTTTATGCAAGGAATATGAGATAATTCCAACCCTAATAGGGTTCTTATTTGGTAATTTTTCAATGTTCATTTTGGGAGCCCAGTGCATGGGTAACTCTACCATCATTTTGGTGTATGGCATCTAAGAGAAATATGGAGGTATTTGTTTGCATGAGATTATTATGGAGTTAGAATTGTAGTGATTTATTTTCCATTATGGCCATGTAGTGTAGTTTTTTGGAGTTTTCTATTAGGTTGGGGTTCATTAAATGGTTGGACAAGTTTTTGCATTGTTGGTGTGGAAACATTAGAAGTTTTTGGGATACAAGGAAGCATCACAACTGACCATTATTTTGCACTTTTCTTGATTTTATTAAAGTAAGTTGTGTATTAAAATTTATATGTATACCTATAAGTGTTTTTTTTGACATTATTCTAAATGGGTTTCATTCTTAATGTATTAAGTTTGTTTTATGAGTCCATAGAGGTAAATGGGTTTAGATTTTTGTTTAAAACCCTAAATTATTTTGGTTTTTTATTATAGAGGCCAGTAGCTTTGTTATGTTTATTACATGAAGCTATATATGACTATGGGCATGGCTATTTAGTATGGAATACATTTTATTTTGTAACCCTAGGGTTTTAAGTTTATGTTAAATGTTGTTGGGTAAACCTAGAAATGAGAATAGAGGTTCAAACTTGTGATACAAATCATCATTAATTTGTTGGTTGTTATTATATAGGTAATGGAATTATTTCAGGTTTGTCTTAAACTAAAATTAGTTTCTTAGTTTTCATGGCTATACATTTTTTATTTTTTGCAATCCTTTGGTGTAAAATTGTAATGAAACAAGTTGATTGTGTTTACCTCATCATTAAGGTTTTGAATCAAATCAAGATTTTATTTTATCATAAAGAAATGATTTTTTTTAACTCAATTTTTCATTTCATGTATATTTTACCTATAGCTTATGTTCTCAATGTTTTTATTTGAGTTTTGTGGTTGAAGTTTTGCACTAGTTATATGCATGTATTATCTTGCATGAAAACTTGTCATATTTAGACTTCTATAATTTTTTATTATCTCTTATTAATGAGAGTTTTATAAATTGTTTTATGCATGCTATTTAATATTATTCTCAAAAACAATTTGTGTCATTTATGTTTATTTTATTTAGATGGAAATATTTAAATAACATTGTTTGTATTTGGGGTTACTAGTAGTAATACACTTGTGTTTATTTTTAGTGTTGTACCATAATGAAGACTTGGGGATTACAAGTGCAACACCATGGATTGCAATTTTAATCCTCAAATATTAAAATATCTAAACTTATTTTTAACATATGGAATAATTACAAAGTGTTAGTGTTGTTAACCTACTATTTATCTTACGCACTTCTCTCAACTAACTTGAATCACATCCAACTAATGGATGGGGTGGTCTAGGGAAAATTATGTTTGGGATTATAGGGATTGGAGAGATGGGAATTCACTTCATTGGGCTTACTTTAAGATGATTTGTTACTTATACTTCTTCAGAATGTGCATTTATTTTGAGAGTTGATAATGAAGGGAATAAGACCATTTTGAAAAAATGAATTTCTTAAGTTTTGTATACTTATCTTCATTGATTATATTTAATGTTTGTCAAAAGGATATGCATTGAAATTTTTATGTTTAATTTTCATAAAGAAGTTATAAATATTCAATTTGTTTTGTAATTATAAAATGGAGGTTGATATTTTAGTTTATCAACTTATTTATTATGTTTCTATATATACGACTTTACATAATGTTGTTGTTTCCATGTGAACATACATGGTGTGAGATGAAATTCATATTTATTGGTTTAGTATATTTTAGTTTTGAGGTTCTTGTTTTATGGATATTATTATTTGAATTTGAAATTACTATGCCTATGTTGCATATGTTGATGCATCTCTTCACATGATTTGAACAAGTTCATTTAGTTATATTATATAAATAATGTGCATTAAGACTTTAAGGTTCATATGAATATTAAATACTATTGATATTCTTATCTCATGTATATGGCATTGAGTTCGTTATATATTGATAAGATTCAATTGTGAGACAATATGTGAAAATTATTTCTATTTAAGTGTACAAGAAGTTTAAGAGTTATGATATGTATAAAGTATAATTATATACTACTTGTATAAGTTAAGCTATTATTATTCATATATCATTGTGTTATGTTTTAATTAGACTATAAAAGACTTTGAAAATATCTTAACCTACAAGAATATTTATTTTTGAAGATATATTCTTTATTAAGATTATTTTAAGGACTTTCAAAAATTTATTTAAGTCCAATATTTTATGAAGGATTAGTAATAACATAATCATTCTAAAATCTGATGGTGTGACTTAATTATGAATTCAAACCTATTTGGCATGATAAACAAAGTGTTAAGAATTTATGATAAATCTTTTTCTAGTTTGTGTAAGTCCTTGTAAAAAATAATTAATAATATCAGTATTTAAGTGATTGGATTGTTATGACAACCTTAAATAATTGTAATGGAAATTTACTTTTTAAAATTTTAAATCTTAAGTTACAATTAAGCATTCACTAATCTCATGTATATTATAAGCTAAGTAAGGTAACCTAAAATTAACCTTGTAAAACTAATTAGTAATTCAATACCTTGAATTCCAATGGTTGTTTAAATTGAGGCATGATGTGATTGAGGAACATCACTTAGTACAAATAAAATTTATCTTAGATGAAATATAACTTAAGCTATAAAGGTCAACTAGTAAACCTAATATAAGTACATAGAGTTCTTTGAAAACTCATGAGGGAATTAAATGATGTTGATTTAAGTTGTGGGCATGACCTAAAATAATTTTTGGTTAAAATTAATAAGATGAATAATGGGACATATCTTGACTTCTAAATGTCAACAAAATATGTTATGGACATCTAGCTAACACTACCTTATGAAATGGATAAGTTGTTCCAAAATGGAACATAATCATGGTTGTTGAAACTTATTTAGAGGTTTAAATAATTTTACCTTAGACTCTTATGGTAAACTATACCATTGATTAAATAAGCAACCAATAATCTAATCTCCATAAGTCACCTAGTAGGATAATGTCTGATTCATTATATTTATGTTTGTGTTTTTGATAAAATATTCCAAAAAAATCATTACTTTTGTAAATAGTCCTTTCCAAATCTCACAAATTATTGCCTACGTGTTTGGTATAACTTGCTTATGCAATATTAATATTATGATTATTTTGTTGAATCTATTTTTATTTCTATATTTGTTTGCTAAACTTTTATGATTTACCCAATGAGGCACAAGTTATTTTATAGCTTTTGTAGGTACTCAGGTAGGTGTAAACGTTAGTGATGGATTGGATTAGGACACATTGAAGCACAAGGATAAGAGTGTGTGAGTGTTTAAACATTGAATCTTTTCTATCTGAATACTAAATGGTGAAAACACTTCTTAATGAAATCATTAATTTATGGACTTTGTCTATTTCAAGTGTTGGCTATGAAACAATTATGGATCTCATTACCTTTCTATGCTAAATTATGTTTAAAAACATTATACCATATTTGTTAATATTAGTATTATAAAATTTTTTAGTTATTACATATTGGTATTAAATCAAGTTATACTAATCTATGGAACTTTGAGGAATGTTTATTTTTATTTTTCATGTTAAGTTGTTGTTTACTTCACCACAATATGGTGAGAACAAGATATATAATAGAAAAAACAATAAAAGGGATGTTAAACTTGGTAGAGGTAGAGGTAAAAGTCATAGGGATAATACTCCTAAAAGAGTGATACCTCCTCCCAAAAATGATGGTAATAATGTTGGAGTCCCTAACCATTAATAAAAAAATTCTAATGCTAACCAGGAGGTAGTGTTGAATGGGATATTAACTGATTTAAATGCACTTCAAAATAAGTTGGATACCCAAGAACATAAATTAAATAGCTTAGAGGGTGTTCCACCTGAATAATTACATCTTAGAGAAGAAATTAAAAGTGGTGATCTAATGCTGTAAGACAACCCTATAAATGTGGTTGATCCTATCATCGAATAGCTAAAAAGTCTACCCCCATTAACCTTTTTAGGTTAGGAATCAAGTGATGCAGCTAATGCATGGTTGGTTCACCTATATGAGTAATTTAAACTACACAATATTCCTCCCAATGTTAAATCAAGAGTAGATTCTTATCATTTGGTTAGATTTAAAACTCTTTGGTGGAACCATGTTTGTGAATTATATGGATACTATCTAATGACTCTTACCTAGCCTACTTTTGAAAGGTATTTCAAGAAGATGTATCTCAACTCAAACTTTAAAGAATAGAAAATAACTACTTTTTAGCTATTAAAGCAAGAAAAAATGTCAGTAACTAAGTATGAAATAAAGTTTTTAAACCTATTACGTCATGATAACTACATACATGATGAAGAAACTAAAGTAATCAAATTAAATTTGGGGTTGAAGGAGATATTGATGCTTGATGTTAATATGACCAATCTAAGACTCTGACTATTACTATTGAATCTGTTCATTGGGTGGAAGAGAAATAAATCTCATCAGATGGTGAGTTAAGATTTTAAATATAATAGATAAAAATCTAAAAATAAGAAGTTATCCCCTTATTTTAAGAATTTTGAGAAATCTAATAAAAACTTTAGATTTACCAAGAATAACAATGGGTTTAATAAATTTTACGGGTATAATAAAAACTTTAAAAATAATTTTTTTAAGGCTACATATTTTGAGAGAAAATAGACCCAAGGTTGTAAAAATGTACCTACCACTGATGAAAACATCATTTTTTCATCACCCTAAATGACTATAGTATGCTAGGAATGTGTGATAATCATGATCACAATGATTGTCCCAAGATAAAATCAAATAAATCAATTAACCATACAGTGTATGTAGCTATGAATAATAGAAACATAGATTTTAAAGTGATTCTTATTGAATTCAAAGGTAAATTAAATGATATTTCTCTTTTTATTTGTTTGATTCAAGTAAAACTAATATCTTTATTAATTTTAATAACAAATATTTATAAATTGAATCTTGTGACATTAAAGGATGGTTGGCATATTGAGTTTGATTCATTAAAATGAGGTGCTAGTTTATAAATGTCTTGAACAAGTAAGTTTAGACTCAGGCAAATTTTAAACCAAATTTAGCCTATTTTTAGATCCTCTCAATTATCTTGACATATTTCTTAGCATTAAATTGGTTGCAGCATCATAAAGCCAATCTAGACTACTATAACAAAGTGGTAAAATTTTGTCATGGCATGGGAAAATTAGTGTTAATATAAGGTTTGATGAAGTATAAAGTAAACAAGTTGATATCATCTTTATAGATGATGAAAGTAGTGCATAAAGGATGGAAACTATATGTTGTATAGATGCAAAAAATAACACCTATAAATAAAATAAAATTCTAAGAATATCCATTTTTGTACGAATTATTTGATGTCCTTCTAGAAAAATGCCTAGTTTACCTCCTAAGAGGGAGTTTGAATTTTATATTGATGTAATTCTAGGGGTATCATTTGCATCTAAATAATCTTATTACATGAATGTGGAAGATATGTGCAGGGTAAAATATCAACTATAAGAGATTCTATAAAATGGTAGTGTTAGGCCAAGTGTGTCACCTTAAAATGCACCTATGGTATTTATGAAAAACAAGGATGAAACCTTGTGATTGTGTGTTTAATACCACATTTTGAACAAAGTTACTGTCAAGAATCATTATCCTTTGCCAATGATAGATGATATATTTGACCAAATTAAGGATGCAACTATGTTTCCTAAGATATAATTGAGATCAAGATATCACTGACTAAGAGTTTATAGTCATATAAAATGTCAAAATTGGTAGTTAGAGTGTGTTTTGTGACACCCAATATAATGGTTCTTCTTGTATTCTCTTGTGACCCTTTAACATGACTTTTTGATCATTACCAATCATCTATATCTTTTTGAATGGTCATTCCACCTCAGCGAGACTATATTTCCCAGGCCAATCCTATCCTCTAGGTTCTGAGTTTATATGATATAAGTGTCATACCTAGACTATAGCATTGGACCCTAACATGTATCATTTTTAACACTCCTATCAATTTTTATTTTGAACCCAAATAGTTATTTTCATCTGAATCCTATCCTTCATTATGTCAGCCTAGGGTGAATACATCTAACCCATGACAAATAGTTCCCTATAAAAGCCCATCCAAATCTCATTTAAAATGAAGGAAAACAATCTTACAAATAAAGAAAGAATATAAGTAAATTACTAAGGCAAACTACCCTATTCTCTTTAAATAGTCACCCAATATGTACATAAATATATTCAAACTCTCATACCATTCCCTAACCACCTCAATCACTCTTAATTTGACATCATTGCATCTGTATCACACTTGCACAAAGCACATTAGGTGGGAGAACTACATATGGCTTGATCCCTCTTTGGAGTATTGGTATGTATGCATCATGCCCACACAAGGGGTGTCGATCACATTATTAGTGTATCTTACACACACTAACCCCCATTTCTCAAATGATTCAAATCTCCTTTTTTCAAGCATAATGGAGTTGTTGACCCAATTTTGCCCCTCATGCAAAATCTCAGTCACCTCCTACACCTGCTTTGCATAACTAGTCATTTCAGGGTGCAAGGTCCACCTTCAGGTTTCGACAGCGTCGTTGCGGAGCATTGGTCAAGAAAGGTAGCGAAAGATAGAGTCTTCAAATGTCTAGGAGAGAAGAAGGGAAAATAGAGTGTTCAACACTTGGCAAGAAAGAGGGCAGAAAAAATGCAGAGGGTGGAAAAATTACCGCCCACTACAAGGGCGGGTAAAAGGAGCCCACCTACAAACATGCAGAGGGCAGCAAATTTGCCACCCACAACACAAAGGAAAAGAAAAAGGCCATCGACATCGGCCAATGTCGGCAATACTGCCGGTGTCGGCATGTTAAGGAGACCGATGTCGGCAGAACTGTCACCGTCGGCAACACAACAAAAGGCGAGGAAGGAGAAAAAACCCACCCTTAGGCGGTGAATAGGAAAAGCCTGCCCAAAGGCAGTGAAAATGAAAACCCTACCCCATGGCGGGGAAGGAGAAAGGGTCGCCCACATGCAGGAGTCACCAAATTTGCTGCCAATAGCACAATACTGCTGCCATCGGCAGCTTACACCAATCGACATCGGCAAGACTGCCGCCGTCGGCAGCTTATCGGCCGACGTCGGCAGAAATCCTACATGAAGACCATGCAAAGGGTGGAAAATTCACCGCCCACAATAGATGGTGGTAGAATTCACCTGCAGTGCACAAGAAAAAACTTGCCCAGCCGCCGGAGGAGAAGACCAGCACGCAAAATGAGGCAATAAGCATGGCCTTGGTAGAATTGTGACATCATCAATAGTGTTTTTCACACTTTCCAATGAGACTTCTCTTGGCTCTTCTGTTATAAATATAGGGACTTGGTTCCTCTACCAGGACCTTCCTGACTTTCGTAAAGAGCACTGCTCTGCATTTTCCCCACTTGAATCAATAAAAATACAATTTTTACCTCTTTCTTGGATGGATACTGTGTGTATGTTCTGTATGTTTAATATGTGTTCAGTCATTTCCTTTTAAATGCTCTCACAGGTTTTAAAATACTAATGTATCAGCTATCTACAGAATGTCAGTTTGTAGCTTACAGGTGAAGAGTTCCATCTAGGGTGCAGAAACAAAGGAGGTCACTTACAGTATGCATTCCACCGCATCTTGGTGAGTCCATGTTTCCTATATCTTTCACTAGAACCTCCCTGTCATTCTACCAACCTGGTCTTTTCTGCCAAGTTTCAGTGTATATATGTTGCATTTCTCTGATTCTGAGAGTGGATCTAGAAGGTCAACCCTTATTTTTGTGTATCACCTCTTTTAGAGTAGGTTGTTTGTTTTCTTGCACTTCCTTCCCTTTTCATCCACCCCTAGTATACCTATATACCTATATTTTTTGCACTGCCTGGAACAAACAAGATGCATCAGAGGGAACTAGCCCATACCTAGAGACTCTCCTCTCCTGCTTCGCCATCCCACAGGTGAGAGAGGGGTTTCCATGTTGTGGGGAGAGGGAAGGAATCTGTTTTCCTGCCGCTGGGTGCACTTTCCATCGTCAACAGTTTTGGCACGCCCGGTGGGACTATATTTTTCAATGCAGTAGTTTTTTAGGATTGATGCTGGTCTTACTACAGTGACATTTTCAAAGATTTCTAGCATCTGGTGACTCCACTGGTAAGATCTCAGTGTTTCATTTTAAGACCAGTCACTTAAACTTATATGCCAAAGGTTACCACAAGGTCAACTTCAAGAAGGGTCCCCTTTGAGTTCATTGAACTACCTTTAAACTCTACTAAAAGGCTCAGGTTTGGAAGAACTCACCCTTATCCACTGATAAATCCTTCTAGACCTATTGCTAGGAACACCAACCCAGCTCAACCACAAATACAACCTGTTCCAGCCATGGCATTGCCTTTTGCAGCTTTTCATGGTGAAATCCCTTTAAACCTCCCACGCTATGATCCGATCCCCAGAATAGCTCTAAAAAATGTGCCTTCTTTTGATGGAGTGGGACCTATTACAGTTGTTGAGCATATCAAAAATATTGCCAACCTTTGCAATATTCACAATATAACAGAAGAAAATATTGCCATCAGACTGTTAGCCTTGTCTCTGAAAGGGAAAGCTCTTGATTGGTATGGCACCTTGCCTATGAATTCCATACATTCCTGGAATGAATTGGGCACTCATTTAATTGATCATTTTAGGGAAAAAAGTGATGGCCTCTCTCTTGCTGAGCAGCTGACAACTATAAAAATAGCTCTGCACGAGTACATGCAAGACTTCAATACGTGGTTTCAAAAGACTTGGGATAGAATTCCCATCCTGGTAAGGCCGACTCCCAGCTACGCTTTCTTGTACTATCTAAAAGCATTAAATAGTGACATTGCTATGATGATCCAATCTATGGGGGGACACATACTACCAGCTGTGTATGACATAGCCATTGCGGCCAAAAATTGCTTAATTCAAACCAGGAAAATCGCCCCTAGACCTCACATGCCACTTTTCCCAGAACCGCTGCCCCCAATTCAGGTTGTCACTCCCACAATTGCCCCCTACCTATCATTGAGAAACCAGCTAATTTTCCATCCAATGAATTAAATGAAGTTAAGGACCTGTTGCAGAGCATGTCAAATGAACTTGTTGCCCTTAAAAGACAGCAAGCTCAAAGCCACAAGCCAAACTAGGGTTATCAAAATTATGGCCATGCCCCTAGACCCCCCTTTCAAAATTATAACCAAGGTTAGGGGCAACTCACTACAACCAGGCCTTATCAAAATTATAACCTAGGCCCCTCTTCATCATCTAAAGCTATGGTGCCTACTCAGAATAATCTAGTGCAGGAGCAACCAAGTTGTTCAACCATGGGACAAGGTCAAGAACAAGCTGTCCACACAAACGATATGATGAATTTCCTTCAAAATTCAAAAAATTAGGCTACTGATTTTCCTCAGTTTTTTGAGTTCCCAGCTCAACCCAACACAAGTAACAATCAAACTCAGCCGGATTCTACCCTGATAAATCACGAAGAGGGCGAGCTCTGTGCAATTAATCATGGGGGCACTATAGGCAATCAGGGTGATTGTGTTGCAGCCAACACAAGATTTAAGAGAAGAGTAGTTGGGGAAGTGCAAGCTTCCCCTCAGGCAGCAATTAATCCTCCATCACACCCATTTTAAAAGGCCCAAATTGTCAGACAACCATTTGCACCTCCCGCTCCTCAGTCTACAGCTCCAATCGGGATCAGCCCAAAGAAAAACACGAAAGGAGTTAGTCCCCAAGTTAATATAGTTGAACAAATGAAGAAATTGCATGTGAGCATTTCTCTATGGGATTCGTTGTCTCTTACCAGACAAAAGGAGGTATTGAAGAAAGAATTGCATGAGCTAGATCAACAGGCCATCCTGCCAGACACTAATAACATCTTAATGATGAATGGGCAGCTTTCAGCTCCAGGTCAGATAAAGAAAGAAGAAAAGACTCCCCATTTTTATGTATCTTTGATCATAGGGGATTTTTTAGTACACAATTGCATAATTGATAGCGGGGCCATCACTTCAGTAATGCCTAAATGCATTACTGATAAGATGGGGTTAAAGTACGAAGCAATGAACAAAGGAGTCTTGCAACTAGATGGGACCCCTGCAAAGACAGTCAGAGCCCTGAAGGGATTGAGTTTAACATTGCATGCCTACCCGACATTCTCAATCCCCCAAGATATAGTGGTAGCAAATGTTCCTCTGTATTTTGCAATCTGTTTGTCAAGGGACTTTACGTCCAAGATAGGGGGCTATCTAGTAGCAAATTGGTCATACTTGGTTTTTAGAACCAAGTACGGGACCAAAGTGAAAATCGAGTCCGAGCCACTCTACAAAGACCACCTAGAGCCCTATTCACCCAAGGCAACGAATGTCAGTTACACTATCATTGATCCAGAAGACTCTCAAACGGACAAATCTTCATCTTCTACTCTTGAAGGAGTCACAGATCTACTCTTGGATGAGTGGGGAAGTGATAACTTCGAGCACGATCCTTATAAGTTTATTGAGGAGGCAGACCTTAGAGTCTATTGCTTGCATGAAAAAATTGCCATCATGCCCAATATAATTAAAGAGAACAAAGAAGACATTGGCCTGTGGCAGCTATACTTCGACGGTTCCAGAAGCAAACTAGGTGCTGTCGGTGGGGCAATGTTAGTCTCCCCTTCTAAAGAAAGGTACTTTTTAGCTTTTCATTTCCAATTCTCTTGCACATGTAACGTTGTAGAATATGAGTCTTTGATTCATGGACTTGAGTGGGCAAGAAAGAGAGGGATCAAGAAATTGCAAATCCTGGGGGACAGTGAACTAATAGTGAATCAAATCAGAGGCCTGAACCTGACCAAGAACTCCTTACTGAAGTCTTACAAGCACAGAGTCTAGGACTTGATGGAGGATTTCCTTGCTCTTAACATTACCTCTATCCCTAGGGAACAGAATAAGTAGGCTGACAAGTTGGCAGCTGTTGGTGACCAATTTGATGTTTCAAAAGAGATAAGCAGCGGTTGTGGTTCGCGCTATTTAAAAGTGGTGGTCCGGCCTTCAATTCTAGATAATGTTACAAATTGGCAAGTATTCGAAAGTGACCAATAGATAGCTCTTTTCCTGTAAGAAGAAACTGAGTTTGTGGCCCATCAGCTGCAGTTAGAAGAAGGAAGCAGCATGGAGGTCAGATTGTGTGAACTAATGGAGCTCCAAGAGGTAAGAAATCGGGCCATGGTCTCTATGATCAGTCGCCAACATCAATTGAAAAGACATTTTGATAAGAAGACTTCGTCAGAAAATTTTGCCGAAGGAGACATTGTCCTAAAATGGAACAAAGATATAGCTAAGCCTGGAAAACATGCAAAATTTGATGCCCTCTGGAGCGGTCCATACATGATTACTCAATGCAAGCAGCATAATGCGTTCCAGCTCTCCAAGTTGGATGGCAAGGAATTGCGTATCCCAGTCAATGGGATAGATCTGAAGCACTACCACTAAATTTTGGTTCGGCTGTACATAGTTTCCCTTATTGTTTTCCCTGTTTTCCCTAAGTGCAATTTGCACAGTTAGTTGTTTTTAGTATTGTGTGTTTCCCTTTGCAGTGGGGATAAATTCTATATTTTTGATTTCAAAATCTTTTGAGATGTTTTGAAACTACCTTCAAAGTTACCATCTGACTCCGCACCCAATGGATACGCAAGGCAACTGGGTTCTAAGCATAGCAGGCACGCTTCCCCCGTGAGTCACCAATTTGTTGACCCAATTTTGCCCCTCAAGCAAAATCTCGGTCACCTCCTACACCTGCTTTACACAACCAGTCATTTTAGGGTGCAAGGTCCACCTTCAAGTTTCGACAGTGCCGTTGCAAAGCATTGGTCACGAAAGGCAGTGAAAGACAGAGTCTTCAAATGTCTAGGAGAGAAGAAGGGAAAATGGAGTGTTCAACACTTGGCAAGAAAGAGGGCAAAAAAAATGCAGAGGGCGGCAAAATCGCCACCCACTACAAGGGCAGGTAAAAGGAGCCCACCTACAAACATGCAGAGGGCAGCAAATTTGCCGCCCACAACATAAAGGAAAAGAAAAAGGCCATCGACATCGGCCAACGTCGGCAATACTACCAGTCTCGGCATGTTAAGGAGACCGATGTCGGTAGCACTGCCACCGTCGGTAGCACAACAGAAGGCGAGGAAGGAGAAAAAACCTGCCCTCAGGTGGTGAATAGCAAAAGCCCACCCAAATGCGGTGAAAATGAAAACCCCACCCCATGGCAGGGAAGGAGAAAGGGCCACCCACATGCAAAAGTCACCAAATTCACTGCCAACAGCACAATACTGCCATCGTCAACAGCTTACACCAACTGACGTCGGCAAGACTACCACCGTCGGCAGCTTATCAGCCGACATCGACAGAAATCCTACATGAAGACCATGCAAAGGGTGGCAAATTTTCCACCCACAACAGATGGCGGTAGAATTCACCTGCAGTGCACAAGAAAAAACCTGCCCAGCTGTCGGAGGAGAAGACCAGCATGCAAAATGAGGCAACAACCATGGCCTTGGCAGAATTGTGACATCATAAATAGTGTTTTTCACACTTTCCAATGAGACTTCTCTTGGCTCTTCTGTTATAAATACATGGACTTGGTTCCTCTACCAAGACCTTCCTGACTTTTATAAAGAGCACTGCTCTACATTTTCCCCACCTGAATCAATAAAAATATAGTTTTTACCTCTTTCTTGGATGGATACTCTGTGTATGTTCTGTATGTTTAATCTGTGTTCAATCATTTCCTTTTAAATGCTCTCACAAGTTTTAAAATACTAATGTATCAGCTATCTACAGAATGTCAGTTTGCAGCTTACAAGTGAAGAGTTCCATCTAGGGTGCAGAAACAAAGGAGGTCACTTATAGTATGCATTCCACAGCATCTTGGTGAGTCCCTATTTCCTATATCTTTCACTAGAAGCTCCCTGTCATTCCAGCAACCTGGTCTTTTATGCCAAGTTTCAGTGTATGTATGTTGCATTTCTCTGATTCTGAGAGTGGATCTGGAAGGTCAACCCTTATTTTGGTGTATCACCTCTTTTAGAGTAGGCTATTTGTTTTCTTGCACTTCCTTCCCTTTTCATCCACCCCCAGTATACCTATATACCTATATTTTTTGCACTGCCTGGAACAAACAAGATGCATCAGAGGGAACTAGCCCATACCTAGAGACTCTCCTCTCATGCTTCGCCATCCCACAGGCGAGAGAGGGGTTTTCATGTTGCGGGGAGAGGGTAGGAATCTATTTTCTTGCTGCTGGGTGCACTTTCCATCGTCAACAGGAGTGTTATGTTTTGAAGATTAAATCATCTCTATAGTGAACTCCATTGATATTCAACATTTAATATTTCATAGCTAGGATAAAACAAGAAGAGTGTGAATAACCCAAAAAAATTAGGTCTCTATGACTAGTTTGGATACTAGTGGTAGGAGTGGACAATAGTGTCAAACCTAAAGTGTCATATTTTTGACATTCCTATCCTTTCATTGAATGAAAGATAGATTCTAATTTGTGACATTGTCCTAGTCTTACATAGCTAGTTTCAGACTTTGTATTAGCCATCTCAACCTATTTTAAGATAAGTTATATTTTTTCCTTATTTATTTTTATTTTTAGAAAGGTAAAAAAGATAGATAAATTATACAAATCAAGACTATAATTATTGCAATATTATTTACTGATTTATTAATCCAAAACCACAAATAAAATAGGAATAAAACTCCATTATTACCAAAATATTTAAATCATTTGGTGAACCAAACTTACTTTATTTGTGCACAAAAACCCTAGAAACCCTAGGGAAAATTCCTTATTGATTTTTCTAATATTTTATTTTTTAATTTTTTCTTGCATATTTAAATCAAAATTTCATCTTTAATTTTTAAATTTACCTTAGTAATTTTAAAAGTCATTTCTTTCAAATCCCTAGTTGAATTTACTAGGTCCCATTACTTCTTGATGTATCACCTTATATATAAATTAGATTTTCACATTTAATTTTTAAAATTTACCATAGTAAATTTAAAAATTATTACATTCAAACCCTAGTTGAATATAATAAGTCCCTATGTTTTTGAGGTATCACCTTACATGTTTGTGAGCTTCATATCATTTTTATGCATTTCCCAATTCACTATTTTTCTAATCTCAAATTACATTTATTTAATATTTTCTTTCATTTATCAAGTTATTTTTCTTATGCCACCTAAGCTCCTTACATCTCTTCCTTTGAGATGAAGTGCAAGACATAGTGGCAACCTTCATGAATTCACCTAGATTCCTTTAACCCATCCATATACCATGGATAAACAACTAGCTTAGTTTTCTAATATAGATTCCACACATCCAAATTACACTAATTTCAATGAAGATAATTTTTATAATGAGTAATATGAGAATAATAATGATGATAAACACATCAATGTTCATGACCCACCACATCAGGTTCTTGATCCACTTACACCTATTTTTGATAATTATGTTGTCATAAATAAAGATTTAACTCTATAAAGTTTTAGAGAGAGACTTAGGGAACAACCCTAAGATCATGATCTTATCTTATAATCTATCATGGAAATTAAAAAGGCTAAGCAATTTTAGTCTTCCATTCCTTTAAAATAACCAGTTACACATGACACTATGGGGGAAACTATGTCTTAAAACCCCCCTATATCAACCCAACCTTCCTATGAAGCACCACCAGTTATGGCTAGTACATCTTTATATCCTAATGTGTTTATCCTTATAATAAATTATCTTCAATTTAAGGTGTTACATATTGAGCAAGGTGCCTTTAGACTAACATATGATTTGGATTCTTTTGCTCTACTTCATACACCATTGGAACATCATATTAATGATACACCCTTACCACCATATTTTTTTCAACCCAATCTCACTCTATATGATGGCGAGTGTGATATAAAGACATACATGAGATATTTTCACATAGCATGCTTGGACTATGTGCCAAATGACTTGTTATTAACCAATTTATTTTTATGATGTTTAAAAGATTATGTTTTATAGTGGTTCTATAGTATACTAAATCAGTCAGTCAATCCATTCAGTCCTTTAGATGACATGTTCCTAGCTCATTTCAACATTAACATATGTGACAAGGTTTTTTATGCCCAAATTAAACAATAGAAACAAAGGTTGAATGAGTATCTCATAGATTATGTTATTTGATATAAGAGTATCTTGGATAAAATGAATAACCCCATGGTTGATCAAGAATTACAAGATATCTTCAAATAGCGTATTCTATTAGCTTTACATGATTCAATAATGTTCAAAAGGTTCTCTTCCTTCACTGAGTTATGTCATACACTAAAGGAAAGATAAGTCAAATTAATTTTAATGGGCAAACATAAGTACATAAGCATATCAAAAACAATAAACAAGAGTAAAAATAAAGTCCCATATAAATTAAATATTAATGATAATGAAATTCAAAATCAAATTATAATTAATGTGTCCTTCAGAGAACCCTCAACAAGTGGTTTTATTAGCACCTCTTTGGTGAGCCATTACCAATATACCAGTATCTCCATCCAGAGTCTTACAACAAATTTTAGAATGTAACATCATATATCTCCCTTTAATTTGATAATTTCACACAATAAAGCCTCTTCCACATGGATATGATCAGAATACATTTTGTGATTTTCATAGGGCACTAGGCCACACAATGAATAGATGCATTAGTTTGTGACACAATAAATAAGACTTTATATATGGCAACCTTATTGATCTTAGAACACTAGTTGAGCCTCCTTAGGTAAATTAAACATAAGACAAATCTCTTAAAATTTTCATATATCCTTTCCCAAATCATTATAAAAGAGAAACATGGGATACATCAGGTGTTCATCATGTATATCATTCACACCCTCCACCAGCTACATACTAGGCACCTTCAATTGAGTCACATCCTCTGAGCAACATGATTGGTGTGTATAATTCCAAATTTCTAGCTAGACCTTTCATATCCTTATTAGAGTAGGATACAGTTGAGGAAGACTGATATTACCATGTACTCTTTATCAAAGCCTACATTAATCATCATCCCATTCATAATATTCTCATAGATAATGGATTTAGTGTGAATCTGTGCATTATGAAATTACTATATCATTTGAGATATTCATAGCAGGATATTACCCCAATGAACATCATTATAATTAGGTTTAGTGGGCACATTCATAGTTTATTAGATGAGATTGTACTTCATCTATAGGTTGGACCTACACATATAGACACACCATTTACTATGGTTTTGAGTGTAGGAGTCTTTGATATGTTTTTTTGGTCAACCATGGATTTAAAAAATTTGTGTGCTACCTTTTATAGTTCATAGATGCATGAAATTATTTCATGTTAATCAGGTTGTTATAGTTGCTAGAGTTTCATATGAGTTACCACTCCCCACTTTAGATCTGTCTACTACTCTACATTCACAACTCTTTTGTTCTATACCAGTTATAATTTTTCTTTTAGTTTAGATTCAACCATGGTCGAAGCCTTCCTTGCTAGCACATATAATTCATACACTTCCATGGAGGCCTCTTTCAGATCAACCATAGTTTCAGGACCCTAAATAGTTCCCAAATACAATGTTCACACCCAGGGCAGTCTCATTGAGGTCTCATGCCTCTACACATAGATCATATTTTTAGAGATCTTCTACTACTAAATGGGTCCCTAAGATCCCTAAAGTTTCATCCACTTCTCAGTGTTACAGGGAGATCCCATAGTTGGTTTCTACTATAGATATTTTAGAGCACTTACATCATACATAACTTTTAGAGTCATAGTATTAGCCCTTCCATAATGCTTCATGATCACTCACGATCCTTCTTCTTGATACAAGACACCATGATAGGGAGTCTTTCATGAGACTCATCAGTTAGTATTGTTTCTTCTAAGATTAATTTTATATAGCTTCTTTTCAATTTCTTGTATATAGTTTCCTTATGATTGATTGTACATATCACATTTAAAAAATACTAAAAACAATACAAAATTTCAAAATACAAAAATATTCAAATAATTTAAAATGCCAAAAACATTTCAACTATATACATTATCCATGCCTTACATTTTTACTACCATGCTAAACTTAAATTTTATTATTTTATGATAATTTTTTTTGATTTATCTACATTACCATGCTTCACTTAATTTTCTTTGAGTGTGTATAGTGACACCTAGATCCTTGATTGATTCACTCTACCCATTGAGGGGGCATCCTACTTATAAATTCAAGACATACATTGACATATCTACCCATTAGGGGCATATTCTACATAACTACACCATCTAGGTTATGGCATTCCTACACCACACACTCTAGTTATCATGATGATGTACATTAATTACTAGCTTACATAGATTATTCTATCGACATTCACTACTATATAGCACTTGTGTATTTCTTAGCATCTACCTAATCTTGTACTACATGTTTTGCATGCTCTCACTTCTTGCTTTGATTATTTATATGCAATAGTATTTCTAGAATTTACATGTATTGCTTTATTTACTTGTGTATCTAGATGTCATTGCATTTCTTAGTTCCTATTTTGTCTCTTGTGTGTGCTTTAGGATATTTGCTAATGTCCTTTACTTGTAATCTTCTATATACTTGTGGCCCTCATGCCAACCTTACTTTTTTTTAATTATATGTGTATATGGTAATTTGAACATGCCTTGTATGCTTGGTTTCCTAGTTTAAGTGACATGTGCCCATGTCCCTTTTTTACTTATCCCCTTGGCCCCTTTTTTATACTTCTTGCTTCATGGTGCTTGTTTGCTTCTCATTATTTTCAATGCCATGATCCACATCATACTTCACCTGTCTTTCTTGAATTCCATGATGGACAACATGTTCCATCCCTCCTTGACAACTAAAAACTAAAAACTAACATTTCCAATTTCAATTTAGTACACTGCACATGCTATTACATTGTTACATCTATCTAGGTATACCCCTGTTGATCTAACAATATCCAATATAAATTATGATATATCTTGAGACATCTTTTCAATTATCATTGCTATATCATGTATTTATTAGTTTAAAAAACTTATATGGATATCTATTCTAAGGGAATTCATTATATGATCTTCATTCCTACCCTTATAAGAGGGGGTAACAATCAAGACTTTTATCACAGAGATCAAAGCCTTCTATCGATTAAAAATTAGTTTTCAGAATAATCAAAATAACAACTAGAATCCAAATTAGGTAGAATAGATCAAAAAATATTGATGAACATAGAATAGTGATTAAAAAAAATAAAGGAAAAGAGTTCCATACTTGGACTAAAATTGTAGATAACAAAATGTTATATTTTTGACACTCCTATCCAAATAACAGAAAACCTAGATTTTTTAGAAATAGAAAGAAAGGTAAGTTCAGTTATAATTTTTTCAGCTACAATTTAGTTTATATTGGGTAGTTTTAATACAATTTTTCTCGAAGAATGTATACATAGGGGGAATCATGAATGGAATTATGGCTTTCACTTCTAATTTTATATTGGGCAATTGATATAACTTCTAAATCAAAATCTATGTTACAAACACTAGTGATTAGAAGCAATGTGCATGACACATTTTCCTTCTTTTATTTTTGAGTTTAGTACATGACTTAGGTATTCTTATTATTTTCATGCCTTATTCCATCTATAGGTGGTTAAAATTATTTTTGAGTGACTTTAATATAAGCCTAGCTCCCATTTTTAGAGTGGTTTTCATACAAGCCTAATCTCCACCTTTCAGAGTGGCCAAGATTGGTCGAGTTCTTAGCACACATTCCGATATCCACACCACATTCTTAGATTACAAAGCATTTATGGGCTTCATGATCCATCTCATATGACACATGTTCATACTGATATTAGTTCATATGTCACACTTGGTGGGCAATAATGGAGCCAAAGGACTAGCTATCCTTTGTATTCTTGAGACACCTACTCAGAGGGATTAGACATAGTCCAAACATTGATTAACACATAAATGATCACACATAGTCACTACATAGTGGGTGATAATGGAGATAAATGGATAGCCTTTCTATTTTAGAGCCATTCTCAGGGAATTGAGCACTTAGCTTTGTTCATGATATTACTCTTGGTTCAGCACACACCTAGTATTACTCAGCATCACAACAGGTTTTATATTGGTTTACGTACCCAATGAGGTGTATTCATTCCTTTCTCTTCCTCTCTTTTACCCAACCTTTTTACATTCTTATTTTAGACATAACATGTCTAGGAAGAATTTATCTACTCTTTTTTTCTCTTGAGGATTTACACTTCACATTGTGCTCTCTCTACACACACTCAACATCACACATATTCATGGGCTTCACAATTGTAGGTATGTTTAGGCATGATTTCTACTTTTCCATTATCCTAGTATTTTTCTTTGCTACATCACTAGAATAAAGGGGACACAAATGTAATGATATAAAATGTCAAAATTGGTAGTTTGATTGTGGCTTGTGACACCCAATCCATTGGTCATTATTATATGTTATTGTGACCCTTTGACACACCTTTTTTCTCATTAACAATCATCCATATCTTTCTAAATGGTCATTCCACCTTAGCCAATCTATATTTTTATACCAATCCTATCCCCCTAGGTTTCAAGTTTGTAGGACAAGAGTGTCGTACCTGGACTATAGCATTAGACCCTAGGGTGTCCCATTTTTGGTGCTCCTATCCATTTCCATTTTAATCCCAAATGATTATATTCATCTGATTCATATCCTTAATTATGTCAACCTATCATAGATACATCTAATCCATGACCAATAGTTCCCTATAAAACCCCATCTAAAGCTCATTTAAAAGGAAGGTGAAAAATCTTATAAAGAAAAAAAGAATACAAACAAAATACCAAGACCAAATTCCCTATTCTCTACATACAATCACCCAACATAGCTAAAAACATATTCAAACTTTCATACTAGTCCCTAGCCACATCAAACACTCTCAATTTGACATTATTGCATCTACATCACACTATTGCATAAAGCACATTAGGTGGGATAACTACATATAGATTGATCCCTCTCAGGAGTATTGTTATGTAGGTAGTGTACCCATATAAGGGGTGTGGATCACACCTTTCATGAATTTTATTCACACAAACCCTGCTTTCTCAAATGATTCAAATCTTATTTTATCAAACATAATGTAGGGTCAGGGTTTGAAGATTAAATCCTCTCTATAGTGAGATCCATAAACATTCAACACTTAAGATTTCATAAGCATGCTCATACAGGAACAACACAAAGAACCTATAAAATTCAAGTCTCTGTGATCAATTTTGACAATAGTGGAAAGAGTGCACAGTAATGCTAGACCCTAAAGTGTCCCATTTTTGATGCTCTTATCCTTTCATCAAACAAAATATAGATTATTATTTGTGACACTATCCCTATCCTACAAAACTAGTTTTAGACACTTTATCAACCATCTCAACCTATTTCAAGATAAGTTGCATTTTCTCCTTATTTATTGCTATTTTTAGAAAAGTAAAAAAGATAGATAAATTATACAAATCAGGACTGTAATTATTACAATATTATTTGTTGATTTATTAATCCAGACCCTTAAATAAAATAGCAATAAAAATCCATTATTCCCAAAATATTTAAATGAAATTCAAGGATAAATACATTCATAAGCCTAATTTTAAAACTCCATATGGACATTACAAGTTTACAGTAATGCCCTTTGGTTTAATGAATACAAATGTTGTATTTATGAATTTGATGAATACTATATTTAGAGATATTATAGACAAGTTTATTATATTTTCTTGATGACATATTGATCTATTATAAAGATGAATTTGAGCTTGAACAACATTTGTGTTTAGTGTTGTAAAGGCAAAAATAACATAAATTATATGGTAAGTTATCTAAGTGTGATTTTTTTCATACTGAGATCCACTATTTGGGTAATATAATAGCTAAGGTTGGAATTATTGTCGATCTATCTAATATTAAGGCTATCCAAGAGTGGCCTAATTTTAAAAATGTACATGAAGTATGAATCTTTGTGGGATAGGTTGGTTATTACAAAAAGATTTGTTGAATTTGTTTCTAAGTTAGCTAATGCAATAACTTCCTTAAAATTCAAGGGTAGGAAGTTTTTTTGGACTTCTGAGTGTGAACAATATTTTAAAAAATCTACAAATTTTTTAACCAAAATACCTATACTTATTTTAATATATCCTAATGGTTATTTTTAAATATGGATTGATGCATCCAATGAAAGATTGGGTGTGTGATAACTTAGGATAGTTTAATTGTGGACTATCAGTCACAAAAACTAAAATATCATGAGAAAACCTACATAACCCATGACCTTGAACTTGATACAATTTTACATGATTTTAAGTAATAGAAATTATTATTTATTGGTAAGCATTTTGAAACAAAAGTTGATCATTGAAGCCTAAAATATTTATTTTCCCATGATGATCTAAATTCATGCTAAGATAGATGGCTAGAATTTTTGAGTAATTTATATATGAATATTTATTATGTGAAAATTATTGAGAATGATGCTATTGATGAAATTAGCTAACACATGTATCCTACAAAATTGTTTTTTCTACATAATAATTTTTGAATTGAAATTTTTTAACAATATCATTCGGATAAATATTGCTAGGAGGTAAGTGCAAGTTTGGCTATTAAGCCTATAGAAAAGAAATATTAAGATTTTTTTATTGATTTTAATGGTTTAATCCTATATAAAAATATAATTTATGTCCCTGACTATAGTGAATTAAGGAATATTTTGATGAAATAAGTGCATTCATCACCTCTTTTTTCTCATCTTAGTGTCACAAAGATGATACATGAGCTGAAAAGGCTATATTATAAGCCTAGTTTGAAACCTAAAGTTTCTAAATTCATGGCAAAATGTTTAGAAAGTGAGTGTGTAAAAACTAAACATTTCCATCCAGTTGACTATTATATCCTCATGATGTTTCATGAGGTAAGTGGGCTACTATTTCTCTATATTTCATAGTTGGTTTGCCAAAATCTCAAAGTAAACATGATAATATTCTAGTTGTAATAGATAATTTCACTAAAGTTGGCCATTTCATTATTGGAGATTTAAGTGATGATGCATCTATGTTTTTTGAATGGTTTGTAAAAGAAAGAGTATTATTGTATGACATTCCTAAAGTTAATATTTCTAATATAGATAAACATTTTACTTTAGTCTTTTGAAAAAAATTGATTATTGCTTTTGGTACAAGATTTAATTTTAACTCATCTTATCATCTAGAAATGGATAGTTAGATGGAAATATTAAATTAGGTTGTAAAAGATATGTTAATAATGTATGTGATGGATCAAAAAGGTAAATGAGAAGGTTATCTTTCAAGTGGGGGAGGATGTCATGACCCTGGTTGATTCACTTGTTCCATTTGTTGATTATAGTATTATATTATGATTATTTGTAATATTATTTCATGTTGTGATTTATTTGCTAATCTATGGGTGATCAACTATATATTATGAGATATTTTTTATTATGTACTTTCATTTTAGCATCTTATATTTCAAGCTTAATGAGTTATTGATTCATTATTCAATTTAGTTGTATTGTTATTATTTAATGTTGTTACTACATTTATTGTTATTAAATAGTACATATGCTATTGATGGTCTATAGTGGTTAAAAGTACATGATATGAGATAGTTTGTTTTTGTAGAAAAATATTTCACCCTTGAAGGAGGTTTTTCATAACTCTCCACATTTAGCCAACATAGGGTTACCTCTAGGCCTGTGGGCTACCTATAGTAGAGGTAATCTTCTAGATTAAAGGGCTATATCCCTTGATTTATCTTTTAAAATGACACACTACACTAGATCAGTCACTTGGGGTGAAAAGGGAATAAGGAAAAAAAATAACCTATGATAATGACGTGATACACCAAAAATAATTCTACACAATACACTTGCATCTGCACTAAAAAATAAGGCTACTAAAATGACCTCAACTCAATGTCCTTCTAGCATAAGTGTTTCCAATAGAGGAAAATTACTATGCATATCCAAATGTCGTTGAAAGTAAGGTTTGATACTAGACACTACTAGTCTCTCTCACACTTCAAGACACACTTAACAAACATGTACACTTTATGAGACCTTTTAGAAGAGATATCACTCACACAAAGCATGTAAGAGTAGAATGAAAGAAAGGAGAAGATATTCATCACTTAACATATAAGTACACTACTTGGCATACTTAGGAAATAAATTTAAAATATAAATATAAATTTAAAAACTTTTTTCGAATGTAAAACAAGGTGACAAACTAGCAAGGCTTCACCATACTAGGTGTGTACTAGATATAAATGCCAAAATAGCCTACATATATAGAGCATAAGAGAGGATAGAGAAGAAGAAAAGTGGAAAGGTCACAAGGGCAAGTGTCAATATATGAAAACTAGTTATAATTAAATCTAATGAAGTATAAAATAGTTGAGGAAGTTTTCATGCACAAGTGTCCACCTAAAGTTCACCAGTCTCCTTCAAGTTGGCCTATAGACTCTTCAGTATGCTTCTTGAAACTATCTTGATGATGAGGAGTTAACTTGATTTTTAAAAACTTCCATATGAATTTATTAACACATATTATATATCTTAGGAAGTTTTAAATAAGGTTTGATAGTCATATATGCCTCTCCAACTTATATCATCTCCTGCACCACTTTGTCATTCACTATTTGCAGTCACTCATTAGCCCTTTTAGGCTTATATTCATAATTGTCACCTGAGTGACATATATTTTTTATGTAAGATGTGTTGTATAGGTGTTAGGACAATTTTTATAATCTTTTTTTCAATTATCTATAAAATAGACTTCAAAATATTTAATGAAACTCTTCTTACCATCACACTTAGGCAGTTGTTTTGCCTTCTCACTATTTGTCCAAGATTGCCTATTTCAAATATATTAACAGAAGAATTTTAATGTATAAATTTTATTATAATTTAGTATGGATAGTTTCAATAAGTCTATACACACCTCCCTCATGTCCTTCATCCACCAATTCCCCTTTGTACTTATAATTCAACTCAAATAGTATAGAAAGCCTAGATTTTGACCTATCTATACAAGTGATAGTATGGATAAATTATATGATAAGGATCATGGGAGAGTTATAAATTGTTTAAAACCACTTCCAAGGATATTTGGGCACTTATAGATGCATAAATATCTATATCTTCTCTATTAGGTTTAAATGAGGGTTTTTGGACAGTTTTTAGTGGTCTAGCATCTTAGTAATTTTTCATAAAATATATATGTTTAAATATAAAAAATAATCTAATTAAAATTTAATGACCCCATTTAAAAAAATACAAAACTCCTTGAATCACCATTCATACTATCTGTACAGGTGTCTTAAAAATAATGTGCCTCATTGACTAATTACTTGCATTCTAGATAGGCTTGAGGTAGAATGAGGCCAAAAAGAGCCAATTTGAGTTTCTACTTGAAAATTTATGGATCCAAACAACCTTATAATTTCCCATGAAATATTTCAAAGTCTTTGGAAGGTTATATGGTCATCTGAAATAAGATAAAGGCCATGAGGGTTTAGGCCTAGTTTTAGGCCTAATAGGCCTAGATTGCATTTTACGTTCATATAACCACATGTACATTTCAAATGAATTTAGGTGCTTATACATTATTTTTTACATAAATATAAAATATATTCATCATCCCAAACTCATCCTTGTCTCCCTCTTTCATCTTATATCCATCCATATGCTCAATCTATAGGTTAAGTTGCCTACGGAGTGCCTTATATTTAAGACAAAATAGAGGGAATCTACCCTATTTGTATGAATAAATAGAGAACATGTAGATATATTTTAGTTCATTATTATTATTTTTATAAATTTACAAAATACATTAATATCCCATAAAATCAAATTCCCTAAGACTGGTTTTCTAAACCTATGACTGAGTACAGGGTCTCAATTGATCAAGTGTGAGGTTAGAACCTTATTTTATCAACCTTAATTTCATTTTGAGAATCACATTGGAATGTAGTGGTAAATTGTGATAATAGTTTCAATTTACTCACCCATCTTAAACCACTACCAAATTTTCACACCTATATTTCCATTAGCTTGAGTAAGATTATTTATTCAGTCAGACTATAGGTGCCTATTAGGTAGAAGTTTAAAAGGTTCCTATAGGTAATGAAATATAGGTATGTAGTCATAATCTAGATGTTTAATTTTGAGAATCATGAGATTCCTGTAGGTAGTCATATACTTGACTTCCTTTACATCATGAGAATCATGAGATTCTTGTAGGTAGTCATATAATCACACCTGAATGTAATAATTTATGCCTTTATAACATGTTCTCATACTATTACCATCAATTAACTAGTTTTTACTTTCAATTTATGTTATCATAGGTTCATTTGGCCTAAAAGGCACTATAGTTACTGAATGTTATCAATGGAAATTTAACTAGAGAGTGAAACTTAAACCATCAACTTATCTTGACATATAAACCTTTTCTTTGTGTTCAAGTGTTACTACTAGGCCTAGGATATAATATATATACCATTAGTAATTTCTATACCTCAAGATAACTTATCAATAAATGGTAGTATATTAGGTAGAAACCTTCTTTAGAGAAAATAAGGTAAATATTCCCACTTTGTAGCTTTTTAAATTTGCACCTTTGTTAGTTTCTAGAACTAGTATTAAATGTGCATGGATGTGGTTAATGCTTCTATAAATTCAATCCAACTTTATAAACTTATCAAATTATTTGTATTAGATTCCAACTCCCTCCTGAACCACTATCTAAGTACCTCTACACAGTATTGCACGTGACTATTTTAGGGTCACTTGATTGTATTTGTGTCTTAGGCCTAACACTCCATCAATGACACTCTTAAATAATAAATTATAATATAGAAACAAATAACCATGATTTTAGGGGTTTTAAAAAAATTAATTACCTTGATTTGAAGCCCTTTCATAGAAGATCAACTCTATAATTGATGAAAACATTGTCCATAGACCAATAGTGCTCACTTTTAGCACAATGAGGGTGATCCTAATTATCAATTCATATTTCACACATGCCAACTAGATTGAAAATAACATGAATAGGATGAACATGCTCTTCAATAACATATGCATCATTTGGTATGCTCAAATCAGTACAAATAAAGAATAAAATTGAAGTTATTAGGGTTATGCAAGCAATTTTGAGGTGCTAATAATCTTAGAGATTATTCATAGAATAAAGACCATATAAATTATAACTATGACCATGAAATTGGATTATACATAAACTAATTTTATCCCCCAAGTGAATTCACCTTAACTTTGCCTCTCTTGTCTATACTAACTACAAATAGTTGACATTTTGACTTGCCCAAGAGAGAAATGAGAGAGAGATAATTTTTTGACGAACTTGAACCTATCAAATCTTACTAAGTTTGGAGATGGTGTGGGTATCTAAAGGGACCCTCCCGAAGCTTTCACATGTGTTATAACTATCTTACAATCTATACAAATTTAGAAATTGTGTATTTTTACATTTATCTCATTTATTTCTACATTAAACCTATAAAATTTAGTTTTAAAACTAATAACTAACACTTCTATTACATGACACATGTTAGCCTCCTTCTTGACACATTTGTACTTGGTAGAGAACTTTACATTTCATAATAATTATCCAAAAGGTGGCCAAAAGACATGAGATAAACTATAAAAATGTACAAGGATAAAAACCTACTATTTTACCTCATTAATGACAATTGTGGACATTTTCCAACATAGGAGACTTCATGAAAAGTTTGAAATCATAGGGGGTTTGACCTAATTTGACCATGGGAATAATTTGGTGATTTCTTAAGGGTAGAAAAAAATTTATACTAAGGACCAGTAGCCTTCTCATATCCTTGGGAAATGGATCCACCTATACACCACATTTGGCACTAAAATACCTCTAAAAGGACACTAAACCACACCAGATATAAAATAGGAAATAAACACAAAAGACAAGAAATTAAGGCACACACACTTGTGTTCTCATGAAAACTTAGGGAAAACATGCACCAACTCAAAAAAACTAATGTATACACAAACTAACCTAAATATAAATCTTACTCCTAGATTGAAGGGGAAGATTAAACCATATCTTGTTCCATGAAGTTGAAAATATCGTGAAGGAAGCTTCTTCTTATTGATCCTATCCCTTGTAGCCTTCATACTTTCCAATATTATTGGCATGACCACTAATACAATAAAAACAATTAATAAAATGTCACCTATGAAGGTTAAATCTTATTTGACTCTAAAAACCTTACCATGGTACTCTTTAGATGTGAATTGACCTAGTGATGCCTCATCAAGGCATGTTTCTTTGACCTCTATGGTACTTTAAATGATATCAAACTCCTTATTAGATATAATCTCATTATCTACCACTTCAACAATATTGATACTTTGGGATCTATCATTTTATACTTCAAAGGTTAAAGCATCTTCAAAAATATCTTCAATTTGGAGAGAAAGGTATAGGTCGTTTAATGGCCTCAAATTCACTACATACCTCATAAAATCTTTGCCACAAATCATCTTGTTCCATAGTAGTAGAAACAATTTCTTCTTATTTTTTATTTTTTGGTTCAAGATCTTTCTCATACAAATGAACATCAACCCACTTATAAAGTACGATATCCTTCTCAAGAACATCTTCTTTCATGTCTTGACTAATCTCATTGTGTATAGTTACAATATGATCTTCAACATCTTTTTCCTCACTCAAAAAGATTGGCTTACATTTTTATTGGAGTCCCTAAATTGATCTCTTCATCATAGATGATCATGTCATCTTATTGATCAGATTCATCTTTATCTTGATCCTATTTACTAATCTCCCATAGGATAGGTTCTCCTTCAAGAAGGAATGAGGAGGTAGGGTGGTGAAAAAGTTTATGGGTTGGAGAGGGAGGATGAGGTGAGTTAGAAAGATCATGAATGGGCATGGGAATAGAAGAAATTTTGAGATGGATAAAATTATAAATAAGAGACTCATAAAAAAATACTAAATAAAGAAGGTTTAGCTCTGCTATAAATGTTTTATTTTCCTTAACAAACACATCAACTTTTTCATATCCCTATAGAGGCTCTTCAACAACTACAACTCCATCTCCCACTTTCTCAACTAAAGCTTATTTTTATCTTTGAAAATATTCTTGGATGGAATTCCATGAGGGACAAGATAAAGGTTCTTGGGGAGAGGGTAATGTGGATTCATCAAATACAATATTTTCCTCCTTGACATGAACTTTTTGGTCCTCACTCTCTTCATCTTTCTTTTCCAAATATTTGATTGCTTGGTTCTAAGTTTGAGTTTTGAAACTGTTAGGCTAATTTGAGGATTAGATTGGATATTTTTGAGGATATTTAATGGTTTCATGAGGATAAGGATGAAAAAGCTGATCTATAATAAAATATGGTTCTTGAGGAGGGATAGGTAAAGTATGAGGAATGTTGTCTCTAAGAATCTACCTCTCAAGAGCTTGGATTTATTCTTCAAGAGTCCTAATCATATAATATTGAGAGATTTATTCATAGGCATCTTCATAATCTTCTTCATAGGGATGTTCAATAACATCATGTTCATATAGATAATGAATAGGATGATCATAGTGTTGTCATGACTCATAATATTGATAACAACCTTGATAGGGCTATTGAGGGATATAACATGGGTCATAATAAGGTTTATAATGAGGTACATAGTAGGGATTATCAACATAGCCAACCATATAAACTTCATTAGTCCCATGAAACTCAAAATTTATCAAGATCTTTTAAAATAATTACCTAGGGTACTTACAACTAGATGATTAAATTTGAAGTCACAATTGGTGTTTACCTAAATGCTTCCAAAATATGATAAGAAGAACACACCAACAATCCTTTAACTCTTTTGGACCTTAGTCCCACTAATATTTCCAAAACTACTATATCCAAATATTTCACCCTTAGAGGAGGTTGTTTATACCTCTCCACATTTAGACAACATGAGATTACCTCTAGGCCTACGAGTTGCCTATAGGAAAGGTAAACCTCTAAATTAAAGGGATAGATCCCTTGATTAATCTTTTAATCTCACACACTATATTAGATCAATAACTTGGGGGTAAAAAGGTAATAATTAAATAAAAATTAACCTATGATAATGAGGTATTAATACACAAAAAATAATTCCACATAAAATATATGCATTTGCACTAAAAAAATGCTACTAAACTGACCTCAACTCAATATTCTTCTAGCACAAGTGTTTCTCATAGAGGTAGATTACTATGCATATTCAGAGGTGATTGAAAATAACTTTTAGTAAGGCCAAATTACTACCCCTATTATCTGAAACTTTCTCCAAAATGGTCAATTTCCCAATGTAGCTAGTTAAATCAGTCAATTATGGTCTAATTGTGCAAATTTGGGTTTTAAAAAATGCCAAAAATGGGGTTAAAAAGTGTTAAAAATTATTTCAAAGGTTATCAAATTATCTCAAAATAGATTTATTCCTATTCAAAAGGGTGAAAATAGCCTAAGTCCAAAGTTTTAAATTATAAAAAGGCCATTTGATATGTTAAAAAGCTAAAAAAAAGCTCCCAATTGGACTCCCACATGACAAGTTTTCCAATTAAAAATTTAAAAATATGAAAATTTACATGGATGAGATGAAAAAATTCTCAAACCTTCCATTCCAAGTGATGGAAGTGAAAATATTTCTTTAAAAGGCCAAGAAGAGCTTCTTTTTACCCATTTTCGAAGCAACAGTATGGAATCCATATGGTTCCATATAATCCAAGGAAATGGAGATAATTTATAAGAAATTTTCAATATTAAACAAAAATTTCATGAATATTAATGGCCATACAAGCCCTAAACTAGCTTATTTTTACTTTCTTACTTCTTGGCACAACGGGGCATACCTATAGTTTTTCTACTAGTATGGTTTTTTGGTACAGGGTAAAGAAAATAAATTTAAGGTAAAGAAACTAGAATTATAGGGATTATGTATGGTATAATAATTTTTTCAATTGGATTATCCATTCTCGTGAACCATCCCGATGAAGTTAGGGTAAATTCTACTACCTAGCATCCAAAAAGGTAGTTGTTTTTCTTCAATTTCTCTTCACCTAGGTAAAGTTTTAGAGAAATTCAACTTGGTCCTAAATTTTGGGGACTTTATATATCTATCCATGGCATAATTACACTATTATCCATCTATTTAAAGGTTAAACAAAGGTCATAAACTTATCCATTTTAAATCTCTACTTGGTAAGCTTGTAAAGAGAATTTATACGGTCCAAGGAGGAGTAATTAGCTTCAAATTTTCAAGAAGCTATGTTTTATAGGGTTTTCATAAATTTTTAATAACTTTCATGCATAAATCCTAGATATTTTCCAAGTTTCATGGCTAATAAAGCATGTTTCCATGTTTTTAGGGTGTCTCAATGGGCTAGTTTTGCATATTTTAAGGAATCTTTACAAATTTTAAGTTTTTTTCTTAGAAAACCATGTTTTAGTCTCATCTTATTGATCTCCTCTTATTTAATTAACTTTTATATGGTGTTATTTTCATTATTCCTTCTTTTCATTCAACCCCCTAGTTTGATCTTCTCATACTCCTCCATGCTCTTTTTCACCACCATCATAGTCTCTTCATACCATTATCATACTCAATGTATTCACTATGTTTTTATTCCTTTTCTCCCACCCTCCATCCTATTCATACCATCTTTCCATTTCACTCACACCTCAAACCCCATCTCCATTCCATGAATCTTGTCAAGAGGATCAAGGTTGATAAAAGCACCATCAAGCATGATCATGAGGTATATAGCCAATCAAAGCATTAAAACATAGTCATAAATGATGATCTATAGAAGAGGTATGTCATCAATTTATGAGTCTTTTTGACCAAATTTTTACCCTTCAAGATGAAATTGGACCCATTTTTTTGTAAAAAAGTGTTTAAGTCTATACCTTTGCCCAAGTCTAATATGTAGGTTTAATTTAGAAGAAGTGTTCTTATAAAAAACTAAAGTATTTTACATATAAAAAACCCAAGTGTTTTCCTTCAAAAATATTTATTATTTGTTTTTTTGGCTAATTCATTTACAATGAATTATTTTTAAAAGTTATTTTTGGTCTTTTGATAAGTGTTATTTCTTTTAGGCTTTGATTTAGTAGAATTGTTTTGAAAAAATTACTTGAGGAATTTGTTTTGAAAGGGTATGTTAAACTTTCCTAAAGGGTATCTTTATCACATCTATTGCATATTTTACATAAATAGGTAGGTCGATGGTTCAAGTTATTACACAACTTGATGAGCCAGTAAAGAACAACTAGCATCGAAACATAATTCTAATAAAATGACTTATCTATAACAAAATACAGTTCAAAATATCTTGATTATATTGATGTAACTATGACAAAGAATCTTATTTAATGTATTGTAACTTTTTATTTTCTCAGGGTGACACATGTCCAAATGACCATTGAACTCCCTTGGCACAACCTCTCTCTCAAAGGCAATATATATGTATTCTCTTGATCATTTTGGAGCCTCCACTGGTTATTGGAAAAACTTGGCTAGATTTGTACTTGCAAAACTCTTGAAGAAATATACAAGTTACTTCTCCATTCACACATTTTACTATTGAGTATAGGTTTGAATCTTGTTGATAATGACTAGTGAAAATTTACTTTTCTAGCATGTCAATCCATGGTCACTTACCAATGTGCAAAAGGGATGTTGTTGTAGGTTTATGTTAGTATTATTTACTAAGTATATAAGAGTCTTAGAAGTGGTATATGTTTATTCCCTTTGTAGAATCACTCATCACCCTCTTAAGTGTCAAATACCTTCTTGAATCTAACTTATGAAATACTGATGTAGTAATGTCTTTTTATTGTGTATTTATGTGAAATATCCTTGTTTAACCTTAAGTAGTTGATTTTCAATCAAATAGGAGTATTATACATATTGGTGCATCATAATTTTATTTCCTTAGCTATTTTTCTTAACCCTTTTTAGATACAATTGATAGATTAGAGAGATCTTTAAAGGTGCATCAAGGGGAGCTAGCCCCTAATCTAGATATTTATCTCAATAAAATTTACACCCATATCAAAAGAGATGATTCCATTTTTACACTTGGATTAGGAAAACTAATCATATATTCAAGGGTGAAAATCTAAATCTCAACAATTTTTGGCATGTCCGATGGGACCTCTAAGTCCCACAAGATTGTTTAAGATTGGCACTAATCTCAACATGGTTATAGATAAAGAAGCATATACATTCAGTACCTAGTGACTCCATTGAATAATTCATGTATTTTGTTGATGATCAGTCCTTATTTCCATGCCAAAGGTGACCATTAGGTCTACTAATAAAGGTGTACCCTTTGATTTTGTGGAATTACCTGCATATTCCACCAAAAGGTTCAAGTTTGTTAATACTCATCCTTAAAAAAGAGGTTTTATGTTCAAAGCTTCCAAGTTTGTGATACATTACATTCCTAACATCTATAGTTTTCATTCCAAAATGGCTATAAGACAACCTTTTGTGCCTTTCTGGGGGGCATCTCCCTTGCATCTTGCCCACTATGATCAAATTCCAAGAGCTACTCTCAAAAGTGTCCCATATTTTAGTGGGGATGGTCCTATTACTTCCATTGAGCACATTTATAATATATAAAACTTTTTTAATATCCTCAATATTAACTAAGAAACTTTATATATTAGGTTTTTGGCCTTTTCTTTCAAAGGAAAAGTTTTGGACTGCTATGAGACCCTACCTATAAATTTAATTGGCTCATGGGATGAGTTGGGGACCTTATTGACTGATAGGTTTGGGGAAAAGAGTGATCACTTATATCTAGCTATGAAATTTACCAAAATAAAGAGGTCACCACATGAATTCATGAAATATTTTAATACTAGGTTCCAAAAAACTTGGGACAAAATCCCAATTCTTGTGAGGCCAATCACAAACTATGCATTTTTGTACTACTTGAAAGCATTGATTAGTGGCATTACCATGATGATTCAATCTATGGGTGGAAACACATTTCTTGTTACCTATGAAATAGCCATAAATTTTTAGAATTTTATTTTCCAAGTGAGAAAGATAGCTCCTAGATCTCTAATGCCACTATTCTCTTATTTGTATTCTCCTAGTCAAAGTGTAATGCCCACTTTAACTCCTTTACTTGGTCAAGAAAAATATGCCGTTTCCACTACCAATTAAATACATGAATTAAAAATATTATTTCAAAGTGTTAATAATTAATTGGTTTCTCTCAAAAGGTAACAATCCCAAAGCTATAGGCCTTATCAGCTCGACAACTAGTTTGGACAAACAAACAAACCTCCTTTTTAAGGCAATAATCAGGGACAAGGAAAAATCACTCATGTCAAACCTTATAAAATTTATAATCCTAATGCTTACTCATCTTCCAAATCCATTGTTCCCACTCAAAAAAATTTGGTCTAAGAACAACCCAACTACCCTTATTTTGAGCAAGGTCAAGAACAGGTTGTTTATGCCAATGAGATGTAAAATCAAGGCATAACTACACAAGGTGATCAAACATCTAAATTTTAAAATTTTGAGATGCCAAAATAATTTGAGATGGATAATAGATAGGTTGAATATGATTCCAATCTCATGAATCATTTTAAGGGTGAGTTTTGTGCCATTAATTATGTGGGGAATACAATCAATCAGAATGTTAGTCTGGCTGCCAACACTAATTCAAAGAAAAGGGTCATTGAAGAAGTTCAAGGAACCAATAAAGGACATGTTTTGACTCCTACATCATCTCATATTGGTAGAGGGCCTAATTCATCTCCAAAATAATAAGAAAATCAAAGGATTCCAAATTTTAGGATATCTATTACAACCCTACCTCCATAAGCTACATCACAAGGTACAAATATTCATAAAGAGAACCCCAAGGTAAGTAATCCTTCTATTAATAATATGGAACAAATGAATAATATCAATATGAAAAATTAATTATGGGATTATATAGCATTTCCAGGGTAGAAATATACACTCCAAAAATAATTGCATGGACTGGGTACACAAGCTGGCCTATCTAGAAGTGACAATGTGGTTTTGGTCATTGGAACTCAATCTATAGATTTTCAGGTAGAGAAAGATGAGAATACTCCTCCTTTCCACCTATATTTAATTATTGGTTATTTATTGATTCATAATTTCATCATATATAATGGATCAAGCACATCAGTTATGCCCAAATACATAGCAAATAAGTTAGGCATCAAATATAAGCCAATGACTAAAGGAGTTTTGCAATTGGATGGATCACTAGCCAAGACTTTTAGGGTTGTGAAATTTTTGAAATTTATCCTTCATGCTTGTCCTACCTTTTTAATTCCTCATGACGTGGTGGTAGATTATTTACCTCCCTATTTCTCTATTTGCTTATCAAGATACTTTACATCTAAGATAGGTGGATACTTAGCAGTTAATTGGTCTTACATGGCGTTTAGACTAAAATATGGTACTAAAATGGAGATTGAGTTAGAACCTATTCATAGAGATCACTTAGAACAATATTCACCTAAGGTATCAAATGTTAACTATGCTATCATTAATGAAGAGGAGTTTCACATTGATTAATCCCCATCATCTTCCCTTGAAGGAGTTTTTGATTTGTTCCTAGATGAGTGGGGAGATGATAACTATGTGCATGATCCTTAAATTTTTATTGAGGAATCTAGACTTGGAGTATATTATATGCATGAGAAGGATTCTTTCATGCCCAATTTAATGAAGTCAAATGAAGATGTGAATGGATTTTGATGGGTCTAGATGTAAGATTGGGGCTAGTGGTAGAGTAAAGTTGGTTTCACCTTCAAAGGAAATGTATTTTTCAAATTTTAGATTTTAGTTCTCTTGTTATTGTAATGTAGCCAAATATGAAGCCCTCATTCATGGCCTAGAGTGGGCAAGGAAAATAGGTGTCAAATAATTACAAGTGTTTGATGATAGTGAGCTCATTATCAATCAAGTTATAGGGGAAATTTTGACCACGAACTTATTGCACAAGTCCTATAATCATAGAGTTTGGGACCTTGTAGAAGACTTCATGGCATTTAATATCAATTTTATTCCAAGGGAAGATAATAAGCGTGTTGATAGATAGGGAATCTATTGGTACTCAATTTGATGTTTCAAAAGGCATAAGAGAAGACAGGAATCAACCTCATCTAAAGGTGATTATGAGACCTTCTATACCAGATAATGTCACTAATTGGTAGGTTTTTTAGAGTGATGAACATATATCCCTCTTCCTACAAGAAGAGGTTGTGTTCTCTACAAACAATCAGTTTAAGCTTCAATACTAATATGGAGGGCATATTGTCTAGCTAAAATCCAACAAGCTTCCCAAAGGCCTAGTAACTTTTGAAATCATATTCAATGAGGATGATCAGCTCAAGAAGGAGAAGGTAAGCATGTCCACCAAGAAAGAGAACTATGTAAGGGTAGATATTTTTTAAGATACATTAATTTCACTTGGGAAAATATGCACTAGTCAAGAAAAACATGATTTCATTGAATTATGCAAGGAGTTTAGTGATATTTTTACATGGGATTATAATGATTTGAAGGGTTTTGATCCAAGACTAGCTCAAAAAACCATAGAGCTAGATGAAAATGAAAAACCAATAAAGCAAAGATAAAGGCCAATCAATCCCAAGATTGAGCCTCTCATGAGGAAAGAACTCACTAAACTAATTAAGTCTAGAATCATTTTTCCTATCAAACATTTTTATTAATTGTCCAATTTAGTCCCTATTAGGAATAAAAATGGAAATATTAGGTTGTTTGTATACTTTAGGTACTTGAATAGAGTTTATTTGAAGGATCATCACCCACTCCCATCTATGGATCAAATTTTACAAGTGGTGATAGGTAGTGAGAGGTTTTCTCTCTTAGATGGTTATTCTAGGTACAATCAAATTTTGGTGAAATAAAGTGGCCAATACAATATGTCCTTCACCACAAAATGGGGCACATATGCCTATAGTAAGATTCCATTCGGATTGTCAAATATTGGAGATACTTTCTAATGTGCAACGGATATGGATTTCCAAGGACTAATCAATGACATTATATTGGTTTATCTTGATGTTGTAACAATTTTCTCCAAAGATGAAAATGATCATTTGAAGCACCTAAGGTAGATTTTTATGAGGTGTAGAGAATTTTGGATATGTATAAACCCAAATAAGTGTGTGTTTATTTTTCATTAATGTAAATTCTTAGGCCACATTATTTTTAAGAAAGGTCTATCCATTGATCCGGATAGGGTAAGAGCCATCTTGGCAATGTCTTTACCTAAACATACGAAGGTTATACAAAGCTTATTTGGTAAGATAAATATAATTAGGAGTTTACTTATTGATTTTGATAACATGGTAAAGACCTTGACATCTATACTAAATATGAGATATTCACTTGGATAGGAAGGAGAAAATATATTTTTGAAGAGATGAAGCAAGCCATTTCCCAGGCCCCTACTCTTGCAAGTCCTAACTTATCCAAGGATTTAAACTTATATAGTTTTGGGAATGAAGAGGTAATCTATTCCATTCTTACTCAAGCTAATGATGAAAATTTAGAACAACCTATTACTTTTTTCAATCAAGGTTTGGAAGGCTAAGAGACAAGATACACATATGTTGAGAAACAAGTGCTTTCAGTCATAAGGAGTTTGAAGAAGTTCAAGAATATTTTGTCTAGAAAAAATATTCACATTTTTGTGCCTCATCCTACTATAAAATACTTTCTATTGAGAAAATATTTGAATGAGAAAAGGGCAGGTTGGATCACCAAAGTGATGGAGTATGATGTGGAGATCAAAACAACCAAGTTAGTGAAAGGAAAAGTACTATGTGAGAATCTTACTTCAATTTTGAAAGAGAAAAGGGAGGTTTTTTTGGAACATTATGATGATCTTCTAGTAGATGTACCTTTAGCCATAAGGAGCTAGACACAAGACACGATTCATTTCCTACAAACTGGTCAGTGTCTATAAGGTCTTGATAGAGCTAAAAGAAGGTATTTTAGGTTGTAATCCATTCATTATGAACTTGTTGATGGAGTGATTTTTAGAAAGGAATTTTTAGGTGTGCTTTTGAGGTGCATTAATTCAAATTAGATTGATAAAGTATTACATGAGTTCCATGATGGGCCAGTTGGTGGCCATCTTACTCCAAGAACTACAGCTGTTAAGGTTATGAGAGTTGGATACTTCTGGCCTAGCTTGTTTAAAGACACCATGTTTAGGTAAGGAAATGCCAAAAGTGTGCTCTTTTTGATGGAAAACAAAATCTATTTTCCTTGCCTCTTCATTCCATCTAGGTTGAGAAACCCTTTATGTATTGGGGTTTGGATTTCATAGGTCTAATCAATCTTCCTTCTAGTGCTAAGTGGGTGTTGACATCCACTGATTATTTTACAAGATGGGTAGAGACTGTATCTCTTAAGGAGGCAAATGAGAACTCAGTCTTGGACTTTTATGAAGGTATAGTAACCAATTTTGGAGCTCTTTCAATAATAATTTTAGATAATGCACTAGCATTATTAGAAACACGGATAAGTGAATGGGCTTTGAATCATGACATCTATTTTAGCACCTATTTCAACTACTATCCATAGGTAAATAGAGTAGATGAGTCCACAAACAAGAATTTGATCAAGATCATAAAGAGAACTATGGAGGTGAATCAAAGGACTTGGCACACCAAGTTGAAGATAACCCTTTGTGTTATAGGATCACCCCAAAGAGAGCAATTGGGAGCTCACCATATACACTTGTGTATGGAAGGGAGGCTAGGCTTTCTATCTCACTTGAATTACCATCTATAGACCTTGCATATCAGCTACAATTGATGGAGAATGAGAGTATGGAAGTTATGTTATGTGAGTTGATAGATCTTGAAGAGATAAAAGATAAAGATATGCAGACCATGACAACTCACCAAGAGAAAAAAAAGAAGTATTTTGATAATAAGTCCATGCTAAGGACTTTTAGGGAAGGAGACATTGCCCTAAAATGGGATGAAGATAGGGCCAAACCTAGAAATCACACAAAGTTTGATGCTTTACGGAGTGGCCCATATGTGATCACACTATGTAAAAAACACAATGCTTTCCATCTCTCAAAGTTGGATGGAGAGGAGATGCATATCCCAGTCAATGGTATATATCTAAAGCATTGTTATTAAACTTCTCTTTTCTTTTGTACATTGTTTCCTATTTTTCTTGTGTTCCCTAAGTGTTTATGCACATGTGTGGTTTTGTCCTAGTCATTTTGTCTTGTCCTTTCTTGATCTTATTGTTGTTGTTGTGTGGTGTGTTTCCTTGTGTTTTATTTTGGTATAATTCTTGTTAGTCATTTTCAATAATCCATTCACTCCATTGGCCCTAAGTTGGATAAGGCTACTGGTCTGGTTAGTATAGAAATCATACTTCCACTACGAGTCATCAATTTGTTAACCAAATTTTGACCCTTTAGGCCAAAATTGGACCCCCATTTTTGTAAAAAAACATTTGAGTCTATACCTTTTCCCAAGTCTAGTATGCAAGTTTGATTTGGAAGAAGTGCTCTTATCTAAAGCTGAATTCTTTTACATATAAAAACCCAAGTTTTTTCCTTTTGAAATCTTTTTTCTTTATTTTTTTGGCTATGTCCTTTGCAATGAATTCTTTCATAAAGTTTGTTTTGGTCTTTTGCTATGTGTTATTTCTTTCAAGCTTTCATTTGGTAGATTTTTTTTGGAAAAATTGCTTGAGGAATTTTTTTTTGGAAAAATTGATTGAGGCAAGTTTTTTTGAAGTGTATGTTCAACTTTATTGAAGGGTATATTTATCACAAGAAATGGTCCACTTCACTTTCCCAAAAGGTACTTTTGCAAATTCTCTAAAGGCTAATTTCATTTTTTTGAAGGATACTTTGCAATATTTTCGAAGGATACATTTTCAAGTTTCCTAAAGGGCATTTTCTTTAGAAAGTGGACACTTGCATTTCTTTTGAAGCACACTTGTCTATTCAAAGGGATCTTTTCAAAAATCCAAAGGAAAGAATTGTTTCGAACTTTTTGTCTGAAACAACTTTTTCAAAGGTCCATACCAGTTTATTTGAAGGGCAACTCAAAATAAAAGGGCATCTTCAATCTTCTGAATGGTCACTTAAAACATTTTTGAAAGGCACTTCAACTTTTTCAAAGGGTAGGTAACACCTTTTTTTAAGGACCTTTTTAGGCTAAGTGGACAATTTCAACTCTTCCAAAAGGTCACTTGAAATAAGTTGAAGGGTATGTTTCCTTTCATAAAGGGTCTATTTCACTTTTATAAAGGGTCATTTCAAAGAATCAAAAAGGTGCTAAATTCCATTTCCTTCGGACATTTTATGCACATAAATTGTTTAAGGCATAAAGGACCAAGTGAAAATCCAAAGGAAAATAACACAATAAACAAGAGACTAGAACAAATTCTTTCAAGAAAGTGTTGAGACAAGAATTATAAGATGTCTGAAGAAAATACCCAAAGGAGTGACACCTGCAAAACATCAATTTTAAACTGTAGAAACTAGATATTGGAGTTTAAAGGAAAGGCATGGTTAGAACTAGAAGGCAAAGATAAAGGTGAAAAATGGCAAGATCCTAAACATTTAGTGCACAACAAGAATAAATATGTAAGTCAATGGTTCAAGTTATTACACCATTACACAACTTGATAATCTAGTATAAAGCAACTAGCATCGAAATAGAATTCCAATAGATGGACTCATCTATAGCGAAATGCACTTAAGAATATCTTGATTATGTTGATGTAATTGTGAAAAAGCATCTTATAGAATGTAATGTAACTATTTATTTTCTTGAGGTGACACATGTCCAAGTGACCCTTGAACTCCCTTGGCTTGACCTCTCTCTTAAAGGATATATCTATGCATTCTCTTGGCTCATTTTGGAGCCTGTGCTGGTTATTTAAAAAACTCTAGCCAGATTTTTACTTGCAAAACTCTTAAAGAACAAGTGATTTCACCATTCACAAATTGTACTATTACTTATAGGTTTGAATCTTGTTGATAACGACTAGTGAAAAGTTACTTTTCTAGAATGCCAATCCATGCTCACTTACCAATGTGCAAAAAGGATGTTTTTGCAGGTCTCTATTAGTATTATTTAATAATTGTATAAGAGTCTTATAAGTGGTATATGTTTATTCCCTTTGTGGAAGCACTTGTCACCCTCCTAAGTGTCAAATACCTTCTTAAATCTAACCTATAACATATTGATTCAAAAATGTATTTTTTCTATGAATTTGTGTGAAACATCCTTATTTGCCTTTAAGTAGTGGATTTTTAGTCAAATAGGAGGATAATACATATTGGTGCATCACCGTTTTGTTTCCTTAGCTATTTTTCTTAACCCTTTTCATATAATTTTGATAAATTAGAGAGAAATTTAAAGGCTCATCAAGGGGAGCTAGCCCCTAATCTAGATGTTCATCTAAATGAAATTGTCACCCATATCAAGAGAGATGATTCCATTTTGTTGCTTGTATGAGGATAATTGATCATCTCTTCAAGGGTGCAAATGCAAGCATCAACAAGTCTTAAGGCCATCTTGGCTCAAGAATGGAAATCTTTTGATTTTAAGGTCTTAAAGATAAAAAAAACTTATGTCGAGGGTAAATAATGTCATCAAAGAATGTTAAAGGATTTTAAGGACTAATGAAGTATCAAACTTAGTCTGTACACTAACAAGATTATCATCTACAACCACATAAAGCTTAAGGCATCTTCAAGCTAGTTTCTACATGGATACAATCAATGGTTCATTTTGAGAAGTTTATTGATGGTTTTGGGTATTTAATGTGACATATGGACTTATATAGGATTAAATTATGCTATTATATATTTTCTAAATCTAACATACAGTCTGCCCGTAACAACATACAGTCTCTACCTATAATAATACACAATCAAGTACCTTTCAAGATATTTCAAGTTCCATTTAAGGAGAATTCAAGTCAAGTGAAATATAGACATATTAAATTATTTTCAAGTAATATAAAACACTTTTGATCAGATCATGAAGTGAAATTTTAGATCCCATTGTATGGAATATGCTAGTATAGAGGCCTAAATGCCTTGTTTGGAGCTCAAAGCATGCTAGAAATAGGTGTAAAAGATGGTTTAAAACATATTGAGAAGGATATTGATATAAATTAATATGTTTTTGATCTTAAATAAATCCAAGAACCATGAATTTTTCATTAAAAACATCAAAACTTTATCAAAATATAGACAATCCATGTACAGAGATCAAAATTTAAAGAAAATTGAAGATTTTGAGAGCTACAGGTTGAGTCAAGACATGAAATTTTGTAAAAAATACCAAAATTAGTTAGAGAACCATATGGAAAATTTTCATAGCCATTGTATGAGTATATATACTATCTATTTTGTCTCAGACCTCAGCCTATTCATTTGAGGTCACTATTAGAGCATCCTTCATTCTAGAGTGCTAAAAAAGCTTCTTTTGCTATGTAAAAGATTTATAAGCAGGGGATGATGTATTTAAATCATAATAATACCTAAAAATAATATAAAATATATGATTTTTTTTCAAATCATGCCCATACAAGCTTATGCAAGTAAATAAGCATATAGGCCGAAAAGAGGTTTTTTGACTTTTTAGGAAAATTATGCTTTAGAGTGTTTTTATATAATGGTAAAAGTTAAATAATTATTTTTTAAAGGTTTTTTAATATTTTAATATATTTTTTTCTTCATGGTGAAAATTTCACTTTTTACAGTTCTAGACACCCTTTCTAGCCTCCTGTTCAGATGATCGTATCTTTCACCACATGTGGAGTTTGGATGAATAATTTTAATATTTTTTGAGTGCCTATATTAATTTATAATTAATTAAAAATTGAGGCTATTTTATGATATTTAATTTATGAACAATCTCTAAAAGCATAGGTAGCTTAGAATGCAGTCAAAACCCCATAGACAAATTTCTCCATGTGGTAGCTTTTCATATCTTTTGCATGGGAGAAAAATATTTTAAAGGAGGTCATATGGGTTGATGTGGTACACATAAATGTAATTTTTTTGGATTTGTAAGTATGCATCTCATGAATCATTAGTTTGAAAATATAGCTTCAGAGCCTTCCTAAGCACCTTAAAAACTAGTTTTGAGAAAAATGGATTTTATTACAATAAAATCACCATGGATAAACCTAAAACACTATAAAATTTCAAGTAAAATTGTATAATATTATTTAAATATAAATTTAATACATGGATATGTACACATGAGGTCATAAATCATGTTTTTTATAGAAAAAATTGTGTAGAATGAAGTACAGGGTAGTTCAAAGGAGTATAATCATTATATATTGAATTATATAATTTTTTATTCATCCTAAAATATTTATTTGATCAGAAATAATCCTAAAATTTACCTATTAACTCAATCAAAATGGCTAGTCTATTGGAAAATGACACAAAATAAGCCTAGTCAACCCTAATGACTAAATGTCGAAGATTTTCTCATTAAAATCACATTTTTGGTGATAAAGAATTTTTTTAAAGGTGTAATTTATATTTTTTTCAGGTTTCATGGCTTATTTTTTAGGTTTCATTGTGTCCAAGTGCACAAACTAGACTTTAAGCTTAACTAGTCTAGTTGGCCTAATTGTTTTAAAGGTCAAGTTGAAGTTTGGCATTGGAATAAGCTAACAAAGAGTTAAAAAGGAGTTTCTACACCACATATCTTATGTTATCATGAATATTCATACATATTTCAGCCTTCAAGGTCCCTTTTCATGCAAGATGGAATTAGTTGGAGCTGACTAGATAAAGCCTATCATGCATCTTCCTTGATTTCCATGCAAAGGGGAATGTTCTATTGTTCCAACTAAGCTTTCAAAAAAATCAATGGAGTTCCTTATTTGTGTTTTGGAATAGCATTCCATGCAAAAAAGGTTTTACTTCTCAAATGGTCCCACCATCCCTTCTATGCCAAAGTTTGAAACAAGCATACAAATTTTATAAAGGGAAAGGATTTAATGATTATTTTAAAACATTGTAAAAGGAGTTGGTCTTGAGTTAGTTAATAAAGACTAACCCTTCCCATTTTTTAACACCAATTTGGTTGTTTTTAGGGTTTAATACATATTTAATGGCTTAATCAAGCCATTTTTTCATAATTTTGGGGGTAAAAGAAGAAATTGTAATCTAGACCATACATCAATAAAGAAGATTTTGTTTTGCATATAAGTATTTGACAGAAAATAGAGTGTACTTGATTATGTATCAGCATATAAGGGAGATTATATCTCTTTTTGGTAGGTCCCTTCCTCACCTATTAGTTTATAACTCACTTTTTGTAGGTCATTTGAAGAGGTAAAAGTTATTTTGTAATCCAAAATCCTTTCAACCCTTCATCTGAAATATTTATGCTTAAGGGAAAAATAGGAATTTTATTGGTTTATATGCATGCATTAATTTATAAATATTCTAGACAATATAAATAATCTACGTGCATCACCCCCTTTAATTAAGATTTCTTTTTAGTTTCCCCTTCCCCTTTTCTTCTGACAAATCACAGTAGTCAGACTTAAAAGATAGATATTAAGGGAACCAACCCTCTTAAGAGGTTCTTCTCATCATAGAGTCACCCACACTCTAAGAAGCTACCATTGTATCAACTGGAGAGAAGGTGTGCTTGCATATCTTCAAGTAGGGTACACTCTAGAGTGATAAGAAATTTTGACATGCCTGGTGGGACAATTATTCTACACACTAGACTTTGAGGCATTCAAGAGATCATGTATCATTTCAATTATTGACTAATTACAACATTTGTTTTACTAATGGTATATAATAGTGTATTTCAGTATGGATCCATATAATCCTTACTATGATTAGTATAATCTATCCTATCATGAGTCATCCTACTCATCTAGCTAGCCTAATCATGGCCATTATGTATCTACCAAATCCATATTAGCACTTAAACAAAATCTAGTGAGCCTTGACAAACATGCACTAGAGCTGTATTCAAGAAGCTATTATGGCCAAAATACCCCTACTCATTTGTTTCATCATTTGAGGGGTCATTGTAGCTAGTGAAATAAAAAAGGACACCCATTGAGAGGGTAAATCACCAAAATATCTCAGATACTATGTTAGATATTGGATGTTTCATTTAAAGCATACAATATAAGCTTAAGAGTCTTGAAGGATAGTAGGTACATTGTCCTCAATCTCATGTCCCTTCGTTTCTTCTACTAGAGCCTTCAAATATGCCATCTATGCTTCCCTTAGAAATCAAACCTCAAAATGTTTCAAATCATTCTTATCCTCCTCTAGCCTTCGCATCTTGGAAGTCAAACCAAGAGACCATTCAAGAGAAAAAGAAGGTAGCTGTGGAGCAACAAACTATTAAAAAGTAAGATAAGGCAAAGTTATAAATCTTGATAGCACTATGGAGAAAATAAAATGAAGCTACCATGGCATAAAATATACTTCATTCAAGATTCCAATCTTCATGAGCTTCTCTCCCACTATCCATGTTGAATTCACCCAACCAATTCAATTTATATCAGAAGTTGAGTCATCTTGCACTACTACCATTCACACTCAAGAAGATGAGCATTTCACATCAAAGCTAAAACAAGAAATTTCATATTCAAATGAGCTTCAAGAAGAATGTGTTGAAGAGGATGCAAGTGTTCATGAAGAGGTTAAGGAAGTAGTGCTGCCATCATATGAAGAGGATGAAGAAATGAATGTAAAAGATGATCAATTTAAGGGATATCAAGAGATTACCAATAAGATAGAAATATCATTGGAGGACTTGTTTGAATTTTTGAGAGCATGATATACTCTTATCCAAGGGGATTGTAGTATGATTGCAGCCAAAGAAAGTAGCCTTGTCAATTAAATCAAAGAAGATGGATTGGGTAGTCCTTCAATACTACCACCTCAAGATTTCATGGATCAGCTGAACTTGTTTCAGATCTTCAAAATGGGTTATCATCTTCTTTATTAGCCTACAAAAAAAGGTATTATTTCAAAACGTAATTCAAGCATATTTTGTTCTCAAATTAGTCAACTAGATTCTGAATAAATGGATCCTAATACGGAGAAAGAGACCAAGTGAGTATGTCTACATGGGAGGTTACTTTGCTCCTAATTTTCCACATATGGGCATGCCAAAGCAGTTAGAAAATAATTTTATTGATTTATCAACCATTGAGTTTTCAAAGGAACATGTATCACATCATTTTCCATCTTATTATGGAAGTGTATTGAAGATCTTTCCTTTTGATCTAGGAGGACTAGCAAGTTAGAGGTTAGTTTGTACATAAACTAGTCATAGTTTCATTACTCTAAGTGATTTTCCACACATGATTTCATTATTTGTTTTCCTTTTTAGTTTTGTTTTTGTCCTTTCCTAAAAGTGCATATGTGCACATGTTGTTGTTGAGTCAGTTTTTCCTATTGTGTATTGGTCTTCAGGCTTTTCTAGTTTCAGTGCTTATCTTATTCTATCCATAATAGAGGTTCTAAGTTATTTTGACTAGTAGGCTGGTTAACCCCTAAAAGTCACCAAAATTGTTAGTAATTTGGCCTTTCAAGGCCAAATTACTAAACCTATTATCCAAAAATTTCCCCAAAATGGTCAATTTCCCAATGTAGCTGGTCAATTATATTCTAATTGTGCAAATTTGGGTCAAAAAAATGCCAAAATTTAGTAAAAAGGTGTTAAAAATGATTTCAAAGATTATAAAATTATTCATGTTCAAAAGGGTGAAAATAGGCCAAATCCAAGATTTTAAATTATAAAAACGTCATTTGATATGTTAAAAAGCCAAAAATACTCCCAATTGGACTCCCACATGCCAGATTTGCCAAGTAAAAAGTTAAAAATATGAAAATTTACATGGATGGCATGAAATACTTCTCAAACATTCCATTCCAAGTGCTAGAATTGAAAATATTTGTTTAAAAGGCAAAATGAGTTTCTTTTTAACCATTTTAGAAGCAATAGTACAGAATCCACATGGTTCCATACAATCCAAGGCAAGGGAGATCATTTATAGAATATATTCAAGCTTTCAAAAAAAATTCATGAATATTAATGGCCATACAATCCCTAAACCAACTTCCTTTTACTTTCTTGCTTCCTGGCATAGGGGGACATACCTATAGGTTTTTTGCTAGTATGGTCTTCTGGTGGAGGGTAAAACTCTCAAATTTGAGGTGAAGAAACTAGAATTAGAGGGATTTCTAATGGTCCAAGTAGTTTCTCAATTTTATTCTTCATGCTCATCAACCATCCAATTGAAGTCAAGGTAAATTCTACTGCCTAGCATCTAGAAAGGTAGTTGTTTTTCTTCAATTTCTCTTCACTTCGGTAGAGTTTCATAGAAATTCAACTTGTTCCATAATTTTAAGGACTTTATCTATCTATCCATGACATCCTTCAGATTTTATTCATCCATTTCAAGGTCAAACAAAGGTCACAAACATAGCCAATATAAATCTATAGTTGGCAATTTCAGCCAGTATAAATCTATAGTTGCCAAACTTGCAAAGAGAATTTATATGGTCTAAGGAGTAATTAGCTTCAAATTTTCAATAATTTTTGTTTTTCAAGGTTTGAATAAATATTTCATGAATTTCACACATAACTCCTAGATATTTTCCAAGTTTTATGGCTAAGAAATCCTATCTCCATGTTTCAGGGTGTCTCAATGGGCTAGTTTTGCATATTTTAAGGAATCTTTACAAATTTCAAGTTTTTTTTGGAGAAAACCATGTTTCAGTTTCATCCTCTTACTCTCCTCTTATGGCATGAAGTTTGATATGGTGTGATTGTCATGAGTTATTGTTTGCATTGAACCCCATAGTTTGATCTTCTCATACTCCTCCATACTTTTTTTCACCACCATCCTAGTCTCTTCATACCACTACCATACTCAATGTCTTCACTAATCTTTTCTTCTTTTTCTCCCACCATCCATCCTATTCATACCATCTCTCCATTTTACTCAAACTCAAACACCATATTCATTCCATAAATCTTGTCAAGAGGGCCAAGGTTGATAAAATCCCCATCAAGCATGATCATGAGGTATATAGCGAATAAAAATACAGTCATAAATGATGATCTATAGTAGAGGTATGCAGTCAAGGTATGAGTCTCAAGGCCATCTTGGCTCAAGAATGAAAACCTTTTGATTTTAAGGTCTTAAAGATAAAATAACTTATTTCAAGGGTAAATAAGGTCATCAAAGCATGATAAAGGAGTTTAAGGACCAATGAAGTATCAAACTTAGTTTGTACACTACAAATATTATCATCTACAACCACATAAGGCATCTTCAAGCTAGTTTGTACATGGATATAGTCAATGGTTCATTTTGAGAAGTTTCTTGATAGTTTTAGGTTGTAGACACTGGAATTGTGTCTAACCCTTGTCATCCTCCCCTTAACCCCCATTTTATTCTCCCACACCTATTTAACCCCTGTTGACCATTTTCCCACAAGCCTTGCCCCTGGCAACATGTCAAAATGAGCAAAAAGCTAGAATTAGCCTCTGTCCCCATTCTGCATCTGCCAACGCCGGTCACTACTCGGCTAATGTCGCCGATGTCGGTCACCCCTCGGCTGATGTCAATAGTTTTACCAGCGTCGGTTAACCTTAAACTATGTCTGTTAATTCATTTCTCAATCTGTTATTTGTTATTTGGTTTCCAATCAATTTTGCAACCGATTATCGGACCTTCTGTATCAAAACATTTTCTATCATCCAAACACTACAACAACAATCAACAAACTTTGGTATCCAGTCAATCTGCAATCCAATCTCTCGTATTCTCTCTCTCCAGTATAGGTATTCTATTTTGGTCATCCCGCTAGATGTCTGCTACATCAAACTTCTGCAACACACAGACAACAACAATTATGTCTCCTACTCTATCTTCAGCGTGTAACAGGTAAGTGTTTCCTCTATGCTTTTATTTTGTTCTTGGTTATTGTTTTTTGATATTACCACCCCGACTTAGATTATAGACCCGACTGGACTTCCTCCCGTATCACCTCTATCCACCCTTTTCAGTGTGTAACTCTGCCCATATTTCTGCTCAAACCTCTAAATAATCCCTCTGACTCCCAAACTGGCTCCCTAACCCACAGATGAAGACTTCAGACCATTCTACAATCCTAAAACCTTATCCAGACGTGACCAGACCCCATCCAAAAATTGCTGCCCCGATCGACGCCGGTCATTACCCCTACCGACGCCGGCACTTTAACCGACGTCGGCACTCTTTCTTAACCGACGCCGGCATAGAGACTGACATCAGTGACTGTGCAAAGTAGTTTTCTACATATCAGGAACACATTTTGTTTTCCGTCTTTTATCTCTTTCATTCTGTCTTTCACTATTTCTGTTTCTGTCAAATATTCTATTTTTAATCAGTGGGTTGATATCCCTCAAGGAAGTCTTCATACTTCAAGGATCAAGATTTTGCTTGACAGCCCACCATCTTTTCATCTAATGTTTTTCATGTTTCAGTCTCTTCTTCTTTGCAGGTGTCATTCCTCCACAGCCAAAGAGGAGTACCT
>JARHVA010004514.1:512500-537500 GCA_037957365.1 Torreya grandis
CCCTTTTCATGCAAGATGGAGTTAGTTGGAGTTGACTAGACAAAGCTTATCATGCATCATCCTTGATTTCCACGCAAAGGGGAATGTTCTATTGTTCCAACTCAGATTTCAAACAAATCAAATGGAGTTCCTTCCTTGGGTTTTGGCATATCATTCCATGAAAAAAAAGTTTGACTTCTCAAATGGGCCCACCATCCCCTCAATGCCAAAGTTTGAAATAAGCATGGAAATTTTATAAAGGGAAAGCTTTTATTGACTATTTTAAAACATTTTAAAATGAGTTTGTCTTGAGTTAGTCAACCAAAACTAACCCTTCCCTTTCTCAATGCCACTTTGGTTGTAGTTATGGTTTAAGACATATATATTGGCTTAATCAAGCCATTTTTTCATAATTTTGAGAGTAGAAGAAGAAATTGTAATCTGGACCATACATCAATAAAGAAGATTTTGTTTTGTATATGAGTTTTTGATAGAAAGTAGAGTGTACTTGATTGTGTATCAACATATAAGTGAGATTATATCTCCTTTTGGTAGGTCCCTTCATCACCTATTACTTTTTATCTCGCCTTCTGTAGGTCATTTAAAGAGGTATAATAAATTTTTTAATCCAAAATCCTTTCAAACCTTCATCTAAAATATTTATGCTTAAGGGAAAAATAGGAATTTTATTGGTTTATATGCATGAATTAATTTCAACAACTTATAGAGAATATAAATAATTTAGGTGCATCACCCCCTTTAATTAGGATTTCCTTTCAATTTCCCCTTCCCCTTTTCTTCTAATAAATCATAGTAGATATACTTAAAAGATAAATCTTAAGGGAACTATTCCTCTTTGGAGGTTCTTCTCATCATAGAGTCATGCACACTCTGAGAAGTTCCTATTGTATCAACTGGAGAGAAGGTGTGCTTGCACATCTTCAAGCAGGATGCACTCTAGAGTGATAACAAGAAGGTATGATACTACACACTACTAGTCTCTCTCAAACTTCAAGACACACTTAAAAAACACATACACTTTATGAGACATGTTAGAAGATATATCACTCAAATAAAACATGCAAGAGTAAAATTGAAGCAAGGAGAAGATATTCATCACTTAACATCCAAGTAAACTAATTGACATACTTAGGAAATAGGTTATATAGAGAATATCAACTTCAAATCTTTATTCAAAGGCAAAACATTGTGCCAAACTAGCAAGGCTTTGCCATACTTGGTGTGTACTAGATACAAATGTCAAAATGGCATGCATATATAGAGCATAAGAGATAAGAGAGAAAAAGATAAGTGGAAAGGTCACAAGTACAAGTTTAAATCTATTAAAAATAGTTACAATGGAATATAATGAGGTGAAAAATAGGTCATGAATTTGTCATGGATAAGTGTCCTCCTAAAACTCCTCATTCTCCCTCTAGTTGGCATAGAGACTCTTCACTATCCTTCTTGAAACTATCTTGATGATGATGAGTTCACTTGATTATTCAAAACTACCATAATAAGTTATTGACACATATTCTCTATCTTATACATTGTAAAAAATTCATGATAGTCATATACACCTATCCAATTGATGACTTCTCTTGCACCACTTGTCATTCACTATCTATAGTCACTCACTAGACCTTCTAAGTTTCTCTTCACACTTGTCACTTGAGTGACCTAAAATTTTTCAAGAATATGTTTTGTAGAGGTGTTAGGACATATTTTAAAAGCCTATTTGTCCTATATTATATCAAATATACATCAAAATAATCAATGACACTCTTCTCACCATCACACTTGGGCAGTCACTTTACCTTCTCACTATCTATCCAACACTACCTTTTTCAAACATATTAGCAGAGATAATTTAATGCATAAATATGATTAAAATTGAGTATGAAGAGTTTTAATAAGTATCTACACTCCTCCCTCAATGGCCTTCATTCACCAATCCCCCTTTATACCTATAATTCAACCCAAATCCTAAGTAAAACCCAAATTTTGACTTGTTCATACAAGTGATAGTATGAATAAATTATGGGTAAAGGATAATGAGAGATTTATAAATATTTTAAAATAACTTCCAAGGATAATTATTCACTTATATATGCATAAATCTCTATATCTTCTCTATTGGGTTCAATGAGGGTTTTAGGAGGGTTTGTAGTTGTCTAGCTTCTTAGTAATTCTTCATAAATATAGATGTATAACTTTCAAAAAAAATCCATTGAGAAAAACTTGAGGACCCCCTTAAATTATCCCCAACTCCCTGAATCACCATACATACTATCTGTATAGATGTGAGCAAAAAAAATGGTTCCTTGACTAGATACTTACATTCTAGATAGGCCTGAGGTAGAATTAGACCAAAAAGATCTAATTTGGCTTTATACCTACAAAATTATGGATCTAACCAGCCTTATACTCTCCCATTAAATATCTCAAAGTACTTGGAAGTTTATATGGTCATCTGAAACAAGATAGAAGCCATGAGGGTTTAGGCGTAATTGGCCTAGACTATATTCTATGTTCATATAACCACCTATAGGTTTTGAATGAATATAGGTGTTTTTACATACATTTTTAAATACAAATAAAATATATAAATCATCCTTGGCTCCCTCTTTCATCCTCTTACCATCTATGTGCTCAATCTGTATGTTTAATTACCTATGGAATTCCCTCTATTAGAGATAAAATATAGGGTATCTGCCCTATCTATATGACTACATAGAGATCATGTAGGTATATTATAGGTCATTAATATGCTCTATATCAAGTTATGAAACTAGATAATACTCTAATAGATGATAACATCAAATTAACCCAAGACTATATTTCTAAACCTATGACTGAGTACAAGGTCTTAGTTGATTGAGTGTGAGGTTACAACCCTATTTGATCAACCTTATACCCTATTTATTTTCCTCTAATAATCTCATAAGAATCTAGTGGGAAAGTGTGAGAATATTTTCAATGTAGTCACCCATCTTAAACCACTACCAAATTTTCACACCTACATTTCCATTAGCTTGAGCATGTCTATCTATTTAGTCAAACTGTAGGTTCCTATTAGGTATAAGTTTAAAATCCTCCTGTAGGTGTTGATTCATATGAAATCACTATGTCTTAACCTATTTTATTTATCTTAAGGTCATTGGGACATTCCATACTTGAATGAGCATCTATTCCCTCACTCACTACTATCAATGCACTATAGGTCTGTAATCAAACTATAGATGTTTCATTTTGAGAGTCATGACATTATTATAGGTGGTCATATTATTTACTACTCTTACATCCTTGTTTCTCTATAATTAATTACAGTCATCACACCTAAAAGTATTCATTTATGGTTATAGACTATGATCTCATACCATTATCATCAATAAACTAGTCATTACTTGTAATTTGTGTTGCCACAGGGTCATTTGGCCTAAAAGGCACTATAGTTATTGAATGTTATAAATGGAAATTTGATTGGAGAGTGCCACTTCAACCATCACCTTGTATTAAACTATAAACCTTCTCTTTATATTCAAGTGTTACTATTAGGCATAGGATACAAGAGAGAAGCCATTAGGCTTGTCTATACCTCAATATCATATATCAATAGATGGCATTGTATCAAGTATAAACATTCTTTAGAGAAAATAAGGTAAATGTTCCCACTTTGTATCTTTTTAACTATGAACCTTTGTCAGTTACTTGAACTAGTATTGAATACATGGTTAAGGCTTTTATACCTTCAATAGAATTTTACAAAACTGTCAAATTCTCTCTCTTGGAGTCTAACTCTCTCATCAACCACTATCTAAGTACCTCTACACAGTCCTATACGTGACTGTTTTAGGGTCATTTGACTGTACTTGTGTTTTCGGCCTAACACTCCATCAATGACACTATTTGATACAAAATTCCATTAGAGAAACCAATAAAAAATCTATGGTGGGTTTTCCAAAAGTTTTTTTATCTTGATATGAAGCCATTTCATAGAAAACAAACTTTGTAATTGATGAAAACACTATCTACAAAATAATAGTGCTCACTTATAACACAATGAGGGTGATCCTACTTATTAATTCATGTTTTACACATGCCAAATAGATTTAAAACAACATGAAGAGGTTGATAATTATCTTTAAGAATACATGAATTACTTGTATTTCTTAGATTAGTGTAAACAAAGAATAAAACTGAACGTATTAGGGTTATGTAGGCAATTTTTAGGTGCTAACAATATTAGAGATTGCCCATAGAATACAAATCATCAAACTTGGAACTATGACCATTAAATGGGATTATAAAGAGAATAATTTCATCCCCCAATTGAATTCACCTTAACTCTACCTCTCTAATTCATACAAATTGTAAACCAACTGACCTCTTTGACATTCCCAAAAGAGTGATGAGAGAGAGAGAGATCAGTTTTTACTAAATCAGAACCTATCAAAGCTTCCTAAGCCTAAAGATGAATTATGGAGATTGAAGCGACCCTATTGAATCCTTCATACATTATAGAACTGTAAAAATTCAAAAAATTCCTATTTTTTATTTATCTCCTTTCTTTCTACATTAAATGTACAAAATTTAGTTTTAAAACTGACAACTGACACTTTTATGACATGACACATGTTAGATTCCTTCTTGTCACCTTTTTCTTTGGTGGATAACCATAAATTTCATATGAATGACCCAAAATGTGAAAAAAAAACATGAGACAAACTATACAAATGTGGAAAATATGAACACATATTATTTGAACTCATTAATTGCCATGCTAGAAATTTTACAACCTAGGAGACCTCATGACAAGTTTGAAAGTTTAGCAGGGTTAACCTAATTTGACCATGGGGTAAAATCAGTCAAAAATTATGTCATGAAACTTGCCTAAATATTTAATTTAATTTAAATCATATTTATTTTTAACATGCTTTGATACTATACAACACTATTTAGAACTATTATTTTAACATTTTTGGATGATGGACAAAAATGTTACAACTAGAGTTATTTTTGTACATGAGATATTGGTCCTATTATTTAATTTTTTAAGTAATATTATTTAGTTATGATTTTATATTATTATGCATTTGATGTATTACTAAAGCTATTTTTAGGTATAAGAATAGGTGAAGTGAGCTAGACTGGAGATGGTTTTTGGTGGTCAAGGAATATGGAATAAAGGAAATTGACACAGGCGAAAAGGGAAAAGTTTAATGAACCACAACTTTCAATAGTCTATCTTTTTTATTTATAGTATTTTTGACTTGTTCATCATGTTTTTCTCACTTTTCCATTATTTTACTTGTGTGCTTAAATTTTGATCATTCTTTGATCTTCATTACATGTGTTATTGTTTTGCTTTTGAACCACACAATATTAACGTCTTTACTGAATCTGGTTTATTATTATCATTTTTTATTAATAATTATTTTTGTTATTATTTTTTATGATTTTTATGCTTGGATTAACCCATCCTCTAGACCCCTACCCTTCTATCACACACACACTCTCTCCCCTTCAACTCCTAGCATAAAGGACCCTATTAAATTTAATAATAATTTATTATTGGAAAAATTAAAAATTTCTATTAGTGATTTATTATAAAAGTGGTCATTTCGAAATTGGACATGGGACTTGGATTATAATTTTATTTGGAAAAAAAATGTTTTACATGGGTCATGGAATTGACCAAATGGGTAATCTGATCTTCAAACATCATTTCATTTTGATGAGGCAAATCCGATTCTTTTTTATTTATTATTTTTGTGTTTAGAGGAGCTAGGCTTACCCCACAATATGCCTATTTTTACCTATACCATAGGTTTTAAAGGGAGGGGAAGGAGAGAGAGGGAGGGAGGTATGGGTAAGAAGAAGGAAATGAGAATGAGACATAATAAGGAAGGAGGCATAAGACTAGTGGAGAGGAAGCAAAACCTTAGGGAGAATTGGGTGGAAGCTGGAATAGTTGGTGGATCACTCAATCTAACTAATTTGAAAAGAGAATATCCTACTTGGTTGAGGATATTAAGGGGGTTTGGCAAGGTAGAAAATGATATAGTGATTTTTTAGTTCTCCTTTTTATTGCAGGACAAAAAAGTAAGCCTTTATTTTTTTTCATTTATGGTAGAATTTGTTTATTTCCTACATGTTGGAGGGCAAGTACTAATAAATAAAACTACTTGCAGGTTTATGAGGAAATCAAATGAATTCCTAATGAACCTACAAGGATTTATGAGAAAATATTTTACATTAAAATATGTTAAATTTTTCCATGATTTCTAATAAAATTTTAATTTCAGATTTGGGGGTTTTGAAATTTTGTTAGTTTCAACCCAACCCTGTTGTGAAATTATGGCTGATATTTAGAAAGTGTTTCTAGTTTTATTTATTTTATTAGGATAAAATAAGGTGACATGGGTCAAGCTAGGGCAAGACATGGAAATATTTTCTTACCTATTAGAAAATCATACCCTAGATAGTCCATGTACAAAAGGTTTAATATTTTTATTTAGCCATTATTTTTATTTTAACAGCTGCCCTAATTTTGGGTCTAAAAGTCAAATTTTTAAGCAGTTATGCTAGCAAATGTTTTTTATATCTTGTGGGTTTTTTAATAGATAATTTTATATTGATGTTGGGGTTTTAGAAACCATTATTGGATGGAAAAATTGGTCTTCCTTTAACCATTTTTGTGAATTGAAAATGTTGTCTAAAATTTGACAAATTTTAAGTTGTTATGCTAGAATTTTTTTTTGGGTTTTAATTAAATAAATAATGTTGATATTTAGGATTTTTAGAAATTATTCTTATCTAAAATTACTATTATTCGGATTTAATATCAATTTTTTTTAGCATGCATGAAGAGTTGAAATTATTTTCGTAAATCATGCAAATTCCATATTTACCTGTTACATAAGATTTGAACCAGCTTGATGACCAAAATTAGAAAATCATCACAAAGTTACAAGTGGTTGAAAATAAATAATTTTGGTCAACTGGTAATAATTAGGTGAGATATTTGATATGGTCTTATTCCTCATGCATACTATTTATTTTATTATCTTGGTTCACCTAAAACAAATGATAAAGGTTTACAAGGTCACTTAAATTAATAAGTTGACTTCTAGAACCTTTAGATGAAAACCAAGATGCTAAGGTTGCTATGAGTGACTATATTAAAGTTTCAATGTGAAAGCATTTATTATTGTACAACTAAAAATTAATTAGTTCATTTCCATTTATGTCTATCATACATTTTTGAAGTCTCAAAATCCAATCTCCACCTCCCAACTAATACTTAGGGGTGGTAAGGGCCACCAATTAAGGGGATTATAGGACAGGTCGAGATGGGATGGTTTGTGAAAGGAAGATTAAAGTTGGAATCAATTGGTTATTGTTATTTTTATGCATTTTTGGTGAAGTATATTTTGTAAATAATTTATCCAATAATGGTAGTTGGAGTTATTACTAATGCTATAAGTTTCAATTTATGTGATACTTTTACTCTACAGTTTCATGGCTTCAACATGTATAAACATTTTAATTAACGCAACATCACTTTCAACGGAAGGATTAATTTATGAACTAGTGGCAATACATTTAAATTTTATTTTTGTTCTTAGGTACTCTTACATATTTTATTTACTTTATTAAATTTAATTTAAAGTTTTATTTTAAATATTAAATTAAGTTTTCAAAAAAAAAAATTAGTTTAAGGTTACTAGCGTAGATGCTAGAAAACTACACCAATGGTTCTAGATGTCACAATCATAATTTTTTTACCCCATTGACTCCCCTTAGTTTAGAACATTTCTTAAACCCCTTAAAACACCCATTTACCCCTTAAATACATTTACCTAAATTAATTAATTAATTAAGCTAAGAAAATACCATTTACACCTCACCTTAACTTAACCCATGGCTAACTTAGTGACACCTAGCCTTAAGACCATTTCCTACCATAGCATTTAAAGTCCTAACCTCCTAGAGTATTTTTACCTAAATGACCATGCTTCCTTATATAATCTTGAACCACTTCTAATGGTCTTAACTACAAAAAATAAGGGTAAAACACTATTTTTTATAAGTTAAACCATTTCCACCTTGATCAACATCGATCATCCCTTAATCGACACCAGTTGATCAGGACCGATGTCGATTACTTAAGGATACCTCAAGACCATTACTCAGGAGGTTGAAATAATTTGAGCAAGAATTAGACTCTTGTGTCAATAAGATATTTCTAGTGAACTGAACAACCAGTCTAGAGATCAAGAAATACTTCATCACCTTAATACTGAGGATTCAAGTGCCATTATTCTACCCATTTTTTCTCTATTTCTAATCAATACACACTCAACTTAAAGTCATCCTTAGGCCAAAAACTCTACAATAACTAATTATTTTGTACTTTTAATAGGTCTAATATTTATTTTTTGTAGTTTATTACTTTTACCCCTTAGAATATTCCCTCCACACTCTCTTTTGTGATTGGCGTTCTGCAACTCCAATACTCCTTTTTCTACCAAATCCCCATTAGCCATTCCTAGAATTTAGAGATTTTGATATCCCTATGTCTTCATTATACCTTTACAACCATCAACCAACCTCCAAATATCCCACTAACCCTTTTATAACTAACCCAAAGTCCATTTTTGCTTAAAATAAGAACTGTGACAAACAGACAATGATCGACATCAGTTACCTTGACTAACATTAGTTATCCTTGATCAACATCAATTACCTAGTGACCAAAATCAGTCTTTGTCTTTTTTTTCTAAAAATAGAAAGTTAAAATCACCTATTACCCCAACCCAAAATCTTGTTTTTTACCCCTATCATAAACTAGAGTCAGAAGCAATTATTTGAATCACATTTTAGCCTCTTTAACATTTATTTTGAACAAGTTAATATAATTTTTTTAAAATCAACAATTTTCATTAAAAATAATTTTAAAAAACTATGTTAAATTACTTTTCATTCCTTTATGTAAGAATTTCTTATCATGATTTTTTAGAACTTGATTTGTTAAACAAGTGGATTGATAGTCTTCCAATGAAGTCTTGTAATTCTTGGATCTAACACTTTCTAGGAAATCTACCCTCCAATATTACTAATCAATCATGTTTTTTATCTCATTATTATGTTATGTATTTCTTCCCAAGCCAAAGAGGAGTTATTCACATTGTCTAGATCATGGAATGCACAATGATATCTAGGTTCATCTACACCATCTCCATTTCTTTAATTCTTACTAATTTTTAATAGAAAAAATAAAATAATACAAAAAAATAGTGAAACATTTTGGCATGCTCGAAGGGACCCTAAAGTTTTTTTGGGTTCATAAAAGTTTCAGGACATTATAGTTGTATTAGTGAAAGAATTATTCATTGCACTTTTATTTTTATAAAACTAAAACATCATTTTCTATAAATTACAAATCATAAATTTCAATTTCTTCTTTTCAAAATCAAAATCAAGTACTTGTTTTCTTTAATTTATTAGAAAAGGTAAAATCATTTATTTTATTTTATTTATAAAAAGAGAAAAGGAATTAATCCTACGATAGGAATTGTATTCTCATTATGCATTTAGGTACATTCTAGCTATTTTTGTACTCATTCAAATAAATTAAAATTTTCTTTTGGGTTTAAAATCAACCTTCATCCATTGATTGATTGCATGATTAATTCACATAACTTAATTAAAAATCAAATCAATCATATCAATCACTTCTTTCACACACATACCAAACCACTCACACAATTAATTCATCAAACATTGACATAAGGGGAATGACTAATATTTCATCACCTAAAAACAACCTTCATCCTAACTATCCTACTTGGATTTCACCACCAAGGGGAGAATCGACTTAGTGCACTATCTAAGTATAAACTCTAGTAATTTGATAAATATTGGAAAAACACCCAACACCCTTATATCTATAGTGTGTGAAGTGAGGGAGTAAGATCTAATACCAAACCATGTACCAATCCCATTACATATATATTTTGAGCCTAAACAAATCTAAAACCATCCATAGACTACTTATTATAGTACCCATCTCAAAAATCAAGTGGAGTCTCACAGATTCTAATATTAAGGCATAAGCCTAAAGCAAGATAAAAATAACTCTAGGATCTAACTTACTCTTAATGTGTGTATGATTTCTTTGAATTTTTATCCTTTCCTCTATTTTTGAGTGCATGAGTTTGTTTCCATCAAAATTCCAAAAATTCCACCATTTTGTTACATGGTCTTGACACAGCAACAAATAGAGACCAAGTAATCTAAAAACAACCTTACCACCAATCTTTTTCCTCTTCTTCATCTATAGAGCACACTTCAAATGCAAAAATATCTCCTAATCATTTTAGGAGTCCTAATATGCCCTAATATTATGCCTGAGGGGATATGGACTTCACTAACCTCATTGACAATAACCTCATATACCTCCATGATCTGTAAACTAAAAATACAAGTGTAGTATATTCAAAAAATCACTTGTTCACATTTAAGAGATCCTTCAATTTCTCAATTTTTTGCTTAATTTTTTATAAATAAATTAAAAATAGATATAAAATGAAGATCATAACTAAATAATATTTAGAGAAAATTGAAAGAATTCATCATTAAATTGATAATGGAGTTCACCTTCAATAGCCTACGTCTCCGGGTCCATTCGAAGTGAGGACCATACTCATTAATTTCGTGCAACAAATGGCTTCCAAAATCAATAAAAGTCTTCAATTCACTTTCTATGATCTTTTTTTGCTTGTAAAAATATCTCTCAAACCTAAAAATAATGGCCTCAGGCTGTACAAAGCAAAAACAAGGCTCTAATCTTCTTAAATCTTTTTATACAGTCTACTTTCTATGCCTGTTCAAGTAGAAATTAGTCCCTTTTATAACACTTCGACACCCATGGCGGAAGTGGTCAAGGCATTAATCTTTTAGATGACAGGTTAGGAGTTCAAAACCTCCTCCCACCTTTCTAGGTGCCTTGGAAGGGTGAATAGGTCGGCCTTAGGTGCTTAGCATGAATTTTTGAATGTTTTCCCTCCTTTTTGGCGCCTTTGGACTTGGTTTTGTCCCACATTTTCTAGGAATTCAGTTTTCAAGGATTTAAATCGACAAGTTTGACCCCTCTTCAAATGCCTAAGACAAAGGTGCCCACTTAGGCCATTGATTTGACTTGGTCCATGCTTGGTTGGTGGGATGGGTGATGTGGCAGTTTCTTTGGCACCTTGTTTGAAAATTTCAAATAAAATATGAATAAAAACAACAAACCAGCATTTTTTTGCACCAAATTATTTTTCCACGTATCAAGTGGCTATTGGTCCACTTGGCATGTTTTCAACAGTGCCACGTCACCTTCGACACCCCCTGTCGCAAGATTTCTTCAACTAACCATATCTTGAGCATCGGGACTCCATTTTTTGAACCACAAAAAGTGCTAGAAAGATCTCGATGAGTAATACAATGTGAGAATGATTTGAATAGAATTTGAAGACTTTGAAAAATGGTATAGTACATGGATCCACTTGGATCATTCCTCCCCACTGGGAACTTTTGGACCTTTGAAAGTTGAATTGGTAATGAGGTGAGGGTACTTTTCCCTCACCTTTCCAACTTCCATCCATATAGCCTTGCTTGGGTGCATCCCTTTGAGACCAACACAAAGATATTCAACATTACCTCTTCACGAAGTCCACATATTTTTGTCAAGTATAGTATCTTCCTGCAATTCTGTTAGATATTCAAGAGAAAAATGATCAACAGAAGGAATGGATACACTTTCATCATTATAAATTATCATTAGAGGCTCATAAAATTTTAAATTTTACACATTTACAACTAAATAAATTTGCATGTAAGATGGTAAATCTAATCATAAAGTATTTGTGCTAATTTTTTCTATTATCTGAAAAGGACCATACCAGATTGGTTTCAACTTTTTACCTTCACCTGTCAGTCTTTCCTTACTAATGTGAAGCCATACCATATCACCTACAATAAATTGGTGATCAATATGATGTTTGTCATGCCTGGCTTTGTACTTGGCTTGACTTTTCTCCAATTGAGTACAAATAGTCTAATGAATGAGCTATATTTGTTTAATGAACTTCTTTGTTCGAATGGCTTCTTTTGGTTCACCAATAGTTGTATCATGTCCATAGAAAACATCTAGAGGAGATTTAGGCAAGTATCCATAACAAAATTCAAATGGAGATTTCATAGTAGAAGCATGAAGTGCCCAGTTATATGCATGTTGTATGTAACACAATTATTCATCCCATAACTTTGGATGTTTATTTCTATAACCCCTAAGCAAATGTACCATAGTGCGGTTCACAACCGCTATTTGTCCATCAGTTTGTGGATGAAATGTAGTTCTCTTTTTTAATTTAGTGTCCATTAGTCCCCACAAAGTTGACCAAAACTCCCCAATAAATTGAGAATCTCGATCAGAAATAATTGAAGTAGCTAAACCAAAATGAACCCATACATGTTCAAAGAACAAGTGTGTAGTACCTTCCCCAATAATTTGCTTAGTGCAAGGAATCAAAACACACATCTTGCTAAATATATCCACAACCACATATAAATAGTCATGTTTTCTTTGTGCCATAGGTAACCCCCCCACAAAATCCATGGAGATACTTTCCCAGGGGCGAGTAGGAACAGGTAGAGGAGTATAAAGTCCCAATTTCCTATTACTAGGTTTACTTGTGGCATAAAGAGTACATCCCTTAATATATTTGGCAAAATTTTCCTGCATACGAGGCCAATAACAATACATTTTCAAATGTGCAACCATTTTAGCAACTCCAAAATGACTAGAAATAAGAGAAGTATGTGCTTCTCTAATCATGTGCACCCTCTCGTTTTGAGGAATACATAATTTACCCAAATGATACAAAAGATCATTGTGTACATGATAGTCTAATTCTTCTACTTGTCTACTACTCATTAAGTCTTTATAAACATCTTGAAAATCAAGATCATTCACATATTGTTCTTTATAACTTTCATGAGACAAAGAACCATGTTGTAAAAGAATAGATGCAACAACCATAGGAGGCCTAGATAGCATATCTGCAATCTTATTCTGAATTCCTTTTTTATAATTGATCACAAGATGAAATTGTTGTAAGAAACCCATCCAACAAAAATGTCAAGACTATTGTAGTTTAGTTTGTGATTGGAGATATTGTAAGGGCTGATGATCTATATGTATTATTGTTTCTTTTCCCATTAAGTAATGTTTCCATTTTTTAACACTTTGAACCAATGCATACAATTCCTTATTGTAAGTTGGATATTTTCTTACTACACTTGTAAAGGTTTCAGAATGATAACAAACTAGTTTCTTACCTTGCATTAAAATAACTCCCATAACATACTCACTTGCATCTGTCTTGATCTCAAATGGTTATTGTATATTAGGAAGTGCCAAGACTGGAGTAGTACTTATCTTTTCTTTCAAAGTGTCAAAGGATTTTTTATGTTTGCCTCCCCACTAAAAGACCTATTTCACACTTGTCGAAGAATGCAAAGGTGATGCAATTTATGAAAATTGAGCAATAAACTTCCTCCAAAATTGTACTACACCAAGAAAAATTCTAACCTTAGTTGTGTTAGTGGGTGTGGGCCAATTAATAATATTTACCAATTTTGTAGGATCAATTTTCCATTTACCATGTCCTAAAATGTAGTCCAAGTATATCAAAGAGGTCTTGCCAAATTCACATTTTGACATTTTTAGATAAAGTTTTTCCATTCGTAATGCAACCATGACTTTCTTAATGTGGATCACATGCTCTTCCCATGACTTTCTAAAAATCAATATATCATCTAAGTAAACTATAACAAAATCATCAAGGAACTGTCTAAAAACATCATTCATCAATCTCATGAATGTAGCCGGGGCATTACACAAACCGAAAGGCATAACAAGCCATTCAAACAATCCCTATTTTGTTTTGAAGGTGGTTTTCCAAACATCACCTTCATTAATTCTTACTTGATGATATCCTCTTCTCAAATATAACTTAGTGAAATAAATAGCATGTTTTAATTGATCCAACAAATCATCAATATGAGGAAGAGGGTAACGATTATTAATAGTAATTTCGTTTAAAGCATGAAAATCAACACACATTCACCAAGTGTTGTCTTTATTTGGCACCAAAATAATTGGTGAACCAACATGACATGAAATTGGATGAATAATACCTCTATCCAATAGATCCATTACCTATTTTTTGATTTCCTCATTTTGCACCACTAATAATCTGTACATGCCAATGTTAGGGAGAGGAGAATCCTGCAATAGTTGAATTTCATGTTGAACTCCTCTTTTATGGGGTAAGGCCTTAGGATCTTGAAATAGATCATCATAAGTAGAAATGATTTCAACCAATTCATTCTTGTGTCTAGGATCACACTTTTCTAAAGCTTGAGAATATTCTTTTTCCTTAGACTTAATCAACATGAGACAAAATGTCTTGCTTGAATTAACTAGTCTTTTCATTTGCCTTGCTGTAACCAAGGAAAGACTTATTCTAATGTGATGTGCTCTAACTATATATTCAATGCCATCTTTAACAAGCAAGTACTATTCTCCTCTATATAGAAGATTTATTTTCTATCATAAAGATATGGGCTTCCCAAAAGAATCCCACATATGTCCAATGGAACAACATCCAACTCAACCTCATATACAAACTTGGATGTGATGGAAAACCTTAGCATACAAGTTTGTGAGACTTTTAGCTTTGCTTGTCACACACCCAACCTAGTGGATAAGGCTTCGGATGGGCATTGGTTTGTAAGCCTAGCTTCTTAACAACCTCTTCAAAAATTAAATTTTCTTGTAAACCACTATCAAATAGAGTGTCAATCTTAGTATGCTTTGAAACAACTCTAATGTGGAACAATTCATTTCTTTTCTTATCAACATGCACAAAATTCTATTTAGAAGAAGATGCAGCATTAATTGTAGAAACTGAAAGAGAAAAATCATTATGTAATCCCATAGTTGTAATCTTAGTTTCATCGCTTGAATCTGAACCTAAGTCCTGAACCATAGCATTAGCCTTCTTTTCTTTCTTTTGATACCTCTTAGGCCTTAACTTAGGATGTAGTTTCCAACACTTAGACTCATCATGATTTTTCTTGTAATGATTACAAAATGGTTTTCCTTCTTTTTTAACAGTATAAGTGGATTTATGTTTACCCTTTCCTAATGAACTTTCCCCTTTGGATTGCTTAACATTAGATTGCTTGCTTTTTACTTTAGGAAAAGATTCTTTTGATTGTTTTCCTCTAGCCTCTAAATGAGTGGCTTGAACACATACTGCATCTAAATTAGTGGGATTAAACATAAGAATCATTTGTCTTAAGTAACTATGCAACCCACCTATATATTTTAGCCGTGTTTCTTGTGTGTATAGAGGAACATTCAAAAGTAAATATTTTTTCCCAAAATCTTGCATATAATCTTAAACACTTTAGCCTTTTCCTTGTCTGAAACTTTGCCAATCCATCATGGCTTGTTGCATATAGCCTAAATGATAGAATTGCTTTCTGATTTCTTCAATAAATTCATTCCAAGTAGAAATCGAGTTACCTTTTTGAAGCTTGGTTTCCTTTAACTTACTCTCCCACCAGATGAGAGTTGTGCCTCCCATACGAAGAGTAACCAAATGAATTTTTTACTCATCCCCTACAGTCTTTTGGACCCTACAATAAACTTCAATCTACTTGACCTAATTATCCAACTTTTCAGCATTAACTTTGCCATTAAACATTGGTAATTCAAACTTAATATCCAATTTTAGTGAAGGGAAAGATTTCACATTTTTTTACCATCATCTGATGGAGAAGGTTTTTCAGTTTCTTTACCTTTTGATTCTCATGAATCACCTTATTTTTCATGCTTGTATTTCCTTTGTTTGTCATGGTATAGTTCCTCAACCATGTTTCTCATGTCCATGAAGGCTCATCGGAAAGCTTGTTCAGATTTCTTCTCTTCTTCGGCCATCCTTTAAGCACACCTTGAACCAATCTCTGGATTATACTCAATGATTTTTCCTTCACCCTTTTGGGATTTAGACCTTGTCAACATACACTAGCGATCACTGTTAAATAACAACCGCTCTGATACCAAGAATATGATTTGTAAACTAAAAATACAAGTGTAGTATATTCAAAAAATCACTTGTTCATGTTTAAGAGATCCTTCAATTTCTAAATTTTTTGGTTAATTTTGTATAAATAAATTAAAAATAGATATAAAATCAAGATCATAACTAAATAATAATCATAGAAAATTCAAAGAATTCACCAGCAAATTGATAATGGAGTTTGGCTTCAATAGCCTATGTCTCTGGGTCCGTTCGAAGTGAGGACCATTCTCATTAATTTTGTGCAAAAAATGGCTTCCAAAATCAATACAAGTATTTAATTCACCTTCTCTAATCTTTTTTTTCCTATAAAAATATCTCTCAAACTTGAAAATAATGGCCCAAGGCCATACAAAATAGAAACAAGGCTCTAATCTTCTTAAATCTCTTTACACAGTCTGCTTTATGTGCCTGTTCAAGTAGAAATAAGTCCCTTTTATAACACTTCAACCCACATGGCTGAAGTGGTCAAGGCATTAATCTTTGAGATGATAGGTTAGGAGTTCAAAACCTTCTCCCACCTTTCTAGGCACCTTGGAAGGGTGAATAGGTCAGCCTTAGGCGCTTAGCATGAATTTTTGAATGTTTTCCCTCCTTTTTGGTGCCTTTGGACTTGGTTTTGTCCCAATTTTTTTGGTAATTCAGTTTTCAAGGATTTAAATACATAAGTTCGACCCCTCTTCAAATGCTTAAGACAAAGGCACCCACTTAGGCCACTGATTTGACTTGGTCCATGCTTGATTGGTGGGATGGGTGATGTGGCAGTTTCTTTGGCACCTTGTTTGAAAATTTCAAATAAAATGAGAATAAAAATAAAAAACCAACATTTTTTTTTCACCAAATGAGTTTTCCACATGTCAAGTGGCTATTGGTCCACTTGGAATGTTTTCAATAGTGCCACATCACCTTCGACACCCCCTGTCACAAGATTTCTTCAACTAGCCATATCTTGAGCATTAGGACTCCATTTTTCTCACCGTGAAAAGTGCTAGAAATCTCTCAATGAGTAATACAATGTGAAAATTATTTGAATAAAATTTGAATAATTTAAAAAATGTAATGGCACATGGATCCACTTGGATCACTCCAACATTACCTTGCCATAATTTCTAGCCTTACCCCTACTTTAGTTCTTTCCATTGAACCACCTTATAGCATGCCCACTTACCTTATGGGTGAGACTTTGGTTTCCAACATATTTACTACCCAATCCATGTTAACCCAAGCTTCTTCTTCCAAAAACAACCTTTCAACCACTATTTCCCAAAACCAAGCTTCTCTTCCACCACCAACCAATGCCCAATCACCTTCTACTTCCACCAAAACCATCACTAAACCTTCAAATGTAGGGATAAAGAAACCCATGGAAACTAAAGCACCACTTAGTATGGTTATGCCCTCCACTAGTATACCTTCTTTACCTCTTTCCACCCAAAACCCAAAATCATCAACATCATTCCAAAACTTAGTGGTTTCCATACCATCCACTCTCCCACCCATAAATATCAAGGTGACTACACATCTTCAACAAACCAACCCAACCATTCCCATGTCCCAAAAAATACCGACTTCACCTAATCCAATATATATATACCCAATACACAAAGATATATGCCTCTTCTATCTTCCCAAACTTTTATAGCTAATTACTAATATGTGCCATCCACCCAACCTTATAACATGAAATATATTGCATGTTTGCCTACCTAAAAACATATACCCTATAATTATGTGGCTTCACCACCAACTAACCTCACTAAGATGTTGATGGATAAGATGACAACTCTAGATACATCTATTTCTAGAGCCCTAACCTTTTTTCCTATGATCATAATTGTAACGAACCCATTCACCCTTCCATATCAATCCATCCTTACCTCGCTCAATGATAACTTTATTAATTTTCCAAATTCCAAAGTAAGTAAGATCCTAAACAACACATAATATCATTTAAGCATGAATGACATCTTATTTCCTATGATGATGCTATTTTACTCTGGACCTTCCCCTATCCTTAATGGGATCTGCATTGGACTTGTATAGTGCCATCACTAGGCACTCCCTCTTTTCCTTTACCCAAATTTCTCAAACTTTCTTAAACCACTTCTCCATTAAAATATCCAAGAATGTGTCCAAAATTTACTTATGTTATATTTAACAATTCAAGGATGAATCCATTACCATTTTTTTTGCTTGATGGAGAGGGTTAATCAACCAATTTATTTCTCCTTACCCCAACCTGAATTAATCACACTTTTATCTCAAGCATGTGTTAAACACATTTCATCCAACCTATAGGTTCAAACATTTCTTACCTTTGATGAGGTGTTTACCATGGCTATAAAATTGGAAATTTGACCAATTGATGAAGGAAAACTTAATCTTAGGAATAAGAATTCTAGCTTCAAATATATTGAAGCTTCTTCTAAACCTTCAAACCATGCTAAATCCAAAGTGATAACCAATTCCATTGTCATTAAAATGTATCCTCCTTAGGTAGTCAACCAATCTAACCTATTCACCTCTTTGAACCAAAATCCAAAATCCCAGAACCACTTTGACCAAAAGTAATGCAATCCACTAGGGGAGTCTTATGCTTTGGTTTTGGATAAATTATGGAAATCATCCATAATCTAACTTCCTCTAATAAAACCACATCAACAATTTGATTCATCTCATCTTATAAAAATTTGGTATAAGGAGAACAACATATGCAACTACCACCACATCATTGGGCATAATGTTGATATATGTAAAACATTTAAAAACATAGTCCAAGACTTGATTGATAATGGTTAACATGTAATTGATAACCTAAACACACATCAAAATCAAACTCTTGACATCTTATATCCACCCTTTCCAAACCACCCACATTCTACAAATAATGAGCATAAAAATGTGTAAACATCCCATAAACATGAATTTCATATGGTAAACATTTTTCTTAATGAGCTCACAATTGAGGAACCTATGACCCAAACCACTACTCCTTCTCCACTTACTTACAAATTAGAATCACCCATCCTTACTTTGGAAAGTATAATGAAGGAAGAAACCACCACTCCTTATCCACTTAATTCCATATTGGAATAACCCATCCTTCTTTTGAAAATAATAATGAAGGAAAAAACCATCATTCTTATGCCATTTTCTTCCATATTAGAACTGTCTATCCTTCCTTTGGAAATCATAACTAAGGAAGATATTATCTCACCTACTCATTCTATAGGGGAATCACCCACCATTTCCTTAGAGATCTTGAAAAAATAAGAGGAAACTAAGACCATCACACCTCTATAGCTATTTCATCTCTCCTTGGAAACTACCACTGAGGAAGCTAAGTCTACTTATAAATAATTTTCAAGGTTGGTCCAAAATATAGAATTTTTATCACAATCAAACCTTGACCGAGCTATGTTTTAACACTATCTTAGACTTCCATACCATACCAAAAATGAGTCAAAAAAACCATTATCCACTCAACCTTCAACCTCCAAAAATGTAAAAACCACTACTTCAACCAAACCAACAAACACATCCACATCTCAAACTTTAAACCAACCAACCAAACCAAATCCTTTAAAAATAAATAATATAATTACCACTGCCCCATTAAAACCTATCAAAAACCTAGGTGTCCTTCTAACTCAAAATATCACCCATCCTCCCTTAAAATTAGAGTTAACCCCACCTAAAAATCCATAAACCAAACCAATAAGAAATATTAAACCCTTAGGATTCAGAAGCCTAAAACCATTTCACCTCCCATTTTAGATTCACCTTCCATCCTAGGGCCATACCACTTACCCATTTTAGGTCCTCACCCTTCCACCTTGTTGAATAATCTAAGTTCTCCCACAAATAAACCACAATTCCAACCTCCTCTTCTTACCACACCTCTACCCATCGATACCAAACCCTCAAACCCAAAATCATTACACAAACTAAAGCTCCACTTATGAAGCCTACCGTTAAAAAGGTACCAACCCCAATAATCAAAACCAAAACTTCTACCTCCTTACCACCATTTCTAGATTTCTATTCTACCATATTACAAAGGTTTCTAAAAACTTCTTACATAACCCTACCTCTCATCAAACCATTAAACCCTCTTAGCCCAAAACTAGCTTTATTTAATGATAACTTAATTTATGCATACTATAGGACACCTAGACATGACATAGAGAACTGTAAAAAATTTTAAGAAATTATCCAAAAATTATGTGACTTAGATGATGTTTTGATAGAGTAAATTCCTCTTATCCAACCTCCTAACCAAAAACAAAAAACTACCAGCCCATTTAAACTTACCTCATAGTTGTCATCAAATAGTATGGATGAACTAAAACAATCTACTAGCCTACATATATTCCAAATTGACACCATCCATGTTGTCACTTGATCATATAGTTAAAAGGATAAATGTAAAGCAAAACTATACATCCTTTAAACATATCCATATTTTATGAAATCACGCCAATCACCTTTGCTAAAGCCCAAGAATTATATCTTGGCTACACACTAATCCAACCCATCTAGGCTAATATATAGGTTAGTTCTCAAACAAGTTCACCAAACCTTGATGAAGATGACCTTATATGAGTTTATCCAAATCTCACCCCAATGCCATCAATCTATGATGGAGGATTTGAAATTTATTGAGGTTAGAACTGAATATCCTTTACCTCTAGTAGACCTTATTAGAGCCCTTCAAGATTCATTTATTTGTAACATTTTAGGATTATTATATACCTCTTATCCACCTACATGATCTATATCCACCCCTCTTCATCACATCTCACATTAATCAAACCTGTATCAAAAGGGTTATGATTTATGGGGGTGATAGCATTAGTATCATCTCATCCCATGCCTATGATCAACTTAAGATTCTTGAGAACATCATGTATAAAACCACTAATGTATTGTAATCTTTTAATGACATGATGACAACTATCTCCAGGATGATTATTCTTCATATAAGTTTAGGCCCTTAAAATCTCCACAATATTTTGTATGTTTTATAAGGGGAGTTTCAATACAATGTATTTCTTGGACACCCTTGGATCTAAACCATGGGATGTGTAAAGTTAAATTTACATAGGTGCCTTAGTTTTGAACATGAGGTTCAAGTTCATGTCCTTCCAACCAACCCTAGAGCATTTAAGTTATGAAACATGACTTACTTACCCAATGAAGTTCTCTTTTCATTAAAATTATGTATCCCCTTCATCCTCCATCCATAAAATACTCTATAATATTGACCATACCTTCTTCCCAAATCCCTATGAAATAGCCCTTGAAATCCACATTCCAATGTATCTCACTTAGATAATATCACCTATTGACTCTAGATACCCTTCCTACTCCTCAAAAAGACATAAATCTTGATCAACATCTTAGATACAATTCTAACATTGAAAACATCATCCCTTTTAGCCCTTCCAACTATCAAACCAACTTTATATATGGGGGACTCAATCAACCAACTTTGGATTCCAATGCCTCATATTTTATCAAACCATTCACCTCTAATTTTTCTTTCTTGGATAAACCAAAGTTTTCCTAAACATACCTTCATTGGTATGATTTGAAAGGATTATATTTTGGCCATTATGAACATGAAACACACAATATTCTCCCATGTAAAACTCAAAATACTCAAGAATGACATGGTCTTGTATTTATCCAACCAAAAGAACCAACTGACCCATCTTCCATCACAATCATTGAGTAAGAAACCCCATCCTCACCAAACTCTTCTTCTTCAAAATATAATAATATAAAATCCATCCCTCCTATTATTTTTTAATAAATATGATTATTTTTGGACCCCTAACCTATCAAATTCATGGGAAGACCAAAACCATTCATCTGACTCATCTTGAGATGGTTGAAGATGATTTTCTTACCATTAATCTTTTCTAGTGTCAAGATGATGATTGCATTCTCAGTTATCTTGGTGATAAATATTCCTCCCTTAACAAATTATTTACTTCTTAAACATTGACCATGTTTAATGAATCTACCATTGATATCATCTTGGGCACATAAGGATAACCAATGCATAATCAAAATTGGCCAATATTTAGATTCCTCATAGCATTAGGATTTATTTTCTTATTTTCATGACCATAGCGTAACTTTTTCTTGGTTTTAAAGTGATATGCCTATAATTGACCTTTCCATAGTCATTCATAACATCATCACCAACCTTGATACCAATATTTTTAGGCAAAAACTTTTAAGGATGCACCCTCATATTATTCTTCTTATTAAATAAGATCTTTAGCATCTCCTATCCATCATCTTTATCTAACCCATTGACTATTCACAATGGGTCCAAAATATCCTTCTTATCACTAAATAAATAGGGGTACTTCATATTTTTATGTATTTTCATGACCTCAACCTTTCTTGTCCAAAAGATTACTTTCCTCTACCAATCATTAACCAAATTTTTGATCTAACTATTGATCATGAGATGTTATTTCTTATGGATGGATTCTCAGGCTATAACCACATATTAATCACCCTATAATATAAATGTAAGACTACCTTCATCACCCCATGGGGAACCTTTTTCTATAAGGTCATGCCTTTTGATTTGAATAATGTTAGTGAGACCTATCCATGTTTCATAGCCTACATGTTTCATGATATCATCTACAAAACCATGAAAGACTATGTTGATGACCTCCTTAGTAATTCTAAATTCCATAAATACCATTTGAAAATCCTTAAATTCATCTTCAAATGCCTTATCCAATTCCATGTTCACCTTAACCCAAATAAATACATCTTTGGGGTCTTGTTAGGTAAACTCCTTAGATTTCTCATTTCCCTTCATCGAATAGAATTTGATCCCACTAAATTTAAATCAATATTGTACATGCCTCATCCAACTAACTTTAAGCAACTCCATAGTTTGTAGGGGAAGATTTAGTCCATTCATCATTTCATCTATCAATTATCTGATAGATGTTATCCCTTTCATCACCTCCTTAAGAAGGACATCTCTTTTAAGTGGAATGAAGACTATCAAAAGGACTTTGAATCACTCAAAGGATACCTTCTTTCTCCACCTATTCGTGTCCCTCCAAAAAAGGACCAACACTTCTATCTCTGCATCTCTTCCACAAACCATTCCTTAGGTGTCATGCTTGCACATCATGATGATAAACATAAGGAACATGCAATATACTATATAAGTCAGTCACCTGTAGAATATAAGACTCATTATACCCATACAAAGAAGTTATGCCTCACCTTAGTCTTCATGGCTTCCAAACTCTATCATTACCTCCTTAATCACAAAGCCTTTGTCATCACAAATGCTGACCCCATCAAGTACACACATTATAAGTTATATAAAAATTAGTATATGGCTAGATGGATATGGCTTTTATTTGAGTTTGATATTGAGTTTCCTAAAAAAAATTTAGTTAAAGGGTAAATCATTTCTAAACAATTGACCAAAACCCTTTAACTAAAAACCAACCTTCTAACCTTGAGTTTCCTCATGTGTCCATCACAACTATCTCTCAAGAAGACATTTCTTATAAAATAACCGTGTTCTTTGATTGATAAAAATGTAAATGTGGTGGGGGTTATAAAATCATCCATATACCCATTGAAGTTGAGCCTTTTCCCTTATCTTTCAAACTTAACTTTGATTTTACTAATATCATGGTTGAGTATAGGCCCTAGTTTTATGTCTCTAAATAGCTTTAACCTTAGGAGTAAAATATATCAATATTTTTGGCAACTCCCAACTTGTGGTCAACCAGATAAATGGTTCCTACCAATGTATAAATGATGTTCTACGTAAATAAAAATAACTAGTAGATTTATTATTGATGTCATTTGATCATTACCTTATCCAATCCACGTCACATTCAATAAACAAGTTCATTTATACCACAACTTCTCCTACATCACTAATCCCATATGCACCTTCAAATTCCATAATATTTATCACCATCGATAGAATTAACCAACCTTATTACACCAAAATAGACCTCCATTCCATCTATAATGTGGAGGAAACCCAACTGGGTATTTGGTATAGACAACTTTTATATTACCTTACCTTAGCCATCCTCCCTTTCAACCTATCTAAGAATGATAAATGAGATTTTATATAGAGTAATTCTCATTATAAAATACTAGGGGGTATTCTCTACAAATAAGGATTTGATGTTGTCCTTTCTATATGCCTTCATAGTTAATAAATCCTTCATATAATAAAAGAAACTGATGATGTGATTTGTGAGGGAAACTTTAATGGTTTATCTATCACTAAGTGCATCCTTTGCATTGGCCAATATTGGCCTACACTTAACCAATATTATTATGATTATGTCAAGAAGTGTGTCAAGTTTCAATAACACATTGACTTGCATCACCTTCCTAGTCATGGCCTTCAAGTTTCTAAGGATTTTTGGCCCTTCTCTCAGTGGGGATTAGATCTCATTGGTGAAATCAACCCTCATTATTTATAGAGACATCACTCTGTCATCACCATTATATATTAATTCACCAAATGGGTAGATGATATTCCCCTCATCTCAACCAAATATAATAAATTTTTTAACTTCATTAATCATCATATCATTTGATACTTATGTGTTCCTCACAAAATCATCATTGAGAGTGGAAAATCATTCAAAAAAATAAAGTAAGAAATATTTGTGATACCTTTGGCATTAAGTTAATATTCTCATCTCCATACCATCTATAGGATAGTTTATAGGTTGAATAATATATTTAAACACTTAATAAAATGCTCACCAAAGTGGTTAATGAATCTA
>JARHVA010004514.1:542500-855000 GCA_037957365.1 Torreya grandis
TTATAATGTTTGGTGGTTGGGAGCCACCATGCCTAAATAATAGATCTATGTAGAATATGGATTATATATGCTAAAAATAGTGAATTATGGCCAATAAATAATCTAATAACTAATCTAAGATGGAAATTTACAATGCCAGTGATTTGGTTTTAAAAATAAGCAAAAAGAAGGGTAGGGCAGAAATAAATATTATTGATCTTTATTTCAAACATCATGACAAAGTTTAGATTTCATTTAGGTATGCACTTAACCAATGTATAACATGAAACATGTTAAGCTCAAATCCTATCACACATCAGGAAAACTCCTTAAGAAGGTGTAAATAAGGCAAATAAAAACTTGGTTCACTTTAAATATTTACCCTTGCAAGCAAATGACATTAACCCAGATACAAAAAGAGTAAGAAAATGAAATGAACCTAAGTCCTTTTAGTCAACCTAGTATTGGCACAAGTTAACAACTCTTAAATAAAATTTACACACCAATAATTCATAATAACCATTAAAATTTAGAAATCAAAATAAACAAGTGAGATGGAAGCCATGATAACAATGAACATAAGAAAATACTAGACAATATTTGCAGAATCCGTTGCTTATATTAATTGCCTCAAGTTTACAAAGTAATTTTGATCCAAGAACTCCCTCTTTTTTATGATGGAAAATACCCCATTTATATAATATCAAGGTGGTATGTTGGTTAGTCTTATCCAATAATATTTTTAAAAGTGTATGGGACATGTGTCCCTTTTATTGCATTCTAGAACAAATGACCTTTTCTAATAGACTGATCTATAGATAATCTATTTTACCGATTACTCATGGCTGTGAACTATTAAATTTCTCACTAGTGGTCTACAATCCAATTCTAGATTGAATTATGCTTGTACCAATGGTAGTTCAACTTCTGGATTGATTATGGTGATCACAGGGTTGAACTAAGACTTTTTTGAAGATTTTATAGTGCTTAAATGGTGGTAGCATTTGGACTTAAGTGAAAATTATGCCTTAGATCATGTAATGGTATATTTATTTTTAAAATTCCACTAGATATTTAGTTCCCATTACTTTCTACTTATGTCACATCATCCTGGAACTTACATGGCATCCCTGTGGCACTTTCACAACATTTTGTTCATTGATGCTAAAAAAAATGACCATTTCTTTTTGAAATTTATTTCCTCATCTCACACCATTCAATTGATTTGAAAAGATCATTAGGGTTCATTGATCTCTAAAAGGTGTTTGAGATTTAATATATAATATGACCCAAGGTTTTGCCACTTGGTAATTTCATGGGCCTTTTGAGTTTTGTATTCTTTTAGTTCAACTAATTAACATGCTTTTGTCATGTGGTGGTCCTGCATTCATCCTAGGCATCATTGAAAATCCTTGAATCAATATGCTTCATTCAATATTAGTCATCCACTTAAGCATATTACATTGATCACAATCCATGGGGTTGAGCGAGATTGGTCATATGGATCATAATCTTTGGCTTGTTAGGTCTATCTCATACTATTTTATTAACTCTGCCTAAGTAAATACGAGATGTTGATCCTACAAATGAATATAATGTTTAAGTTAGGATGAGGTACTATATGGAACTTAGGATAAATTCTAAGGTCTTTGGTCTCATTTATGTTAATAAATATAAATAAAATTTTGGGTTTAAGATTTTATCCTAAATTTGTAACAAAGGGACCATGCATATAATAAAGTTGGACCATGCTCAAGATAAAATGGTATGAGAGGGGATTGGGACATAAAGGAAACCCAACATGTAATTTTTAGACTAAGTTTTTATCATGTTAGTAAACATGACTAAACCTTAGTATAAAAGTTAAACTAAGTCCATATCATATTCAATGTGTTCCCGCATAAAAACTTTTCCACCAAGTTTGAAATTGATCATGAGCTTAGGGTATTTTGAATGAGGGTTTTAGGAAACTTAAACATGGATTCAATTTAAATTTGAACAAACTAAAGGATATTTGAAAATAAAGTTATCATTAAAATCATGAAACCCAAGAATTTTTCATTATAAGTAGATCTTATTGTACTTGTAGCTAGAAAACATAGAGATCCAAACCAAATTTAGACAAGGGCAAACTAGAATCAAGTGAAAATATGCTAACTAAACTAGTTGTGGATGATATTCAAATAAAATTACTATGATAACATGGTAATAATACTTTGGTTATGTGGATTTTCTATTTCAAGGTATAAATTTTCACAATTTAACACAAGGGTCCCCATTTTTTAGAAATGGGGGTATGTTGACCTTAATAAATGGTGACTTATAGGGGAAACATAACAATATGTTAGAGTTTAGAGACTCTGGTTCAGACTAATAATTAAGTTAGTTATTCCAATTAATCAAGCACCATTATTAATATTAGTTCATAGTTAGAACAAATATTTCATATTCAAAATTATGATTAAACATCAAGACATATCCATGTGGTGTGTGTGTTTTAATTCCATTTACTGATTGCCAAAGGATTTCAACAACTTCTAGGTTCATGACTTTAACCATTAACATTGACTTTTAACATGTTTTAATATTCATTAAGAACCATGATTTTGCTTAAGGAAGGCTTAGGCATTGCTTTACTACCAGCGAGGCATTCATAACCTAGATAGAGATGCCTTTGGTTCCACTCAAGGCCTTTATCTACTACCATCTCAGCATCCATAACTCTAGTTTAGATTACTAGAATCACCTCTACTTAAATTTTTTTTTATTGTGAAATAATATCTTATTTTTGTATTTTTTTAGATCATTTTTTATTTTTTACCAAAGGTTGGGAACTAAGTTAGTCAAGTTTATGGATTTGGTCAAGTGTTTAATTTTTAGACCATCATCCTTGGCTATAAGCTTTGTCATATGCAATTAATGTTTTTTAGGTGTAAGAATTAATGTGTCCTAATAGTTTTAATATTTCATATTACATATTCAATCCTTCTTAAAACCAAGTTTAGATCAAAACAATGTTTAATATTTTTAAGGAATAATTAACTTATCCATCAATATTTATTAGTTTATTCAAACTACAACATCAATCTCATATTTCAGCAATCCATGATCAACCAATGTTTAGAATTCATACCTGCATTTCTAAACTATGAATCTCTTGAGTAGTTAGATGAAACTAAAGCTGAGGGTTGTCTAGAAGGAATTATTTAAAAGTAAGGAACAAATCAAAAGAAAACAAATAAATATAAATAGGCACTATATACAAACAAGGGATAGAAAGGAAAAAATATAGACACAAAGATCAAGAAATAAACTAATTTAATCCCTAGACTAACTACATAAAGTACCTACATCCATGATCAAATGGAAAATTATTTAGTCTACTACAAATCCTTGAATCATGAATGTTTTTTTCTTAATGGCTTCTTCTTGTGGATAGGAGAACTTGTATTCTTGTGTCTTTTAGATGATGTGGCTTGGTCTCCTATCAACATTCTCATGTACATAGATTGAATATATGGGTTTAAAACCCAATCATCTTTCTCTTGTATTCTTCATCTTTGTAGCAAGAGTGCTAGTTTTGATTCATCCATAAATAGATAGTGGCTTATATCATCTTCACTCAATAATGGTAGCTTGGATAGTATAATTAGAATGATATCTTCATTAGGTTCTTTCTGAGGTGGAAATGGACTACCAATATTTGTAAAAAAAAATTCCAAGTCATCCCAAAAGGATTCTTCATCATGATCAACTAGATGATGTTCATCTAGATTCCTATCAAAAATATTTTGGTCCTATACTCCTAACCTTTTGATGAAGTCATATGACAATTCTCGATCTATTTCACCTAATTCATCTTCATTTTTAGTGAAGAAATGTAGCTCTTCTATCCAGTCAGGATCCAAATTATCTTGGTTTAGGACCTCCAAAATAATATCTTCATTTGGGAACTCTAGATCACTGGTGAAATATTTAGATGAAGCATCCATGTGTTGTTTGATCCCATTATCTACCATATCTAACTCTTTAATTTCATTTCATAAATCATGGTATTACTTCTTCCAATGATTATCTTCTTTAGGGTTATTCTCCATTTTATAAATAAATCTATGTGGGTTGTCTTTCTAGCTACCTTTTGCAGAAAGATCATCTTGTGCTTGATCTATATGCATTTATAAGAATTCTTCTTCTTCATCTATAGATGTTCTAAGGATGATGTTTTATTGGTCTTTAATTGTAATCTCTTTTACATCTTTAGGAATAAAATTCATCTAAGATAAAACTTCTTTAATTGGATCATCTACATCTTCATCTTCCTCTTCAAAAGGGAAATCAAAGGCCTACATGAAGGATTCAAAAGTTCCTGCAAAGCTAGATATCCCTACAATAAAGTCTTGATTAGGCACAATTTTAGTTTTATCCCTTTCACCTTGATATGATTCAAAAACATTGTAATTATTAACTAAATTTATAACACAAAAACTCATTTGTATGTTTCTAGATGATACATTATTGATGTTATCATGAAACCCATTTGGAGGCCTATTGAATCTTTGAGAACCATAGCTTTTTTTAGAGCTTTCCCTTGTATTACATACTTATTTTTACAATTGAAGAAAGTTAGTTCTAATTTTTTGGACCATTTTTAATATAAAGTCATTTTAATTTTATGGTGTCTCAGACTCACGAAATAGAGCATTACTACTAGCAATGGGCATTAGAGTTCCATGATTTTATGGATGGGATCCACTTATAGTGCCATTCAAGAACTCTATGTTTTGGTCAGGATATGTATGACTTAAGGGAAATTGGTTTTGAACTAGTGTTAAAGTAGGTATACTAGGAATGACATTCATGATGGGCCAATTTGAATTGACATTAGGCATAGAATACATCATCTGACCTTGGGGATACATTTGGTCATTAATGATCATACCTTTAGAGTAATCCTGAGTCAATGTGTTTATGATTGGAAGAGACCTTTTCAAGAAAATGGAGGTCATGGGATCTTTAAAATCCTTATACATTTCTAAGGATAAAGCCTCATTAGGTTTATAAGGGGCTATGGTTATATTTAACATTTTTTGGAACTCAGTGTTAAAGGATCTAATGGTTTCATTAACATCCCTTTTAAGTGTGGTGAATTGCTGATACAGGACACATGGACTAATAATTTTTCTAAATTTATCAATGAAAACATTGTTAAAGTCATCCCAAATGGTAATTTAGTTTTTTGGAAGGTTGATAAACCAATCATATGTATCATCTCTAAAAGTGAATGGTAACAATATACATGCTACATCTTCATGAACTACATTTAACAATCTCAAACCATCTTTGAATGACTTAATATGTTATTAAAAAATGATAAAATTATTAGGACTAAAATAAGGTAAATATATTTTAGGATTTTGAGGAATATAATGTATTATACTTGTCACATTTATTGAAGAACAACCTAACCAAGCCATACCTTAAACACATGAGTACCTTGAACTAGTGAGGTGTTTGAGACTTTGGAAAATTTTCTCGCTTATGCCTCACCTTAGGAAATTATATCTTATGACCTTGAAACCTATTTAAAATATAATGCATCAAACTGATCTTTTTAAATTACAATAATTAAATTTATGTGTTAAGCCAATTTTGCATAAATACATGTAAAACATGTCTATCTTTAAATAAACAAGTTCAAAGATAAATCTAGACTGATGAATGAGTGAGATATTTACATATCTAATTTTGAATATACTTAAATTTGTAATGAACCAATCAATATTTGTGTAAAATATATATTATTAACCTTCAATGTGGGAACACACAAAGCATGAACTACCTTTGCACAAATATATGCGGATCTTCAAAGAATATAGATCTTTGGCTAAAGGAAGCCCAAAGATTGGTTTGAAACCCTAAAGATCAATTATCCTCACACAATTATTCTTAATAGAACACAAATATGCAAATAATACACCATTATTTGATCAAAACACACCAAAATTAGTAATAATTCTACAAATTCACAAAGATCTAACTAAAGACCCTCCTTCTAGTGCCAGAAAAGCTCCTCTTGTTGATGCCTAAATGTGTACCATAGGTGCTCAAAGTGTTTAAGAAACACTTTTTATTTTATAATTCCTAATAACTCAATACATGAGTTATAATTTGTGATAATATTGTTATTTTTGATGGAATAGAGGCAAAAAAAGTGATTTTTTCACAATATTTATAATGTTTGGTGGTTGGGAGCCACTATGGCCAAATAAAAGATCTATGTATAATATGGACTATCTATGCTAAGAATAATGAATTATGATCAAGAACTAATCTAAGAAATAATTTAATATGGATATTTACAATGATAATTAAGTTTAGGTGATCCCATTAAAAAAAGAAGCAAAATGAAAGGTAGGGAAGAAAGAAATGTTTCTAATCTTTATTCTAGACATCATGAAAAAGTTAACCAATGTGTAACATGAAATATATTAAGATGAAATTATATCACACAACAAGAAAAATCCTATAGAAGTTGAAAATAATCCAAATAAGAACTTAATTCACTTAAAAAATTTAGCCATGTAAGCAAATAGCATTAGCCCAAATGCAAAAAGAGTAAGAAAATGAAATGAACCTAAGGAATTTCAGTCAACCTAGCATTGACACAAGTTAATAACTTTGAAATAAAATGTACACACCAAAAATTCATAAGAACCATTAAAATCTATAAATTAGAACAAATAAGTGAGAGAGAAGCCATGATAATAATTAACATAAGCAAATACAAGACAATCTTTGGAGAATTCCTTGCTTATATTAATTGCCATGTGGTGGTACTATATTCATCTTGGGAATCATTGAAAATAATTAACTTTATATTATCTATTCATTCTTGGTCATCTACTTAAACATGTACCATTGATCACAATCCATGGGGTTGAGTGAGATTGGTCTCATGGATTATAATCTTTGGCTTGTCAGGTTCATATTGCACCATTTGATTAACTCAACCTGAGTAAATGTGGGATGTTGATCCTACAAATAAACATAATGTTTAAGTTAGGATGAGGGATTATATGGAACTTAGGATAAATTCTAAGGTATTTCATCTCGTTTATGTGAATAAATACAAACAAGACTTTGGGATTAAGATTTTAGGTAAATTTTGTAACAAAAAGACCATGCATATACTAAAGTTGGACCATGATTAAGATAAAGGGGATGAGGATATATTAGGACATAAAGGAGACCCAACATATAATTTTTAGACTAAGGTTTGGTTGTGTTAATAAACACAACTAAACCTTAGTATAAAAATTAAACTAAGCCCATATCATATTCAAAGTGTTCTTACAAAAAATGTTCTTGCCAAGTTTGAATTTGGTCCTATGCTTAGGGTATTTTGAATGAGGGTTCCAGAAAGATTAAACATAGATTCAATTTTACTTTCAATAGATTGAAGGATAGTAAAAAATCAAGTTATCATTAAAATCATGAAACCCAAGAATTGTTCATTCCAAGTAGATCTTATCGTACATGTAGCTGGAAAACAAGAAGATCCAAAGTTAGAAAATTTAGACAAGGGAAAACCAAAATCAAGTGTAAATATGTTAACCAAACTAGGTGTGGATGATATTAAAATATAATTAATATGAAAACATGCTAATGATACTCTGGTTGAGTATATCTTCTATTTTAAGGTACAAATTTGCATAATTTTACACAAGGGCCTCCATTTTTTAGAAATGGGGGTATGTTGACCTCAAAAACCTGTAAGGTTAATATTCAACTTAGTTCAATATACACCTTAAATACCCAACACATATCTCACCTAATCTACCATAGTTCACTACTTTCCACACTTACCCATACCAATAGCCCTATTTAACTACCCTAGGCTCATTTTGCGTACCAAAACACTTTTATAAGTATTTCAACCTCTAGATAATCCTAATATTCATAAGATTTATACCCTTTATATCTTACCCTAACCACTTACTTATCTAAGCCAATCACTCCCACACCTCTTACATCATTTTCTATCCCTTTAACCCAACCCACTCTTCCTAGTCATTCACACATACCATCACCTAGTCATTCCAAAACATTACAAAAGGTTAAAAAGTTACAAATTTTTTACCCCCTAACATTAACCCTAAGATTGATGTCAATAATAGGTCCATTGATACCAGTTCCCTATCAAGTAACATTGGTTCCCTATCAAACAACACTAATTACCTATTGATCAACACTGGTTCCCTATCAACTAACATTGTTTCTCTATCGACTGATATCGATTGACATCAACCAACATTGGTTACTATTTTTTTAGGACCAAAACATCAAACCTTAATTTAACCCAAAGTCTAACTAAATACTCTTCCTAACCCTTTCGATCCTAACCCAACACCCTTTCACTACCCTCCCACTACCTTATATACCATATCTACCCAAAACATTAAAAAATGGTAATAATTTAAAAAAAAGACAAATGCATAAAGCCACTTACCTCATCTCATGTCTATCTCTATATTGGCACTCACCTCTTATCTATAGCTTGCCCTCTAACTGGTGCCTATCCTCCATCTACCTACATGATCTCTCCTCTCCATCTAGATTACTCCCCATAATTTACCCCACCCATCACCCTATCCAACACTCTCACAATCCCATAAATAGATAAATTCACCCTACCCCACTTACACTGCCAAATCATCTATTTCACTCATAAGTCATCTAGACAAACTTCTCAGGCATAAATTACTTAAACATCAGATAAATGGAAAGAAAAAAATCAAAAGATAATTAATTTGACCTATTAGTCATTGGCCCCCTTTTTTAAGGTTTAGACAATGATCTATCCCTATCATACCTGGGTTAGGAAAACTGACATCGGTTGATCCCACCTTGGGATGACCAATATTGTTCAAATAAATTAGGGTTTTAACATAATCCTTACCCCAACAAAAAGCTTTGATCCCATTAAACCAATAAGGATCCCTTTAAACATACCGATAACATACTTTACATCTAGTTCATCAACCAATAGTCAAAGATTACCTTTTTATCCTCCAACACTATCAACCGTTTTAGTTTCATTTAGTCCCTCTTGATAACTATTTGTATATTTTTTTCACCACACTTACCTTGGTTTCTTTAATTGTGTAACCTAAATTTCCATGTTTGAAACCCTTGCACACATTCATGACTTTGTGCACAACCCTTTAGGTACATTGAAATGTACCCACTTATGGTCCCAACACCTACAATCCATTTAGTCTTCTCAAAATCACACCCTACTTTTGGTTCCTTGAGAACATGAATACCTCACCTAGGAGACTTTAATTTATAAGTGAAACCCATAAAATTTATGCTTAATGTTGTGGTCCAATTCATATCTCACTTATTCTTCTAATGTATAACCTTATTTACCAATTAATTCAACCATGGTAGCCTTATCTAGGCATAGTTTATGACATCACACTTCATTGCATTTTATGCACCCTTTTGTGCTTCCAAGACTAACCACCCAAACACTATTGTCACAAACTTATCCACTTATCCAACCCAAACCTGACTTAATTTTCACCTCATCACTTGCTAATTTAAGGGGGAACACCTCCTCCTATACTTGGAGAATCCAACCTTCCACTAAATAATTAGTTTTTATTTTACATCTTGTTGATGTAAACTACATAATAAAAAGGGGAAAAATGTAGACACTAAGAAACCACACCAATGGTTTTAGATGTTGCAAACATACCTTTTCAACTCCCTTATGTTAGAACATTTTCTAAACCCCTTAAAACACCCATTTACCCCTCACATACATTTAGCTAAATTAATTAATTGATTAATTAAGTTAATAGAATATAATTTATGCCTCACCATAAATAAACCCATGGTTAACTTAGTGAAACCTATCCTTAAGACCATTTCCTACCTTAGAATTTAAATTCCTAACCTCCTAAACTATTTCTACCCACATGACCATGCTTCCTTAAACAAGATCAAACCATTCATAATAGTATTAACACCAAAATTAAGTGAAAAACACTATTTTTATCAAGTTACACCATTTCGACATTAACTGATGTCGATCATCCCTCGATCAACACTAGTTGACTAGGATCCATGTTGGTTATTGAATGAAATCCCAAGATCCTTGCTCAAGAGGTTGAGTCATTTTGATCAAGAACCAGACTCTTGTGTAGATTAGAGATTTCTAGTGAACCAGAGAACTAGTCTAGAGATCAAGAAGTGATTCATCACCTCAAGACTGAGGATTCAAGTATCATTACTCTTCCCATTTTGTTTCAAGCTTCCAATAAGCTCACACTCAACTTCAAATAATCCTCAAGATAGAAACTCCACAATAGATAAGTATTTTTTACTTTTCATAGGTTCAGTATTTAGTTTTTGTATTTTATTTCTTTCACCCCTTGGAATCTTCCCTCCACACTATCTTTTGTGATTGGGTTTTTGCATATCCAACACATATTTTTTAACTAAATCCCCATTAGCTATTCCTAGCCTTTAGAGTGTTAAACCCCTATGTCTGATATCCCTAAGTCTCCATTCCACATTTATGACCATCAACCAACCTCTAAATAGCCCACAAACCCTTATACAACTATCCCAAAGTCCATTTTTACCTAAAACCATAACTATGACAAACACACAATGACCAACATCAGTTACCCTTGATCAACATCTGTTACCCTTGACTAGCATCATATACCTAATGAGTAACATTGATCTCTATGTAGTTCTTATTTGTAGAAATAATAAGTTAAAATCACCTATCATCCCCAACCCAAAATCTTATTTTCTCACCCCTATTATAACATAGAGTTAGAATTAATTATTTGAATTATGTTTTAACACTTTATCGTTTATTTTAAACAAGTTAATGTCATTTTTGTTAAAATAAATAATTGTTATAGAAATCATATAATTACATTGTGTTAAAGTAATTTTTAGTCCTTGGTGCAAGCATTTCTTATTAGCATTTTTCAAAACTTCATTTGTTTGATCAACATCGGTTACCCTGGACTAGCATCAGATACCTAATGACTAACATTGATCTCTATGTAGTTCTTATTTGTAGAAATAATAAGTTAAAATCACCTATCATCCCCAATGCAAAATCTTATTTTCTCACCCCTATTATAACATAGAGTTAGAATTAATTATTTGAATTATGTTTTAGCACTTTATCATTTATTTTTAGCAAGTTAATGTCATTTTTGTTAAAATAAATAATTTTTATAGAAAATCATATAATTACATTGTGTTAAAGTAATTTTTAGTCCTTGGTGCAAGCATTTCTTATTAGAAATTTTCAAAACTTCATTTGTTAAACATGTGGATTGACAACCTTCCAGTGAAGTCTTGTACTTCTTAGATCTAGTGCTTGTTAGGCAATCCACCTTACAATCTTACTAATCAATTCCATTTCTAGTATCATTTTTATTTTACATCATTCCTTCCAAGCCAAAGAGCAGTTATTCGCATCATCTGGATCATGGAGTGTTTAACTACATCTAAGTTCATCTACACCTTCTCCCTTTGTTTAAGTTTTACTTGTTTTCAAAAACAAAAACAAAATAATATAAAAACATAGTGAAACAACTAGTTTAGTTTAAATAGTTTCGTGTACTCTCATATGTTTAGTATTATGTTTGGTGTTAGATTTTAAGTTCAAATCCAACTATAGTATTACACTTATTTCATTGGATAATGTTACCAAATTATTATTTATTCACTTGAAATTAATTCTTGAACATAGTTGTTTATATGGTTGAGTTTCAAAGTTTATTTTGTCTTGAAATATTTCTATTATGAAATATCTTAACACATAGAATGATCATATGTTTCAAGTAAAATCTGAATCCTGTTAAATTAATGCAATTGGTTATCATTTTATTTCACATGGTTGCAATTAAATTGATTCAACTTACCTGCTGATTATTAATAACCACCTATAGGTGCATTTAATTTAAAACTATTATAACATCAAGTTATAACTTCAAATGATAATTAGAATTTATTGTAAAATTCAATTTTCCATCATACTTGGCATGCATATTTATTTATTTTTAACTTGAAATAACTCTATTGCCTAAATCAATGAGATACGAAAGAAAGTATAATTTTCAATTTCTATTTTATGATCACTTAAACAAAGCCAAATTGAAATTATATCAAAATATTCATTTGTTAGAACATGATATAAATCATGTTTATCAAAGTAGACACTTGTCTAAATTCTTATTTTTAAAGGATCTAAGACATGATGGATACAAACAACATTGTTCTTCTTTTGTCATAATGTGTCATCACTCTTTTAATGGTAAAAGTAACTATATATTGGATTTATAAATCCATTAATAACCTCATTTTCATAAATTTAAGGTTATTATTAGCTATTGATCCAAATATTAACTCATATTTTTCTTTACACAATAACTACATACTCAGATTTGAGTATAAACATACATAGTGAGATATAATGACAAGAAATTGTTTTCATTACATACAAATTTCAAAAAGTTAATACATGCTTAAGTTGCTTTAAGTATAATTGATAGTATTTTATTGATGACATGACCATGGTTTTTAGAATTCCTTAAGAAGTTTATGTAACATGGATTTATTTTTATGAAGTGGCTTAAATTGATAATCTCAGGATCATGACCAAGTGACACATAACCAATAATAGAGAAACATGATTCTCTAGAAGATTAATTATGGAATGGTATAGTGGGAGTATTATGCCACTATGGGTTATTAATATCTTAGTTTCTCAAAAACAAAAATGTTTTGATGAAAACTATAAATTGAGTTGTTTAAATTACTAAAGTGAAGGAATAAGGTATGATGAACTTGCATCATAAGATGATGGTATAATGTTCTAAAATCATGGGTAGTGTTATTTAGATCATTTGTATCAAGTATTTGAATTTCATAGTCATAGTCCATATAGTAAATCTATTCAAACTAAAACCATTTCTTAAACTTTTTAGATACTTATTTGGATAAATTGATAACCTAAGTGATTAACTTAGCCAAACCAAGCTTAAATAAGATAAATTTGACTACCTTAGCCATATGAGGTTTCATAGATGAAAAAAACTTAGGTACGATAAGGACACCTTTGTGGTCCTATTGGGAAGGTATTTGCTACCATGTAGTCCCAAATATATTGACATGGATCGCATATTGATACACCCTAAATTACATGTGGATATTCATAGGGCAATAATTTTCCCTGTAAAATATTCTAGTGGTAATTACCCTGGATAAGGTTTTTATACACATAAACATGATTTTAGGTTATACAAAACCAAAATTTATATTATAAAACATTTCTTTTTCTACTGTAAACTTTGAAAGAAGGGTTAGTCAAAATGTTCTTGGGGGTTGTTTCACCTGGTATTAGTAGCTACACTAAGTTGTTGATTTTAAATGCATTCGAACTTATAAGAGTTTATTTTTTAATCTACCTAAGAAATTAACTGATGACTTTTATGGAAAATAAGAAAATGGTTAAGACTAAAGCTAGCAACAATCAAGTTAACAATGACCAAAGGATTGATAGACCAAAATTAAGAGGTAAAGGCTAAGGTAGGGGCATAAATCAAGGTAGGAGACATAGTACTTGGAACCCAAACCAAGTCAAAAATGAGCTTATTCCTCCTAATTAAAATAAAAATAGTCAAGAACTAAAGATAATATGGATAGAAACAAACTAGCTAATATATAAGAGGAGATCATTGTATCTTATCCACTCTAAATTCCATTCAAGGAAAAATTGAAAATCAAGAGTGAAGGTTAAATAATATTGAAGGTGATACTCATGAATAAGTCCCTCAATTAGGAGATAGACAAATGGGGGAGCAAGAACTTTAGAAAGTGGCTATAAGGATGATAGAGCCCTCATCATATAACTTAAAAATATTCCCCCACCTACCTTCTTAGGTGATGAATCAAGCAATATAGCTGACACATGGCTCATCAATTTGTAAAAATAATTCAACCTTAATGCCATGTCATCTAATGTAAAGGATAAGGTTACCATATATTGGGCATCCTATGAAAAAGTAGTGAAAAAAAATGTAGTGGTAAATAATGTAGTGATAAAAACATAGTATGACAAAACATAGAGAGGATAAAAAATAACGAGGAAAAAATGTATTGGTATTGGTAATGTCTTGAAGATGACATAAATTTCAACTAAAGGTCAAAACTCATGAAATCACATTTTTATATATTATTTTGATTTTAAATTTGGTGCATTACTTTTTCACCATGAAATGTTAACTACTATCACCAAAATGATCTAAAGAACAAATATACAATGTGATAATCACTAAAATGTCCCAATTATACATTTTTGTGACATTACCAATATCACTACATTTTTCCTTGCTATGTTTTATCCTCATGATGTTTTTTTCATACTACATTTTTACAACTACATTTTTTACTGCTACATTTTTGTATGCTATGTTATCACATAGAGCCATATATTAGTTAAATGGTTCAACTTTCCTATAGTGGAATCATCTTTGTATCTTAGAGGGATATCAACCCATGACCCTAACTTTTCCATATTTTTATAACTATTTTAGAAAAATATACTTGAGTGAAAATTTTAAGGAGAAAAAAATAATAGACTTTCAACTACTCAAGCAAGAAAATATGTCTATCCTTGAATATGAAAACAATTTTTTGAATCTAATATGTCATGTGGACTACATGTATAATAAAGAGATAAATATAATGAAATTCATGTTAGGATTGAATTAAATATTAATGCATGATGTCATTATGACTAAACATAAGACATTGGAGGCTGTTATAGAGTTTGCCCATAGGGTAGAAAAGAAAGAAAAGTCTCATCAAAAAGTGAGGCAACACTTAAAAATGAATAGACAGTAGTCAAAGTCCAAGAATATGCCTCCTCTATCAAAAAAGGTTAAAGAAATCAAACTAGAATCATAATTTATAAGGGAACAACATGAATTTTAATCAATTTTGAGATCAGAATAAGAATTTCAAAACCCAAGGTATCTCTAAAAATGGGTCTTTCAAGAAAGACAAGCACCAAAATAGTCATCATGAACTAGCAACAAGGGAAAACACTATTCCATTATCTCCACAAAGGATATTGTTATGATAGGAATGAAGTGACAACCAATACTACAAGAATACCTAGAACTAAAATTGGGACAACCAACAAACCATAAAGTATATATTTCAACAGATAATCATAAAGTTGATTTTTAGGCCACTTTGATTAAGATTTGAGGTAATCTTGTTGGTAATTATGTAGCTATTTTAATTGATTCAAGTGCTAATGATAACTTTGTTTCACCTTTTGTAGTGAAAAAATGCAATCTAAATTCTAAGCCAATGAGAGAAGGATGGGAAGTCAAGTTCAATGCTAGCAAAAGGTTACCCATTTAAGACTACTTGGAGTAAACTGAACTTGATATGGTCCCCTTTAATATAAGGCTAATTTATTTTTAACACCCTTAAGATATTATGCTATTAATTTTGGCATGGGTTGGCTATAGAAACACCATGCAACACTTGATTGATCTCAAAAAAGGATGTAATGCATTGATGAGAATGGTAAAATTGTTTAAATTCAAGGCCTTCAAGGGCCAAAAATGCATAAAATGAACTTAGACCTAAAATTAAAGAAGGCTATTTTTAAGGGATGTAAGATTTATGTAGTCTAACTATAAGAACTTCCCTAGAAGGAAGAACCATCTTGTGTTAATTTCCTATCTTATGGGAATTTATGGATATCTTCCTAGAAAAATTGTCTGGTTTGTCACCAAAATGGTAATTTGAATTCTTGATTGAGATTATTCTAGGGGATACCCCTACATCAAAGTCTCTTTGATAAATGAATGTGGTAGATTTTCAAGAATTGAAAATCTAATTACAAGAGATTTTAGATACTGAAAATATTTAACCATGTGTGTCATATTGGGGTGCTCTGGTGGTTTTTGTAAGGAAGAAGGACAAAAATTTAAGGTGGTGCATCAATTATCTAATACTCAACAAAATGATGATAAAAAATCCTTATCTGCTACCCTAGATTGATGATTTATTTGATCAAATGAAGGATGTAACAATGTTTTATAAAATTGATCTAAAATCCAATTACCATTAGTTAAGGATCAAAAAGGAAGATATTAATAAGACAACCTTCCTAACTCATTATGGCTACTATGAGTTTATCATTCTACCATTTGGCCTTACCAATGTACCTACAACTTTCATGAATCTAATGAATAGTTTTTTCAAGGATTTCCTAGACAAGTTTATACTAGTGTTCTTGGATGATATCCTCATCTACTCTAAGAATGAGACTAAACATGATCAACATTTAAGGCTAGTTTTTCAAAGATTAAGGCAACATTGTTTCACTAAATTTTGTCTATTTTAAGTATAAAGGAAAATAGAAAGAAGGATGGGGATACGTGATTAGAATGAACTAAGATTCGGTTTGCACATCGTATCTAGATGTTGTGAGCACTCCTCTTTGGCTAGGGAGGACTACCTAAAAATAAGAAAACACTACCATATGATGTTTGTTAGTAGATAAATGAGTGGGATACCAAGCTACGTGCTTGTTCCAAGAAGTGTGAAACTTTCCTAGAGATGACAGTCCACTTTTGAGAAGTAAAATAATAATAAATAACTAAAAGAGAGTGAAAGAGAGATAAAATTACCATTATTAACTTGTATATAGTAGAGAGTGATAGGGTGTAGGTAAGGTGCTTTGTTTATGTTTTAGAAGTTGTTTGGGTATGTTTTGAAGAGGCTAAAGAATCCACAGTCACTGATGTCAATAAGGGAGTGATCGATATCAGTTATACTATAAAATTTTGTAGTAGGTGACTAATGTCAGTTAGGCTACCAAGGTTATTAGGGGAAATAATTGTTTGAAAAGTTGAAAAAGGCCTCCCCAGGTCTAGGAAATGGTTTGGATCAGGTTAGCGAGGTTGAGAGAATTATGAGAGGTAGATTATGGCTTGGTTAAGTCTAGTTAGATTTTGGTATGTCAAGTAGAGGGGAAATAAGAAAGTAAGCTTTGTAACTCCCTCATAGGTGTATGGTCAGAAGTGCGTAAAGTAGTATAGCATAGATATAAATAAATAGAAGGATAAATATTTAAATGACCTATAGTATCAGTGATATACTTAACTATGGTGGTCATTGAGTGATAAGTGCTAGGTTGATGGTCCCTATTAGGGAGTCTAAATTTGAGTGCCTAAATAGAGAGAATAATTAGGTGCTATTGGTCCTCATGAGCTTAGTTGCTAATGGTGATTGACTTATGTAGGGTGATTGTAAGCCTAGATGTCAAAAAATAGAATGCCAAGATCTTGAATGAGAGTAAGAATTGATTTTATTAATTTCTACTGACCTAAACTATGAGTTGAAGTTTGGCTTATATTTCCAACATCAACAATCCCACCAACATCAGCCATGGGTTGACTAATGTCGACATCCATAGAATAGATAAACCTTTCTATTTTGGCTTGTTTTCTATTGTTATGCAAGCCAAGTGGGAAACTCATTATAAAATGGTAAAAATAAGAGGTTAGGAAGGAAGTAGTTATTTATGAATTTAGTTTGGAAGTGGGAATAGTCTTGGGTAGTTAGGATGAGGGGGGCTAGTTCTTGAGGTGACTCATTAGGGGAGAATTAGTCATAGGGTGAGGTGGCCAAGTAAGGTGGAAAATAGGGGTTTTTAATTAACTTAATTAAGTATTTTAAATTAATAAAATGTGTGAGGGGTAAAAGTATGGGCTAAAGAGATTAATTATTATTAAAATGGGTTTAGGGGGGTTTCAACATAAGGAGTTATGCATGTGTGTGTGACATAATTTTGGTGTCTACATTTACCATTTTTTGTCTTATAGTTTGTATTGATATGTTGCAAGACAAAAATAGGAGTTAGATACTACAACTATTGGATGAGGTATCCCCCCTCAAAATGGGAATTGATGAAGGAAAAATTAGAATCAGGTACCAATTTGATAGAAAGATAATTGGGTGACTGGTGGAGAATTAATCATCACTTTGTATGTCTAGGCCACAACGAGCTATAGTTGACAACACCAAGAATGGGCAAGGTTAAAGAGGACTCAGATAGAAGTAACCAAAAAATAACTTGTAAGTGATAGCTGATAGGTCAAATCAATCAAAATTGTAGCTCTAATGGTTAATATGTCCTAGGTATCTGAGGTAGGAAGTTCCCTTAGTAAACACAAAAGGGTTGAAGTTGATAAGACATGCTTGGTTTCCATCCACAATACCTAAAATACATGCATGTGCATAATAGCCAACTATAAAAAATAGCCTAAGTGGTTAGGACAAGCAATGCAAGGGTGGGGTAAAAGGGTCAAGGAGTGAGGAAATATTCATGATCTCCAAAAAAAGTACTTGAGGGTGAAGATTTAAGTGAGCTTAAATTTCATTTTATCATGGTTGGGGGAGATATATGTGATCTCCAATTTCCCTAATGTATGGGAAAGTTTGTGCAATATTGGGGGTTTTGTGTTGGAAAATAGTATTGGAATGGTGCCAACATCAATTATATGTGCTGATTTCGATAATATAAAGTGTCAACATCAGTAAAACTAGGGAAAATTTGATGTTGTCGGTAGGCATAAACACCAACATCAAGAGGTTATAATGTCAACATCGACCAAACCCAAAAAAAAGGGGTTTGGCAGCTGACCAAACTCATTTATATCCTTGTGATTAGAGAGAAGAAATATATATTTGAGAATGATTTGAGATGGTAGTGCAAGGAGGGGACCCAATGGGAGGAGCATGACTACAAGAGCTAGTAGTGATAGCGAGGAGGAGACAAAGAGATGAGTAAGAGCCTACATTAGTTTGATTTGGTTTTTTTAATTTTTAGGCTAAATGAGAGGTGGGGTTGTATAAAATAAGAATGGGGGGTATAAAATAAGTTAGGGTAGGTGTAGGATAAGTGAGGGGGATTTGAGGGTAGGTTTATAGGGGAAATGGGTATGTTGGATTTTAGGTTGTTCGGCTGTGGGATCGATGAAGCTGACTAATGTCGGCTAACATGGCATTGAGGTTGACCAAGGTTAGTAGTTTACTACTGATGTCAGCTATGACATAAACTAATATAGTATTGATGTTAGCATTAATGTTGACATTGGTGACTATAAAAAACTAACATAATAATAGAAAGGGTGAGTTTTGGATCTCTAGTGAAAGTAGTCAACTAGCCTAATGACCAAGATAGCCTAAAAAAACCTTTTATCTTCTGAGTGATACCTACATAGCTCAATTTAGGGCCTTAGTCCAATGTATTTTTCCCAAATCCTAGGAAAAATATCTAAAAAGGTGTGTTTTAGGGAAAAAAGGTAAGTTTGAGATTGTTGGAGAGGTCTAGGGCTTAAAATATAGGTCATAGAGTTAAGAGTCAAGATTATAGGTAGTGAGGCCTAGATTTGAAAAAGGTAGGTAGGCATAGGGTAGAGGGAGAGGGAGAGAGAGAGAGAGAGAGAGAGAGAGAGAGAGAGAGAGAGAGAGAGAGAGAGAGAGAGAGAGAGAGAGAGAGAGAGAGAGAGAGAGAGAGAGAGAGAGAGAGAGAGTTCATGAAGCCTAGGGTAGTTAATAAGGTGAGTATATGGCTAAGCTAACCTAAGAAGACCTCATGTTGATTGAGTGATACCTACATAGCTTGGTTTAGGGCCTCAGGCCAATGTAGTTCTCCTAGTGATAAGGGAAAAAGGTGGTGATAGAGTAGATTAAAAAGGATGTGACCTGAGTTGTTTATGTATGGATGCAAGTGAAGATGGAGATTACACTATGAGATCATCTATTGAGTTTATTGACACACATGAGGAGAGATGTTACTCTAGACGAGTGGGAGTATATAGTGACCATGGGTTTAGGAGTGTGATGATACTATCATGTTATGTGGTATGTGTCACTAATGATAGCTTTCATTGAGAGGTGGGATCATACCACAAACACCTTACATCTATCAACTGAAGAGTTGACAATGACATAAGAGGATGTGTATAGGATTATATTACTACCACTCTAGGGTGAGGAGATTTTCACATGCTCGAGAGAGGAACATGATATACACATGGTTAGTTTATATAGGGATCATATTAGTGAGATGACCTACCAGTCTATGCATTTTACATATGAGCCACTTTACATGGTTGATGAGGAACAACATTGTCTAAGCATCTTGATGATGATCAAGATCATGGTTTATGCATTAACCAATGTATACAGAGGGAGATTTCTAATTGATTTGATAGGTGTGCTTACATAGATGATTGAGTGGTGGACCATTTTTGCCTAGGCTCTAGTACTTTTAGCACAAATATATAGAGAGCTATGGGGTTTGAGGTTGTGATGATGATACATTCTATGTGTCAGCCATCTTCTAAACTATTGGGCATATGAGCACATCATGGTGACATGACCACTAAGGCTACCTACCACTATCCTAGCTAGCTTTAGGGTTGGATTTAGATAGTGGAGAGAGGGGATGGCATAGACCCAAGTGGATAGTGTCATGTGAGACATTACCTAATATAGGCACATGATTGAGCACTTGATCCCTATAAATATCATGTGGAGACCATATCTGACATATTTAATTTTTAGAGGTCAAGTAGTGTGGCTTGTTAGGTTGAAAAGTTGACTATGGGTTAGGGGGAGATGTGCTAGTGAGTTAGAGATGGTACCTATAGCAGGAGGTAATTTGGGCTATTGTAGGATATTTTGCTTGCCTTTCCTTGATACAAGAGGGATGACATAGAGGCACCCTTACCATTTCCCTAGGAGACTGATGGGCTATATTTTGAGGAGCTACCAATAGGGTCAGGTGTTGATGACCTAGGGTGTACAACTACCTATACATCTTGGTGGTTAGGGTTACATCTGATGGTGGAGGTTAGGAGGCCACTAGTAAACTTACAGGGGTTAGTTAGGGAGAGAAATGTAATGTTACAAGATTGAGATATAGTAATACAAGACTAAGATGTAGTGGTGTAGGCTCGAGAGATATCCTAAGCACATGTGTTGCCTTACAAGGGTAGGTGGTGATGTTATAGGGTTAGGTTGCAATAGTATAGGGCTAGGTGATTATTTGAAAGGGTTGGGTGACTATAGTGATAGTAGAGAGAGATAGTATAAGAGTAATAGGCTAAGCCACTCCTCCTCCACCACTACCATAGGAAACAATACAAGTTAGGCCATATTCTGGTGTTATGGGTCCTCCATTTATTGTATCTATGGTGAGGTATTTCATTGACCTAGATGAGATTGCTTACTATGAGATGGAGATTAGAGAGTTCTCATAGAATGAAGATATTAGAGTTTAGAGAGCAAGAGAGGTTGATGTCATGTTTGATATATTCAAGCTCATTTCAACATACATGCAAAAAGAGTGGTAATGATACTACCTCTTCATGACCACATAGAGAGCCTTGAGGACCCTGAGTATTAGATTTTTCTATTTTTTTCGTTTATATATGTTACATGTATACTGGCTTGCGAGTTGAAGATGTGAGATGTACATTTTGAGAGAGATTTATGATGTTATGATGATGCAGATGATGAACATGTATTTTGATCACATATTATATATATGAGATGTTCATTCATTGCCATGTTTTTATTTGAGATGCATTGCTTATGATTATGATCTTGATATGGATGGTGTTTATTTTATGCTATGTTAATTTAGATTTTAATGTTGATCATGTTATTTGAGTTTATACTATCCTTTCACATTTATGTGATGGTATATTCATAGTTGATTGGTTAGTTTCATCTTAATGTTTTTCCATATTTGTGATGGTGTATGCTTGAAATGACTATATTGAGTGGGTTAATTTATTTCATTATTTTTCCATATTTGTGATGGTGTATGTGTAAAATAAATAGGTTAATTATGTTGGTTTATTTTAGTATTTTTACATATTTATGATGGTGTATACATAAAATAAATAGGTTGGTATGAAATTGTTTCTTCATCTTAAATAGAGATATTGACGTGTGATTTGGATGGGAAAATGAAGAGGAAGAATGCTTGGGCATTGGAAAAGACCATAATTTAGAACATAAATAGGCTCAGGAAAAATGAGCCTCTTTCATGCCTTTAATCTATGAACAATGTTTACCTTATGTTAAGTGAGCTTCATAGTCCCTTGAAAGAGTATGAGGGGCAAAAGGGTAGAATGAGGGAAAATGTGTAGATAACATAACCGACCAAGTAGAAATGATATGTCCCTTTTGTGGGTAACCTGAGAGCTAATATAGGTAAGCCCATGACTTAAAGAATTTTTTTGTGTGTAATCTGATCAATGCAAGAAGCCTATAATGGGATTTTGTATAAGTTAAGGTCATGTAAAGAGGTAAGGAGTCCTTTGCATTTGTTTTTCCCTTTGAGCACAAATCTTGGCTTAGCCATCATTCAAGGGAGTGATGTAAGTGTTTGTTTTAATTTTAAATAGTTATCCTTCAAGGGAGTAGTCTATTGATAGTAGCAAAGGGAAGTTATGAAACTATCCTTCAAATGAGCAGTCTACGTTGAAAATCATGACTTGAGATTTTATAAAATTTTCAAATATCCCATTTTTTATTTTTATTTTTATTTTTTGCTTTTAGTCATGGACAAGACTATAGAGGCTTAGGAGTTTTCCACTATGAGGATAAAACCATACCAAAGTGTAAGCTATCTAGGTGTATAGGAGTAAGGGTGAAGAGGAAGGGAAATGAATGTAATAGGGATGCCCAAGGGATGAGATCAAGTTAAACATGAAGTAAAGAGATGCTATTTTAACAAAAGAATGGTTGTAGGTGTAAGGAATTTAAAGGCTCAGGTTCTAGACTTCCTTCAAGAAAAGATAAGCAATAAGTTCCTGAACCATATTTGTGAGTTATGATATAAGGTCCAAGCCAATTAGGAGAAAAATTACCTTGTTTGTTTTTCTCCATGTTTGTCACATGCTGATTTTATTTTAAGATGAGATCTCCTATATTGAAATCTTTCTCTTTGAGGTTTTTATTATATGCATGTTTGATATGCTCTTGATAGATTTGGAGGTGGTTGAGGGCTATGAGATGGTAGTCATCAAGTAATTCAGGTTGGGCCAAACGTTCTTGGTGAAATTCATCATTAGTAAGTATGTCATGTAGAGAAATGTGAAGAGAAGGAATATGGACCTCAAGAGGCAAAACAACCACTATCCCATATATAAGTGAAAAAGGTGTATCACCCATATGGGTTCAAATGCTAGTGTGGTAAGCCCATTAAGTAAAAGGAATGTGTGTGTGCCAATATTTTACTATATCATTGATTACCTTCATGAGAATCTTGGTCAAAGTTTTTTTAGAAGCTTATGTCTATCCATTAGCTTGGGGATAGTATGGTGATGAGAACCTTAATTTAATTCTAAACATAACACAAAGACCTTAAATACTCTTATTTTTAAAAGACTTGCCATTATCAGTTATAATATTGTGAGGTAAACCAAAATGATAGATGATGTGATGGTTAATGAAGTCAACAATTTTGTTAGCTTTAGTGTAAATGAGAGGGATGGCCTCGACCCACTTGCTGAAGTATTTATTGGTAGTAATGATATAGCAATGATGAAGTGATGAATGAGGGTTAATATCTCTAATTAGATCTAAGTGCCATTGGGAGAAGGGCCAAAACTCTTTGGCAACTTAAAATGCATGACTGGGAATGTGAAGGAGGTTAGCATGTTGTTGACACTTGACACAATACCAAACATAATCATCATAGTTTTGATGAACTGTGGGCCAATAATAGCCATGTCAAAGAATACATTTAGCAACTATGCGACCATTGAAATTCCCACCACAAATCCCATTATGGACTTCATTAATAGCAAAGGGAGTCTCAGTACTAGTTAGGCATCTAAGGAGAAGACCATCAAAACTTCATTTATAGAGAAGTCCCCCTAGTATAGTGTAATGAGTGGCACATTTTATCAAGGCCCATTTACCATTATTATAAATATCAGGAGGGCTAATAGATAGGGAAAGATAATCTATGAGTTGTTTGTACCATAGGTCTTGTGGGTTGGTTGTTACATTTCTGACAAAGAGGATGTTAGTTGAGGCATAGGAGGGCAATGTTAAGTGATGCATGGTGACATAAATTCTCAAAGAGGAGGATGAAGAGGGTATATGTGAACCAAGTGAAGCCATCATATTAGCAAACTTATTTATAGATCAAGGAATAGTTTTCACGAGATAAGACTCAAATGATCCAAAGAGTGTATCTACATGATGTTTATACCATTGTAGAATTTCATTTTTACATAGGTAAGGACTATTAACTTGGTTAACTACTAGTTGAGAATCACTAAAAATGGTTATGGATTTGATACCCAAGAAGAGAGCTACTTGAAGTCCTAAAATCAAAGCATCATATTCAACCATATTGTTAGTGCATTTGAAATCTAGTTTAAATGACAGAGGCATAGGTTCACCATCTAGAGTAATAAGAATGACCCCCACACCCCCACCATATTGGCATTTATATCCATCAAAGAACATCATCATTTGATAAGAGATGCCATTGGTTGAGAGTGTTGTAATAGATTCATCAGGGAATTCAAGGTTTAAAGGTTTATTGTTAGGTAAAAGTGTAGTAGCTAACTGTTCAGTGATTGTTTTCCATTTAATAGATTTTTTTGAATGAACTCTAAGTCAAATTCAAAAATAAGCATGAGCCATTGAGCTACATGTTAGTTGTGAAAAGATTTGGAATGTATGTATTTGAGAGGATCAGTATGGGTGATCACATAGGTTTTATGATTTAGGAGATAATGGTGAAGCTTAGAGGTAGAAAAGACCAATGTAAGGCAAAGTTTTTTAGTATGGGTATATCGATTCTCATAATCAATAAGTGTGTGGATTATGTAATAAACTACCTACTCTCGATGTTGGTCATCTTGATGTGCAATCATAGCACCTAGAGAATGGTTAGTTGTAGAGATGTATAGGTAAAAGGTCTAATTTTACTTAGGTGCAATAAGAATTGATGGGGAAAGGAGGTATTATTTAAGTGAATTAAAGGATTCTTGGTAGTCTATATTTCATTAGAAGGATACATCATTTTTTAGGAGATGGTGAAAGGGTTGGTAGCAATTAGATAGCTAGAAAATGAAGCATCAAATTGACTAAAATTTACCTTGTAGGATTTGGAGTTGTTTGATATTATTAGGTGGAGGCATCTCTAGGATTACTCTAACCTTAGTAGGATCGACCTTGATACCATGGAGAGAAATGATAAAACCTAAAATTTTACTAGAAAGAACACTAAAGACACATTTTTTTGAGTTTAGTCAAACATTATATTAGAGGAGATGAGTGAATATGGTATTGAGAATTGTCAAGTGTTCTTGATGAATTTTAGACATATCGAGTAAGTCATCTATGTAATCTTTTATAATTTTGTGTATAAGATCATGGAAAATATAGGTCATGACATGTTGGTAAGTTGCACCAACATTTTTTAGGCCAAAATGCATGACCTGATAACAGAAAGTCCCCCATGGGGTAATAATGGTTGTCCTATGTTTACCCTTAAGAGAAACTAGGATTTGATTATATCTAGAGAATCTATCCATAAGTGATAACATCTCATGGCTAACTGTTAGATCAACAAGCTGGTCGATACTAGGTAATGGGAAATCATCTTTTGGACAAGAAATGTTACGGCCCTAACCTATTGCATGTATGAGGATAGGAATAGCTAACTTGTGGCTTAATTATCCCTCTTTGATGTGATATCAAATTTATCTATGCATTAATTTGGTTAGTAGGTCGGATTATGGAGTAACCATGGCCTAGATAGATTATATATAGGAGGTAGAGGGTAATTGTTTAACATCATATTGTGAATTCTGCTCTTATTAAAGCTTGTGGAGGTTTCCCCCTCGAACTGGCTTGTATATTATCATGTATTATGATATATTTCAGTCATATTTGGATATATTTCTTCTATTCTACTTTATTTTTGAATTAATTTCATTACAAGTGGTATCAGAGCTGCAATTTGGGCAATCTTATGAGCAAAAACATAATTTTTTATATTTGGATATATCTAAAAAATTGTTTTGAAATTATCTACAATTTTTTTATTGGAGGTGAGAAATAATTAAATTAAGCTTAAATTAAAATTTTAGATTATTTGGACTTGATTTACAAAATATATCTCTATTTTAGTGTTTTTCATAAAATTTCTCTATAGTGCGCAATTCAAAGAATTTTTCAAAATTATTTACATTTTTGGAAAGCTTATAAAAATTTGGCTACGGTATGTTCTTTTTATGTTTTGATTTTAGGCTGACATAATTCCAAAATTACTTGGTCAAAGTTGGGTCAAAAAGTGCCAATCAGGATTGACATCATAAAGCCCTTTTATGGTAGGTCCACAAACTCGGGGCTGAAGAAAGGGTGATGAAACTCTAGGTAAAACTCCTAACAAGGAAGATATGGAGTTATAAGGGGGATGTACTAGACCCTTTGTACCAGGTTTCTCTAACATAGATCATAAAGTGAGCCAACTTGACTATAGTGTGTAAGGCATTCAAAGTGAGGTGCAAGGCATACAATCTAATATGAAATCCATACAAGATAGTTTGTTAGATCTCATAATGACTTTGACAAATAATCAATCAAATCATATATCTATCACTATTACACAACCCCACTAGGGTGGTTCTCCCAACCAGTCTACTTCAAATCTCACTACAGTACCATAGAGGAACTTGTTACCAAAGGTGGATATGCGCAAATTTGATGGAAAAGATCCACTCAATTGGATAAACCAAATGGATAATTGTTTTGATCTACATTAGATCCCAGGTGGACAAAAGGTTACCATGGCATCCTTGTATCTTGAACCTAATTAATTCATTTGGTATCAATGGTTGTGTGCTCAAAAGAAAAAGATGACTCTCAATGTCACTTGGTCAATTTTTACAAAGGAGTTATAATTACACTATGGCAATAGTGTGATAAAGAATTACTTTAGCCAACTAGAAAAATTGTGATAGAATGACTCCATCAAGGATTATATTCATCATTTTCGGAACCTATCCTTATAGGTGGAGACAATTTCTGAGGAGAACTTGAATGACCTATTTTTGGGTGGACTCAAGGACCACATTCTTTGGATTCTATTATAATGGCATGCAAAGCTGAGGAAAAATTCATAGCCAATAAGAAGCAGTCATTCACTCACTTCAAATATCATAGAATATTGACACCAACATTTCCTCCACCTATCAGATTGACCCCACAACAAATTGAAGAGAAGCATGCAAAAGGATTATGTTTCAGTTGTGATAGCAAGTGGAACAAAGGACATAGATGTGCTGAGAAGAAGTTATTCTACATTGAGGGATCTAATGAATTTGAAGAAGATGATGCCTCTAATGATGATGAGGAAGAGATAGAGGAGGTACTTGAAAATTCCCAACCTAAAATCTCTTGTCATGCAATTGCAGGTATTAGCACTCTACAAACTCTTAAGGTGGTGGGTTTACTCAAGAAATAGAAGGTGACAATGTTAATTGATTCAGGGAGCACACATAACTTCATCAACCATAAGTTGGCCACTCGATTGAATTTTTTCATCTACCCAACACCAGAATTTCAAGTCATGATTGTAGATGGTGGCACAATTAATTATTTAGGCAAATGCCATAGTATTAAGCTTGCTATGGGTGAGTACAATCTTGATTCTCCTATGTTTGTTATTCCCATGGGTAACACAGACATTGTTTTGGGAGTCCAATGGCTCATAACCTTGGGTACCATTGAGATTAACTTCCAAGAACTATTCATGCGCTTTCATTCTGAAGGTAGGAAAATGAAACTACATGGATTATAAGTAAAATCTACATAATTGGTTAGTTCACATCAGATGACCAAGATACTAAAAAGGGGGGCAAAGGGAATTATTTCATGATTATTTTCCATATAAGTTCAACCCACATAAGAATTTACACATCCTGATCTATAGATGATTCTTGATGACCACCCATCTATTTTTGGGGCCATGCCAAAAGGACTACCAAAGATAAGAGAACATTATCATGCCATTCAGCTACTTCCAAGGAGTCAACCACCAAATATTAGACCATATAGATATCCATATGCACAAAAGAATTAAATTGAAAAAATGGTCCATGAGATGCTAGAGGCAGGGATCATAAGGCATAGCCAAAGTGAATATTCATCACCAGTGGTCATGGTGTGAAAGAAGGATGACACATAGAGGATGTGCATATATTATAGGGAACTCAACAAGTACACCATCAAAGATAATTTTCCTATTCTAGTAATTGATGATTTACTTGATGAGTTTTATGGTGCTAATTATTTCACAAAATTAGACCTTCACTCGGGGTACCATCAAATTAGAATCAAGGATGAAGATGTTCATAAAACTGCTTTTAGAATGCATGAGGGCCATTATGAGTTTTTGGTAATGCCCTTTGGTATTACAAATACACCATATACTTTTTAGAGCTTGATGAACACTATTTTAGGCCTTTTTTAAGGAAGTTTGTGTTGGTTTTCTTTGATGACATATTGATTTATAGTCAAAGATGGGAAGCACATCTGCAACATGTGAAACAGGTGTTGATAGTTTTGGAGAAGCATCAAATTTATGCGAAGCCATCCAAATGTGTTTTTAGAGTACAATAGGTAGAGTACCTAGGTCACATTGTTTCCCATGAAGGTGTCAAATTTTATCCCTTGAAGATCAAAGCTATGATGGAATGGCCCATGCCAAAAACTCTCAAACACCTCAGAGGGTTCTTAAGACTAAAAGGTTACTACCAAAGATTTGTGAAAGGTTATGGAAGCATAGTAGCTCCACTCACTACATTTATAAAGAAGGATGCCTTCCATTGGAATGATGCTTCCACCAAAGTATTTGAGAAACTAAAAGTAGCTATGTGCACCACTCCAGTTTTGGCTACTCCAGACTTCTCAAAGACATTCATTGTTGAATGTGATGCTTCTGTATCTAGGTTAGGAGCGGTACTAATGCAGGAAGGAAGACCCATTACATTTGAGAGTCATCAATTCAAAGGTAAGAATCTACAAAAACCTATTTATGGGAAAGAAATGATGGCTATTCTTCACGCAGTTAAACAATGGAGGCCCTATTTGATGGGTAGACACTTTAAGGTGAAAATTGATCATGATAGTCTAAAATAATTTTTAGAGCAAAGATTATCATATGAGGAACAACAAAAGTGATCAACCAAAATGTTGGGTTATGATTTTGAAATCATCTATAATAAAGGTAAATATAATGTAGCATCAGATGCACTATCCAAATGAGATATATCCAAAGAAGCATTACTTTGTGCAATATCCATATTGCAAGCAGATTGGGTGGATGAAGCCAGATTAGAATGAGAGCAAGACAAGGATACATAGGTTCTGATTTAAAATCTCCAGTAAGGTACTTTAGCCTCTAAAAAATTTGAATGGAAAGGTAATGTCCTATGGTATAAGGGTAGGTTATACTTGTGCAAAAATTCTAAGCTTAAGCATAAGATTCTTTTGGAGTTTCATGCTTCTCCAATTGGGGAACACTCAGGGTTCTTGAAAACATATCATAGAATTAAGAAATAATTATTTTGGGAAGGACTCAAGGGAGATGTACAAAAGTTTGTGGTAGAATGCTTGATATGCCAATAGAATAAAGGTAAGACAATTAAGACCCTAGGTCTATTACAACCATTAGCAATTCCTAATCAAAGGTGGGAGGAGGTTTTCATGGATTTCATCACAAGGTTACCTTGTTCTAAAGGTAAGAATGTTATCTTCGTCATTATGGATAGGATTACAAAATATTCCCATTTTTGTGCTCTCTCACACCCATTTTTAGCAAGTACAGTAGCAACAATTTTTCTGGAAGCAGTTCTCAAATTACATGGAACCCCCAAAATAATTGTAAGTGATCATGATCTTATTTTTACTATTAATTTCTAGACTAAACTATTTTCCTATTTGGGTACTCAACTAGCTCATAGCTCATCTTACTACCCCCAATCTGATGGACAAATAGAAGTGGTTAACAAATGTTTAGAGAGGTATCTCTATTGTTTTGTATCAAATAAATAGGAACATTTGGGTTAAATGGCTACCACTTGAAGAATGGTGGTATAACACATCTTTCCATACCTCTTCTAAAATGTCTCCATTTATAGCACTATATGGTTAGCATCCACCTTCAATCACTTCTTCATTAAAGGTGCAAACCAAGGTTCGAAATGTGGAGGAACACATTCAGCATCAACAAGAGGTTTTGGCTAGTTTGAGAGAGAATTTGGCCTTGGCACAAAAAAGGATGAAGCAACAAGCAGATCAACACCGTATTGAGAGAAATTTTGAGGTGGGTGACTGGGTATTTATTCATTTGTAGCCTTATAAGCAGATGTCCTTGAAGCAATAGGGACAACAAACTTGCTCCTAAGTATTATGGCCCTTATCAAGTTCTGCAAAAAATTATAAGTGTGGCTTATAAGCTTGATTTACCTCATTCATCTCGCATACACCCAGTATTTCCTATTTCATGTTTGAAGGTCATTGGATAAATAGTTTTAGCATAGACAGAACTCATAGAACTAGATGAAGAAGGATGAGTCAGTTTGGAACTAGAAAAGATCCTCCAAACTCATACTAAGAGGTTGAGAACTAGAGAGATTAGGGAATATCTGATCAAGTGAAAGAACCTGAGCAGTGAAGATGCAACTTGGGAAGGTGAATATTTTTTGCAACAACATCCAGAGTTATTCAACATTGAGGACAATGTTGGTTTAGAGGGGAAGGGCATGCTATGGCCCTAACCTATCGCATGTATGAAGATAGGAATAGCTAACATGTGGCTTAATTATCCCTCTTTGATGTTATATCACATTTTTATATGCATTCATTTGGTTATTAGGTCGGCCTATGGAGTAACCATGGCCTAGATAGACTATATATAGGAGGTAGAGGGTAATTGTTTAACATCATATTGTGAATTCTGCTCTTATTAAAGCTTGTAGAGGTTTCCCCTCAAAGTGGCTTGTTTATTATCATATACTATGATATATTTCAATCATATTTGGATATATTTATGCTATTCTACTTTATTGTTTAAGTAATTTCATTACAAGAAAGGTTTAAATCATGATATTCAGTGCAAATATAGATTCCCCCAATCACTTTTGTGATAGGAAAAATATTGGAAATCCATTGTGGGTAGTCTATGGGTTGGATAAAGTTAATAGAAAGGAGGCATTAGAGCTCTTCTTTGAAAAGGAAAGTGATACAAGGATACATTTTGTGAAGCTTTTTCTTAATGAGTTTAGCATCTTGATTGGTGACAATGTTATGGGTGATGATATAGGGGTCACTACTAGGCATGTAATTGTAAGAGCAAGCAAAGGATTTTCTATGGTCATTAAGAAATGTGGCATAATCAGCTTGCTCAGAAGAATCTAAAGATTGACCAATCTTGAGGATATGAGGGTTATCTTGGGAGGGTAGGTTGATGTCAATGGTTGATTCATTTAACATAGCTTATGTTTTAGATGGGAGTGACCATTGGATATAAGAATCATCCACACCCATGTAGGTGATAATTACATCATCATCTTGACATTAGACAATTTTAATAGTGGGAGAATACTCATCAATTATTTTAGGATGAATGAAAGGAAGGGACCTTGTTTCCTTACCCTAATGATCGGTGAGAGGCCCTAATTAGATGGCATTTATTGAAAAAAAGTTAGGAGGTATTGATACCTTTGATTTGGTAGGTGATGGTGGAGAAGAAGGTAGAGAAAGAGAGATTAGTTCTTTAAAAATTGGTTCATAGGAGGTTTTAGTGATTTTATTTGGTTCATCATATCCCACCCCATGCCTCTTTCTGACATTTTTAATGGTGTTGTTAGTAGGATATTCAATAGGCATATGGACACCTTGTTCATAACAACCCAAACTAAATCCTTTATAGTCACACCTATAGATATAGGCATGAGTGAATATAGGGTTACTCAGGAAATAAAATTCATAGGTAAATGGTTGTGGTGAAGAATATGGATTACTGATAGTGGCAGCTTGACTAATTCCCCCATATGTGAAATTGGTTTGAAGGTTAGGAGGGCCATAAGGGATGACCATACCAATATGGGGATCATATTTTGGGTGCATGTGAAGCCTTATATACTCTTGTAGAGTATAGAAAATGTTGAATGTCAACAAATGATATTCACCAAGTGACAAACGTTGAAAGGTCTCCTCCATGGGATATTTGTCAAAAATTTATGTTGCTAGTATCTATATAACCATGAGAGTGGAGCTTGTGGAAGCTTCAGAAGCATCATGTGAGGAATATGATATTTTCAATGGGATGAGAACATCATTAGGACTATAGGTCATATTACATGTTTTAAATGGAGGTGGGTCAGCAGGTATAACATGTGCTTATCCATCATGTTCAAATTTGACACAGTGGTGGAAAGTTGAAGGTACACATGACATAACACATATCTAAGGTCTTCTAATAAGTATGTTATATTGAAACTCTCCTTATATAACATATAAGAGCTCAAGAATTGTGTGGGTACCTACACAAATATGTAAGACAATAGGGCCCACCATAGTAGCTATAGTACCATTAAAGGAATGGAGTACCACATCATTTTGAGACATGCAATTATCAAGAAGGGCCAGTTTTTTGTAGGCATGGGTGGAAATAATATTAATACTAACTCCCCCATCAATAATAACTCTCTTGATACAATTTTATCAACATATGTGGTAATAAAAAGGGCAGAGCCCTGATCTTCATGGTGTTGAAGTGAAATTTTTGAATTACTAAAAGAGATTAGGAAGACAAAATTAAGGGAGCTGACCAAAGCTACAAGATGTTGAGGATCATCTAATTGTACCTCAATTACTTTAGAATCACTAATCATAGATTGATGTGGTTGGGATGAGTTTTGGATTAACTCATACAAAGAAATTTTCATAGGGGTTTAGTGAAGCTACTTCACCATTGAGCTTTGAATAACGTCTAAAGATGTTTTAGGAATCCCCAAGATGAAAATCTTAGGGTTAGTATGGGGAGTGTTTTTGGTGAAGGTATGGGTCCAAGGAGTAGTGACATTTTCCTTAGCTTTATCTTTTTGGTTTTTTGACCATGTGGCCACATTAACTGTGTTGATTTGAAAAGTTGGTGAAGGAGGTGGTAAAGTGGTTATAATGACATCTTTGGGTTTGAATTTAGGTGGAATAGTAGGAGGCACTATAGTTTTCAAAGGTGGAATAATAGGAAGGTTAATGGTAGTGTCATCAAAAAGAGTGTTAACATTGAAGTGTTGTTGAATAACCACTATGAGGGCTTTATAATTCTCAGTATCATGTCCAAGTAAATGATGATATAAACACATTTATGTATCATCAAATGAAAATGGCTTCATTACAAGAGGACTATATGGCTTAATGGGATGAAGATTTATTATTGAATCTTTTAATAACTATCATAATAAAAAGCTTTGAGAGCCTACAATTGGGCTTGCACTTGTACTAATAGGAGTGGACACCTTCTTTTATTTTAGTGTTGGAAAGGTAATTTTACATGGTATCTTGTTTGGTGATGGTAGAGTTACATTTTTTGCTGTCACTTTCTTAGTGTTGTGTGTGAAAGGCTTACCAGATGGAAAAGGCAGGAGTGGAGGTATCTTAACCTTTTTTTGGCTTGGTTAGACAATATTCCAACTAAAGTAGAAGGGTGTGGCCCCAAAATGGATGGTAAAGTTGAGGGTTAAAGAAGGGATCAGTGAGGTATAGAAGGCTTAACATTATTCTATATTTTAGGGTGAGAAACTGTAACTTGTGGTTGATGAGTTAAATCTAAATTAACCTATGGATGAATTAAATTAGAAATAGGGCATACACCTAAGGGACTGATCTGATTTAATGGAACAATTTTTATAAGGATGAAGGTTCTGACATAGATGGCTGAACTTCTAGTGCTTTTGGTGAATAATATATAGCTTTGTCAAAGACCTTAGGGTAAAGGTTAGTAAAGGGATTAGTAGTAAAGGTCAACATTCATTGAGTTGGATATGGAGTTTTAAATCAATCCCAAAATGTCACATGGTCAAACTTCATGGAGTCAAGAAATTCTATAATTTTTACCAAACATGAGAAGGGTTTTAATGAAGTTGATGTAGGCCTTATATTTGTGTCTTTATAAAGTTGTGATGTTTGGGAAAGATGGAAATTATTGGTTTCTACTACTTCAGGCCAAAGATGAGAAATAACCATAATGGGGTCTTCCTTGACAGAGACGGGAGAAGAGACTTGATCTATCATGGGTGGAGGGGAGGTAGGCAAAGTAGGTTTTTCAAGAGGGTAAATCATATGTATTATGGCTCCCTCAATATGTGGGTGAGGTATGGGTAAATTATTATCATCTATAGGTAAAAGAAGGTGTAAGAGTGGTGAAATTGGAGTAGGCACAATAGGTCTCTCATCTATTATGGGAGTAGATGATATGGATTCTTCTCGATGTAAAGGTGAAGTGGGTGGCCTAACACTCTCTATAAGTGGAGGAGAAGTAGGGGAAGAGGGCTCCTTAAGAGGGTATAACATAGGAATGATGTTCCCTTCAACATGTGGTTGAGGAATAACTAGTGTGTGGTCTTCAAGTAGTAAGAGGATAGGTAATATTGGTGCAAATAGAATTGAGATTATAGGATCCTTAGGTGGAAAAAGGAGTGGAAAAGGAGGTTATTCCTCTCAAGGGAGTGGAATGGGTGAAATAGGCTCTTCTACCTGAGGAGGAAGAATGGGAAAAACAAATTCTATTGCATGTGGGGGAGGAGTTGATAAAATAGGTGTCTCTTGTTGAGGGGTAGGTTGAACTGAAGATAAAAGAAATACCATATTAACCATATGGATATTATGATCACATAAGTCAGTTGTGAACTGGAAAATATTTTGATTTGGTGAATGGTTAAGAAAGGTGTATTTGAACACATCCATACTTTGATTAGGAGGTGTGTTAAGATTATCCAAGATGAGCTCACCTCTATCAAGCATATATTGAACAATGTTCTTGAGTGTCTTATAATTATTAGAGTTGTGGCCTTTAACTCAATGGTAACTACAAAAATCATCTTCCTTATACTAGGTTGGGATAGGATAAGAAGGGTCAAACTATATAAGAGGTTTAAACTGAGGAAGGGTTATGACACCTTGTTGTAATAGTTTCTCCAAGATGGATATATATGATTCCCCAATGAGAGTGTATTGTCTTTGTTCATACTACTGTTGGAATTGCTTGGTCAAATTCTTAGAAGTCAAATAATTTGATTGATTTATGGTTATGGAAGAGGATGACTTAATGACCACCATGTTGGTGGAGCCTTTAGCCTTTTGGTTAGAAGTAGAAGTTTTAGAGGAGGAAGAGTCATTTGACTTGGTATTGAGATTCTTACTATGCAACTTAACTTTACCTTCATCAATAGCATGAACCTAAAGTTTTCATGCCATCATAAAAGCTTCATCAAATGTGTAAAAATTTTACACCTGGAGTGTGGACAATATGTGCTTCACACATGCCCTTGAGAAAATCTCAATAAGATTAGGTTGGGGTAAGGAGAAGGAAAGTTGATTGATCAAGGTTCTCTAATGAGTGATAAAATCTACAATAGACTCATCATCAATTATCTAATAGAATATAGGTCTGTTATAGAAACCTTCTTAGAAATGTTAATAGAGAAATGGTCTAGGAATATTTGTGCAAGTTGGGTAAATGAGAAAAGTGAATGCTGAGGTATAGAGCTATAACAATCTAAGGTAGCACCTAAAAGAGACATAGGGAAAGTGTAAAGCAATAGTGCATCATCATGTCCTATTAAATAACAAGCATGTCAAAATGTTCACAAGTATTCTTGTGGGTCCACTTTACTCTAAAAATGAGTAAATTTAGGGAGTTCCCATTAACTTGGATAAGGGAAAAAATATGCACAAAAGGATAAATTGGTTCATTTAATATTTGATCATAAGATAATACATTCCTTGAATCAGGAATGGATGTCTTTAGATTGGACATCTTGTCCATTAACATCTTAATGAGGTCTGGAGGGGGATTAGTTTGGGGGATTCCTCCTAGGTCATAGGGAACATAATTGGAAGTATAGGGAACATATGACATAGCTTGATGAGGTTGTGTCAAGCCAACATAAGGATAATGAGTCATAGGCTGAGGTGTGGAAAGAAAAGGGACTTATCCCATTGGATTGGAGACTGTCATGGTTGGTTGTTGTTACTGCAAGTTGAATTATTAGCATGGTTAGACTGGATGAAGGGTGAGTAGTAACTTAGGTAAATATAGGTGTGAGGGTGGATGGAATAGGTATTACTAAATTTTGGAATGGGGTGTGACTTGGTTGAACTAGTTGTGGTTGTGAAAGTACGGAAGTTACACTAGTGTTTAGGTGGGATTGGGTGGTTGGAGATGCCACATTTTTTACATTATTTATAGTTGGGTTACTCATTAAAGTGGTGGTTTGGGTAATCATAGGGAAAATAGTGGAGGCAACTAAAACTATGGTTCTCTCCATTAAAGAGGTTGGCATACCATAGATTTGGTCACTCAAAGAATTATGGGTTTGGCTCATAGAAAGGTAATGATGAAGAGCTGCCACATTGTGATCAAGAAATTTAACAAAATCTTGATCTCCCATAGGCTCAATGGTAATTTGGTTAGGGCCAGGAGTATGCTCTGTATATGAAGTATGCTCAATGATAGAATCATAAGTGATAGGGGAAGGTGAAAATGGTTTCCTCTTACGTAATCAGTAAATATTTTGGACTGAGCTCATGTCAATACCATGTAAGAGGTGGTTTAAATAGTCTTACTACCCTGTATTTGAAATAGAATAAAGAAAAACTAGGTTTAAGTACAAGTGGTTTATTTTAACTTGTTATTTTGAGAAAATGAAACTACACAGTCACTGATGTTGATAGGCATGATCGATATCAATAGGAATAGTTTGTTGATGTTAATGAAATAACTGATGTTGGTAGGTAAAGTCTATCGATACCAGTAGGGTTAACCAATGGCGGTCACTATGAAATCCTGAGAAATAAAAAATTTGATATTTAAAGAAATTAGAGGCTAAAAATAGGTAAAATAATTGATTTAAAAGGTCTGTGTAAGAAGGAATAACACTTAGAAAACCTAAGGTAATAGGTTATACAAACTAAGCTTTAGAAATATTATTGATTTTGTGAATCAATAGAAAAGCATCCTTACTAACTCAAAAATATAGAAGGCAATTAAAAAGTAGAAAAAGAACATTCAACCAATAAATATTAAGTCTTAGATAATAATTTTTAGTCTCATGTTAGCTTATGTCTTAGTCAGATAGTGAGAAGAGAATTTGGTTATCAAAGGTACTAGAAAGCAATCTAGAGCTAGTAATTCATATTAGTTTTGATGCTCAAGAGGAAATCTATGTTAGACTAGGTATGTGGCTTATTATAGGAGCTTACTCTCTATACTTGATGAACCTAGAGCCAAGTTAGGCAACTTAGCCAAAATATACCTTCTATCTAGAGATTATACTCTACCAGAGAACATAGTGGGTTCTCCCCTTGGTGGCAAAATCCAAGTAGGATAACTAGGTAGGGTAGGGTGATCCACCAAGAGATGAAATCTTGATGGGCCTTTTATTAGGTGAGTTTTTTTATGTGAATGTGATTTGGTTGTGTATCATATGTGTACTATGATTAATTCAAAATGATTGTAATTAACTAGGTGAGTTAATATGCAATAAGCAAACTATGAAATGCAAGAAGTTTTAAATCCAAATCTAAAATATTTAGATTCAAATGAAAATAGAGAGGAAATAGGAATAGAGTATGAATTTGACTATCCTAATGGTCATGCAAGAGGAAGTAAAGAAGGGATTTTATTTTATTTGTAAAAGAAAATGACAAATTATTTTTAGAGGCAAGGAGAAAAGAAAGAAAATTTTAGTTTCAATGCCTTTTAAACAAAGAATAAGATATTGAATTTTTCATTTTTAAGATAAAAGAGAAGAAGGAAGAAGTGTAAGAAATGAAATTTTCACTATAATTCTCCTATATGAAATTTTAAAAATAAGAAATGAACCCAAGGAAAAATCCAAGGTCCCATTGAGCATGCCAACAATGTTTCACTAAATTTTGTCTATTTTAATTCTAAAGTAAAATAAAAAGAAGGATGGGGATAAGTGATTAGAATGAACCTAGATTTAGTTTGTGCACCATATCTAGACATTGTGAGCACTCCTCTTTGGCTGTGGAGGACTACCTAGAAATAAGAAAACACTACCACAAGATGTTTGTTAACAGATAAATAAGTGGGATGCCAAGCTACATGCTTGTTCTAGGAAGTGCAAAACTTCCCTAGAGATGACAATCCACTTTTGAGAGGCAAAATAATAATAAATAACTAAAAGAGAGGTAAAGAGAGAATGAAATAGAGATAAAATTACTATTATTAATAGCATGTATGTAGCAGAGAGTGATAGGGTGTAGGCGAGGTACTTTATTTATGTTTTACAAGTTTTTTTGGGTAGGTTTTGAAGAGGATAGAGAATCCATAGTCATCGACATTGACAAGGGAGTGATCGATATCAGTTATACTATTGAGGTCAGTATTAGGTGATCAATGTTGATTAGGCTACTGAGGTTTGTAGGGTAAATAATTGTCTAGAAAGTTGCAAAAGGCTTCCCTAAGTCTAGGAAGTGGTTTAGATCAGGTCAATGAGGTTGAGAGAATTATGAGAGGGAGATTATGGCTTGGTTATGTTTGATCAGAGATTTGGTATGTTAGGTAAAGGGTAAATAAGTAAGGAATATTTTTAACTCCCTCACAAGGGTATGATCATAAGTGCTTAAAGAAGTGTAGGGTAGATATAAATAAAGAGAAGAATAAATATTTAAAAGACCTATAGTATCAGTGATATACTTAGTTATGGTGGTCACTGAGTGATAAGCGTCAGGTAGATGGTCCCTATTAGGGAGTATAAATATAAGTGCCTAAATAGAGAGAAAAAGTGGTTGTTATTGGTCCTCAATATCTCAATTGCTAATGGTGATTGAATTACATAGGGTTATTGGAAGCCTAGATGTCAAAAAATAGAATGTTGAGAGCCTAAATGAGAGTAAGAATTGATTTTATTAATTTCTATTGACCTAAACTATAGGTTGGAGTTTGGCTTATATTTTTGATATCAGTGATCCCACCGACATCTGCCATGGGTTGACCAATGTTAGTGACCATAGAATAAGTAAACCTTTATATTTTTGGCCTAATTTCTATTGTTGTGCATACCAAGTGTGACATCCATTATAAAATGGTAAAAATAAGAGGTTAGGAAGGAAGTAGTTATTTAGGAATTTAGTTTAGAAGTGGGAATAAGTCTTGGGTAGTTAGGATGAGGGGACTAGGTCTTGAGGTGACTTATCAAGGGAGAATTATTCATAGGGCAAGGTGGTCAGGTAAGATGGAAATAGAGGTTTTAATTAACTTAATCAAGTATTTTAAATTAATTAAATATGTGAGGGGTAAAAGTATGGGTTGAGAAGATTAATTGTTATTATTAAAATGGGTTTAGGGGGGTTTCAACATAGGGAGCTACACACGTGTGTGCGACATAATTTTGGTGTCTACAAACATAAATTGTTTGGCAAGTTATCTAAATGTACCTTTTACCAATAAAAAATTCATTACATAGGGAATGTGATCTCTAAGAAAGGCATAGAAGTTGACCCAATAAATATTCAAGACATTAAAGAGTGGTCTACTCCATTTAAAGTATATGAAGTATGTATTTTCATGGACTTAGATGGTTATTATCGACAATTTGTAGATAATTTCTCTCACCTAGCCAACCCCATTTCATGTTTATAATTTAAGGGAAGGGAATTTGTATGGTCACCTCAGAACAAAGAAGATTTTAAAAGGCTTAAGGAGATATTAAAAACATCCCATATTATGGTCATGCTTGATCCAAATGATCACTTTGAGGTATGGGTTGATGCCTCTAAATAAGGCCTTGGTGGCATATTGACCTAAGAGGGTAAAGTGGTGGCCTATGAATCTCACAAGCTTAGGTAAATTGAAAAGAACTATCCCATGCATGATTTAGAGCTTACTACCATAGCACATGTTAAAATAGTTGAAAAACTTTTTTAAGGCAAGCATTTCAAGGTGAAATATGATCACCATATCTTAAAACATCTTTTCTTGTAAGAGGATTTGAATTTCCATCGGTGTAGATGGCTAGAATTTGTTAGTAATTTTGACATGGATATCACTTATGTGAAAGGAAAACAAAATTGCATGGTTGTTGCACTCAACAAACATACATACCTTACTTCATTGTCTATTTTTAAAGGAAATTTTAGGAATTATATTCTACAACAATAACATGCTAATACTTACTACTAAGAAGTAAGTACAAGATTTACTAACGAGCCTTCCGAAAAAATATTTTATAACTTTTTTGTTGAATCAAATGGCCTTTTAAAGATTTAAAATAGATTTTTTAAACCCAAAACAAGTGGGTTGTGAAATATTGTGGTATAAGAAGTGCATACAACACCTCATTTCACTCATCCATGGGTCACTAAGGTGATTCATGATTTGAAAAGGCTCTATGTTTGGCTTGGTCTAAAAAAAGATGTTAATTTTGCGAAAACTTACCTAGAGTGTTAGCATGTGAAAGCTAAACATGTTAATTTTGTGAAAACTTACCTAGAGTGTTAGCATGTGAAACCTAAACACTATCATCCTAGAGGTTTTTTGTACCCACATGACATACCACAAGACAAATTGGTAGTGTTTTCACTTGATTTTTTTGTAGGATTGCCTAAATATTATAACTATCATGATATTATATTGGTAATAATTGATAAAGCAACTAAACTTGGTCATTTTATTTCTTTAAATCTGATAGATGATGCTACTATTTTTGATGAACACTTTGTAAAAAAATGGTTTGATTTCATGGCATATCAGAAGGCATTATTTCAGATAGAGATAAGTTTTTCACATCAAGGATCTTACAAAATTGACTACCACCTTTGACACTAGACTAAATTTTAGTTCTTTGTACCACCCAAAAATGGATGGATAAATAGAAAGGTTGAACCAAGTGGTCTAAGAATGTTGCATATGTATGTTACAGATCAACAAACCAAGTGGGAGTATTATATCCACTTAGTTAAATTTGCCTATAACAACTCTTATCATTCTATAATCAAAATGTCTCCTTTTGAAGATTTGTATGAGAAGAAATGTAGAACTCCACTTGGCTAGGATAGCCTAGAAAACTATGCCATTAGTGGTCTAGAATTATTACTATAATATGATGAATAAATAGCCATAATACACCAAAAATTGAAGGCTAATTTGGATCAACAAAAGAGCTATGTTGATTTGAAGAAAATACCTAATGAATTTACTATTGGCTAATTTTTTTTTGTGTAATGTCGTAGAATAGTTCCACCAAGTTTGGGAAAACCTCTAAATTTTTTTCTCACTTTGTTTTCATATTCAACATCTTGGACATAATCAGCCTTGTTTCCTATCAAGTAGATTTACCTCCTCTATCAAGAATCCATGATGTGTTTCATATTGCATTATTAAGGGAGTATGCACCTAATTCATCTCATGTATTGGATTAAAAAAACTTGAAGGTTTTGGAAGAGGAAAAAATGCATCTAGAAATAGTGAAATTCTTGGATCATCATAAAATTAAGCTAATAAATTGATAAATTTAGTAGTTTTTGATATAGTGGGGCCTAATAAGTACCAGAAATTCCACTTAAGAGGATACACAACTTTTTACGTAGCACCATGCTTGGTTATTTTTATTTATCACCGAGATCACTCATCTTGATGGGGAGGAGGATTTCATGACCCCCACCTACATTTTTCATTTTATTGCTATCATACTTAGTTTTATCATGCTTTGATACTATAACAAACTATTAAGGATTATTATTTTAATATTTTTAGATGATGGACAAAATGTTTATAGCTAGAGTTATTATTTTACATAAGATATTGGTCTTATTATTTAATTTTTAAGTAATATTATTTAGTTCTATTTATATATAATTATACATTTCAAGTACTATTGATGTCATTTATGGGCACAAGAATATATGAAATAAACTAGGTTGGAGATGGATTTTAGTGGTTGGGGGATACACAATAAAGGCAATCAACATAGGTAAAAATGGAAAAGATTAATGAACCATAACTTGCATCAATTCATATTTTCTATTTATAGTCTATTTGAATTATTTGTCTCATTTCTCAATTGTTTTATTTATGTGCATAAATTTTGGTTGTTATTCGATCTTGATTACATGTGTTCTTGTCTCAATTTTGAACCAACGAAATATTATCTTCGTATTTTATGACCTTTATTATCTTGGCTAAATTTGATTTATTATTATTATTATTATTATTATTATTATTATTATTATTATTATTATTATTATTATTATTATTATTATTATTATTATTATTATTATTATTTAATAATAATTATTTTCATTATTATTATCGTTAATATTATTTGATTGCCTTATCCTAGCCTCTAGACCCCCCCTCTTCCATCACTCTATCTCTCCCCTTCAACTCCTAACATAAATGACCCTAGAAAATTTAATAATAATTTATTATTGGGAAAATTAAAAATTTCCATTAATAGTTTTTGCCAAATTATAAAAGTGGCATTTTCCACCTTGGCTATGGGACTTCAATTTTAATTTTTATTTGGAAAAAAAAATTACATGGGTTTTAGATTTGATCGAAGGGATAATCTGATCTTCAAACATCAATTTTGATGAGGTAAATATGATTCTTTTTCATTTATTATTTTGGTATTTAGAGGAGCTACGATCATTCCCCAATCTACCAATTTTACCCTAGGATGTAGGGTTTGAAGGGAGGGGAAGGAGAGAGAGGGAGGGAAGTGTTGGGAAGAAGGAAAGGATAAGGAGAGAGAAGAAGGATGGAGGCATAGGGTTGGTAGAGAGGAATTAAAACCCTAAGAAGAATTGGGTGGAAGTTGGAAGAGTTGGGGGATGGCTCAATCTACCTAATTTGGAGAGAGAATCTCTTACTTGGCTAAGGATATTAAGAGGGATTGGCAAGGAAGTAAATGACATAGTAATTTTTGAGTTCTCCTCCTTTTGTTTGCAAGACAAACAACTAAGTATTTTTTTCATTTCTATAAAAAGTTTTTTATTTCCTACATGTTGGAGGGAAAGTAATAATAAATAAGATTACTTGTAGGTTAATGAGAAATTATAATGATTTTATAAATAACCTGTAAGGGATTATGAGAAAATATTTTTCATAAATATCGTTTAAATTTTACCATGGCTGATAATAAAAATGTAATTTCAGATTTGTTTGTTTTAAAAATTTGTTAGTTTCAACCCAACCCTATTATAAAATTATGGCCGAGTGTATAAAAAGTGTTTGTGGTTTTATTTATTTTATTTGGATAAAAAAGGGTGACCTAGGTTGACCTACATATTGAAAAATGGCACCGTAGCTGGTCATTGTCTAGAATATTTAATATTATTATTTATCCATTATTTTTATTTTAATAGCTGCCTACATTTTAGGCCTAAAAATGAAATTTTCAAGCCATTATGCTGGGAATTTTTTTATAACTTTTGGGCTTTTGGGTAAATAATGTTTTGTTGATGTTTGGGGTTTAGAAACCATTCTTGGCTAGAAAAATTGTCTTCCTTTAAATATTTTTGTGAATTTAAAATGTTGTCTAGATTTTGTCAAATTTCAAGTTGTTATGCTAGAAAATGTTTTAGGTTTTTGTTAAATAAATTATGTTGATATTTGGGGTTTTTAGAAATCCTTCCTATCTGAGATTATGATCATTTAGATTTAACATAAAATATTTTTTATCATGCCTGAAGAGGTGAAATTATTTTCATAATTTGTGCAAATTCCATATTTACCTATTATATAAGATTTGAACCAACTTGATGATTGAACTTGAAAAAATCATCACGAAGGCACAAAGTTACAAGTAGATGACAATAAATTAGTTTGGTCACCAGGTAATAATTATGTGAGATTTTTGATATGGTATTATTCATCATACATTCTTTTGTTGAACCATTTGAATCAATATTTATATTTTTTATATTATTTTGGTTTACCTAAAAGAAATGATGAAGGTGTATGAGGTAACTTAAATTAATAAGTCAATTTATAGAACCTTCAGATGTAAACCATGTTGCTAAGGTTGTTATGAGTGACTATGTTGAATTTTCAATGTGAAATTATTTATTATTGTACTAATACAAATTAATTGTTTCATTTCTCTTTTCTCTCACCTACATTCTCGAAGTCCCAAAATATGGACTCCACCTCCCAGCTGATGGTTAGGGGTGGTAAGGGCCACCAATTAGTGGGATGATAGGATGGATCGAGATGGGATGGATTAAAAAAGGAAGATAAAAGTTGAAATTAGTGTGTTATTGTTATTTTTATTCATTGTTGATGTAATATATTTTGTAAATCATTTTTCTAGAAATGCTAGTTGAAGTTAATACTACTGCTTTAAGTTGTAGTTTATTTGATTTTTTAATTTACATTTGGATGGCTTCAACATGCTTATACATTTTATTTATTGTAACATCACTTTCAATTGAAAGATTAATATATGAACTAGTAGCAATACATTTAAATTTTAGTTTTATTTTTAGGTACTCTCACATATTTTATTTAATTGATTAAATTTAATTAAAAGTTTTATTTTAGATATTAAATTAATTTTTCAAAAAGTTTTATTTTAGATGAAGATTAATAATGTAGTTTAAATAGTTTCATGTAATATCATATGTTTCAATATTCTATTTGATGTTAGATTTGAATTTGAACTCCAACTATAACATTATTTTTATTTCATTGGATTATGTTACAAAATCTATGTTTATTCACTTGAAATTAAGTGTTGAACATAGTTGTCTATACGGCTAAGTTTCAAAGTTTATTTTATATTGTAATATTTCTATTATGTAATAGCTTAACACTTAGATTGATTATATGTTTCAAGTAAAATCTATAGCTTGTTAAATGAATTCAATTGCTTATCATTTTATTTCACATGGATACATTTAAATTGATTCAGATTACTTGTTGATTATCTATAACCACCTATAGGTCCATTTACTTTAAAACTATTATAGCATCAAGTTCTAACTTCAAATGATCATTATAATTCTTTTACAATTCAATTTTCCATCATACTTGGCATGCATATTTCTTTATTTACAACTTGAAACATCTCTATTACCTAAAGTAATGAGATAAGAAATAAAGTATTATTTTCAAGTTATGTTTTATGAGTACTTTAATAAATCCAAATTGAAGTGATATCAAAATCTTCACTTTCTAGAACAAGATATAAATCATTTTCAAAAAAGTAGACTCTTGTCTAAATTCTTAATTTTAAAGGATCTAATCCATTATATAAACAAACAACATTATTCTTATTTTATCATAATGTGTTATCATTCTTTTAATGGTAAAAGTAATTATCTATTAGTTTTATAAATCCATCAATAACCTCATTTTCATATGCTTAAGTTTATTATTAGTTTTTACTCTCAAATATTAACTCATAATTTTATTTACACAATAAATGTATACACATATTGAGTATAAATATGCATAGTGAGATATATTGACAAGGAATTTTTTTCATTGCATACGCATTTTAGAAAGTTAATACATGATTAAGTTGCTTTAAATAGACTTGATAGTATTTTTTTTATGACATGAACATGGTTATTAGCATTACTTAAGAAGTTTATGTGACATGGATTTATTTTATTGAAGTGTATTAAATTGATAATGTCACGATCATGACTGAGTGACATGTAATCAATAATAGAGAAACATGATTCTCTAAAAGATTAATTAGATGGTCTAGTGGGAGTATTATGCAACTATGGGATAAGAATATCCTATTTTCTCAAAAAAAACAATATTGTGATGAAAACTATAATTGATTAGTTTTAAATTACTAAAGCAAAGGAATAAGGTATGATGACCCCACAACATAAGATCATGGTATAATGATCTAAAATCAAGGGTAGCACTATTTAGATCCTTCACTTGTTTCAAGTATTTGAATTGCATAGGCATAGTCCATATATAAAAATTTATTCAAACTGAAACCATTTATTAAACATATTAGATACATGTTTGGATAAAATTGATAAGTTAGGTGATTAACTTAGCTAACCCAAGCTTGAAGAAGAGCAAGTTGACTACCTTAGCCTATATTTGGTTTTACTATTGACAAATGCTTAGGTAGGATAATGACACCTAGGTGGTCATATTTGGAAGGTGTCTACTACCATGTAGTCCTGGATATATTTATATGGATTGGATATCAATATACCTTGAATTGTATATGGATATTCCTAGGGAAATAATCTTCCTCATAAAATATTTTAGGGTTAATTACCCTAGCCAAGGGTTTTATGAGGATAAACACGTTGTTAGGAAAATATAAAACCAAAATTTAGATTATAAAACATTTCGTTTCCATTATAAAATTTGGAAGAATGCTCAAAAAAATTGGGGGTCATTTTAGGTTGGATGTGACTTTGAGAAATCAAGTGAGGTTGAGAAATTGAATGAAGTAAATAGTGAACTTCAAATTCAAAAATTGAGCTTTGACTATTTTTTGAGTTACTTTGAGTCATTATTATGTTTTATTTAAATTACTGAGTGTTTGTCTTTGTTTGCATTTAAATGAAATTCTATAATGGGTCTTGAGTTAGTTTTTAATCCTTAAATGTTCATTGTTGTACTTACTTTTAATTTTGACTCTTAGTCTAATTTGACACTTGTTAGATTGGTTTGAATCATCATAGTCTTGTTTGACTGTGTTCTTAAATTTGATTTGATTGTATCAGAAGCTCATGATCCTTGATGTTATTCTTATTAATTATTAACATCACCATTTTTTGACTTATGTTGGTTTTTTAAGGAATCAAACTTGTCAAATATTAGCTTTTGATTAGACTCTTGAGTGATATTAATCATTTGTCATAGTCTTATTTTGAATTTGCTTAAATGAAATTAATCTTTAATTGATGTCCTTAATGCATTTGATCTTTTTTGAATTGAGGTTCATTATTTTTTAATACTTTTGTTTGGCATTTGTTGCTTAAGATTAACCAAATCCTAGCTTGGATTTACTAGGGACATGGGGACACAACTCACCATGGACTCAAAAATAGTTAGAATTTGTTTGATTATTTTTAAAATTTATCTTCTAATATTATCTCACCACTTGATGTAATGAAGCTAAGAGACATACACCTATAATAGGGTTCTTACTTGGTCATTTTACATTGTTCATTTTGAGAGCCCAGTGCATGGAGAAATTTTACCAAAATTTTGGTGCATGGTAACCAAGATAAATATGGTGGAGTTTTTTGGTATGATATTCTTAAAGAGTTATAATTATAGTGACTTATTTTCCTTGTTGTCCATGTAGCATTTTTTTTAGTTTTCTATTAGTTTTGGGGTTCCTTAAATGGATGTACTAGTTTTTGCAATCTTGATGTGGAAATCTTGGAAGTATTTAGGAAAATAAAGAAGCATCACAACTCACCATTAGTTTGCATTTTCCTTATTGACATCCAAGTAATTTTTTATTAAAATGTATATGTATACGTATAAGTGTTAGTTTTGACATTGGTCTAAATGGATTTCATTCTTAATGTCTTAAGTTGATTTTATGAGTGTATAAAGGTAAATGGGTTTCAATTTTTTATTAAAACCCTAAATTATTTAGATTTTTTTATTAAAGAGGTTACCAAATTTTTTATGTTGATTACCTAAAGCTATATTTGACTATGACCGTGACTAGTTGATATGGACTACATTTTGTTTTGTAACCCTAGGGTTTTAACTTTTTGTTGAATCTTATTGGGTAAACCTGAAAATGAGTATGGAGGTTCAAACCTACTATACGAATCACCATTATTGTGTTGGTTATTATTATTTTGGTTTTGATATTATTTCAAGTTTTACTAAAACTATAATAATTTTCTTAGTTTTTTTACACTACATTTTTTATTTGTTTTAATCCTTAGGTGTAAAAATAGAATTAAACAATTTAATTAGGTTCACTCATCATTAAGGTTTTGTATTGAATTAAGGTTTTCTTTTATTATGCAAAAATGATTTAATTTTTTGGGTTGACTCTATTTTTCATTGCATGTATATTTTACCTTGACCTTTGTGTTATGAGTTTTGTTATTAAGTTATGTGGTTGATGTTTTTCACTGGTTGGTTATAAGTTTTATCTTGCATGCAAATTTTAGTTGAATTTTGATGTCATAGTTAGACTTTTATAAGTTTTAATTATCTCTTCTTAATGATAGTTTTTGACATTGTTTTGATGATGCTATTTAGTATGAGTATAAAATAATTTGCGTCATTTAATTTTATCTTATTTAGATGGAAATATTTAAAGAATACTATTTATATTCAAGGTTACCAATAACAATACAATTACATTTATTTTGGGTGTTGTACCCTAATAAAGACTTGGGGCTTATAGGTGGAATAGTATGGATTGCAATCTTAATCTCTAAACCTAAAAATATCTAACATAAACATCAATTATTGGAATAAATACACATGTGTTAGTGTTGTTAACCCAATATTTATCTTACTCACTTCTCTTGAATGGCCTGAGTCACATCCAATTGATGGATGGGGTGGTTTAGGTCCACTTATGGTTAGGCTCGTTGCAATTGGAGAGATGGATATTTAATTCATCATATTTGCCTTAAGATGATTATTTACTTATACTAATTTAGAGTGTGATCTTCATATAGTTAATAATGAAGTGAAGAAGACCATTTTATAAAAATTAGTTGCTTAAGTTTTGTATACTTATCTTTAATGATTATATCTAATGTTTGTAATAAGGATATTCAATGTAATTGTTATATTTAATTTACATAAAATATTAATATTCAAGTTGATTTATAAATATAAAATGGAGGTTGATATTTTAGTTTTTCAATCCGTTTATCATGTTCACATATATATGACTTTAATAACATTTTTGTTTCCATATGAACATACATGGTATGAGATGAAATTGCATATTTATTGGTTTAGTATTGTTTATTTTTTAGGTGTTTTTTTAAGGCATATTCTTATTTGAATTTAAAATTGCTATCGCTATATTTCATATGATGATGCATCTCTTTGTGTGATTTGAAAAAGTTCATTTAGTTGTATTATTATATGAATAGTGTGCATGAATCCTTTAAGGTTCATATGACTATTGAATACTAATAGTATTCTTATCTCATGTATATGGAATTTATATAGTTGGATATTGATATGGTTAATTGGTTACTTTTGAATTAAGATTAATAAGTTTAAATTATGAGAAAATATGTGAACATTAAGTTTATTAAAGTGTACAAGAAGTTGAAGAGTTATGTTATGTATGTATAAAGTATATTGATATATTAACTATACAAGTTAAGCTATTCTTATCCATATATCATTGTCTTATGTTTTCATTATAATAAAAAAGACTTTGAAAATATCTTAACCTAAACGAATCTGTATTTTTCAAGATATATTATTTATTAAGATTCTTTTAAGGACTTCCAAAAAGTTATGTAAGTCCAATATTTTATTAAGGATTATTAAGAATAGAATCATTATAAAATACAATGTTGTGACTTAGTTATGAATTCAAAACTGGTTGGCATGATAATAAAAGTGTTAGGAATTTAAGAGAGCTCTTTTTCTTAATTTTTTAAAGTCCTAAAATGGAATTAATAATATCAATATTTAGGTGATAGGTAATTATGACAACCTTAAATAATTGTAATGGAAATGTAGTTTTGAAAATTTTAAATCTTAAGTTACAATTAAGAATGTAATAGTATCATTTTAAAGTTTCATCCATTTTCTCCTCTAAGGGAAATGGTAGCAAACCGTTATGGATGAGAGCCTGGATTAAGGGGCTCATCCCTAAAATCAAATTCTTTTTTTGGACCCTTCTCCAAAACAAAATATTGACTCTGGATAATTTACAGAAACGCAAAATTAATATTGTAAATAGGTGTATTCTTTGTAAAAAAGACCTTGAGGATAGAGATCATCTGTTCATGAATTGTTCCTTCACTCAACTTGTTTGGAAGGAGATTCTCAATTTGTGGGGCATTACATGGATTCACCACAAAAATGTGGAATTATCTCTCAAAAGCTGGTACTGCCCTTCAAAGAATCCCGAAGTCCTTTTTTTATGGAAAATAACTCTTCCCCATATTTGGTGGGGAATATGGAAGGAAATAAATAACTGAATCTTTAGAAATAAAGAACTTCCTGGATGGGTGGTAGGACAGAACATCATTAGAGCTTTAAAGGAGAATTTTTTATTACAAAAGAATCCAAGCTCTACCCTCCAAGTGGATAATCTCTTGAGGACGGATAATCCTATTGGTAAACCTAATAAACCTAGATCTGGAGTAACATGGAATGTTCCTCCTCAAGGATGGATTAAAGGAAACTTTGATGGTGCTGCCAAAGGGAACCCGAGGAATGTAGGTTGTGGTGGAGTCTTGAGAAACGATATGGGAATGGTAATTGATGTTATTGTAATCCCCATTGGTAAATCGAATTGCCACATTGCCGAAGCTACAACTGCCCTTCAGACCCTCAAATTAGCTGTGGACTTGGGATATCCCAAATTGTGGCTTGAAGGGGACTCTTTGAATATTATAAATATTCTTAATAATAGAAATACTGTGTCTTGGACCATAGAGGATAAGGTAATGGAGATGAAAACATTATTAAATAAATTTGAAGAAGTGATTATAACCCACACCTTTCGTGAAGCCAATGGTGTTGCAGATTGGCTAGCTAATTGTGCAGTCTGGGAAGGTCAAATAGTGAGGTGGCATGAAACATTAGAAAAGAACATGGAATTGAGGGCACTCATTCTTCATGATGCAACCCATGCAAAGGAAGGAAAGATTGGAGAGTAATAAATATATAATGAGTAGGAGTGGCAGTGCGGGGAAAGGAAAACAATCATTAAAGAGGAAGGCCCTCAAGAGTGAGATGCAGATCCTAAAAAAGCACAAACAAAGCTGAATTTCCTATCAATTTGGCAGAAGGTGGGTTCAGTGTAAAAACCATATCAACTAGGATTCAAAGAAAATGAGTATGGCATGGGAAAGGAAGGGAGAACCCCGAAAATAGGAACCCAAGTGCTGTGATGAATGGAGAGAGAAACAAGAAGTCTGGAGAATTTTGTAGAAAGGAAAAGTTTCAAGCTACATGGAAAGACTCCATGGATCAAAGCCGCATATCACTATGGCTTTTTTCAAAAATTGGTCTGATGAAAGGGTCACCCTGCATGGTATCACAGTGAACTTAACAGAGGATTTTATAGCTGAGGTTACAGGGCTACCTATGGATGGACTCAAATTTTCCAAGCAGATAAGCATCTTGAATGAGGACTTTTGTAAGTTCCCCAAAATGGATGAGGAAGAATAGAAGCTGGTCAAGAATGGGGATTTCTATGAATTGGATCAGATAAAAGGGATATGGAGGGATGTCTTAATCTGCATAAGGGAGTACTTCATCTTGGATGGAAGAAGCAAGCGCGTGCACAAGTTCCATTTTGTCTTCCTTAACCACTTCAGGCATAAGGTTAGTTTGTCTTTTCCCTTTTATCTTCGCTTCTCCTTGGTCCAAAGTTTATATGCTCATAGGAAAAAGGAAATGCACCCTATCCTACATGAAGGCCTTATTCTGCTTATCAAAGGCTATTGCAAGAATAGTGCAATGGTAAAGCACCCCAAACAGGGGAAAATTAAGGTGTCAAGGAATAGAAAGAGTGAAAGTGTAAATGGGAAAGGCAAAATAAAGCTCCCTAGTGCTAAAAAGCAGAATGTAGAAGAAGATACAAAATGGGAGAGAATTGAAAACCCCAGGGAGGAAAACTTGGAAGAAGAAGAAGGAAGTGAAAGCTGGGATACAAACTCTAATGAGGATGAAGAATGTTCTGAGAAGAATGAAAAAGATAATGTCAACACAGAGGAGGATTCTACAAACAGAACTGTAGATACGGAGGAAAACTAGAAAGTGTCAGAGGATGAATTTGTCCAGGATGACCCTGTTGAGGACCCAACTTCAAAGAACAAAAAGGAAACTTTAGGTCAGGATGATAATCAAGATACAGATATGGAAATTCAAACTGGAATTAAAGAGAAGGAACAAAAGAGTCGAGAGGATATCTTTGAAGAAGCCAGGAACAGTCCCAATAAAAATTCTGAGGAATGGAGAGGGAAAAAATAGAATGATGAAACACACACACTTATGGCTTGGGTTAATTGTAAAGCAGAGGCATCATCCCAATTTGATTCTTGGACGTGTAGGGAGATTATGGATCTCAAGAGGAAATTGGAAACTATGGAAGATTCCCTGAAAGTTGTTTGGAACAAAATAAATAATATGGAAAATCAGATAAGGGAGATCCCAGTCAAGCTCAAAGCCTATGAAAATAACCTCCGAGAACTTATTAAGGACAACAAAATGAAAATGGAGGAAGTTACGTCCAATATTTGTGCTGCTACTGTCAATATAGGTAAAAGAGACAATGAGGAGACCAAAGCCCTGGAGGGACCCAGCAAAAGGATGAGACAAAGTTCTAGAAAGAAGGTTACACAAAAAGGAGCTATGCAGGCGGCAACCACTGCCCAGGATACTGTTATGAAAGGAAAAGAAACTATGAAAATGATATTGGAACTGGATGAATAATCTGGTTCTTCTGGTTGGTTTAGTAACTGGTCCTATTTTTTGTTTTCTTTCTGTAATCCTTTGCCTTTGGTGATACCAGATCTCTGTTTAATCTGGGTTTTGACCGGAAGTCTTTCTGGTGGTTTTAGGTCCATTTAAAACCTGTTTTTGCTACTTCCTTGTAGTAGCTTTTAGGCTTTGCCTGTGGTCTTGGATGATCTTTCTTTCTTTCTTTGTAACAGGGTTTCGGGGCCCCTTCAAAACCTGCTTTTACCTCAATCTAAAACTAAAAATAACCTTATAAAACTAATGAGTAATAAAATAACCTAAATTCCAATGGTTGTTTCAATTGAGGCATGATGTGATTAAATAAAATCACTTCTTTATTTGTAATGACCTAAGGAGTGTTAATAAGTCTTTCCTATATTATAATAACAAGTAATTTTATTCCTTAAAGAATTGTTAAAGGACAATAAATTGAGAAATAAATAATAAATTTGAATTTTCAAATCATCCTTGGAAGACAAGAAAGAGAATTTAGTATTATTACAAGGGAATTGAAAGTTTCTAAGCCTTAAGACAATAGCCTAAAATGGAAAACTTAGTTTAAATAACATTGATCTGAAATGAAATATAATTCACTTAAGTTATAAATGTCAACTAGTAAACCTAATATAAGTACATAGATTTCTTTGAAAACTCATAAGGGAATTAAACCATGTTATTTTAAGTTCTGGGCATGACCTAAAATAAAGTTGGTTAAACATAATAAGATGAATAATGATACATGCCTTGAATTGTAAATGTCAATTAAATAGGTTAGGGCTATGAGCCTAACCCTACTTTTTAAAATGGATAAGTTTTTCCAAAATGGAACATAAGCATGGTTCTTGAAACTTCTTAAGAGGTTTGAATAATTTTACCTTATAATCCTATAATACACTATACCTTTGATCAATTAAGCAAATGGTAATACACTCTCCTTAAGTTACCCAGTAGGATAATGTTTGATTCGTCCTACACATGTTTGTGTTTTTTATAAGTAGTCTAAAGATTTTTATTGATTTTGGAAATAGTACTTTCTAATTCTCAATTATTTATACTTGTGTGTTTGGTAGATATTGCTTATGCATTCTTAGTATTATGATTCTTCTATTGAATCTATTTTTATTTTTATAATTTGTTTGCTAAAATTTTATAATCTACCCAATGAGGTACAAGCTATTTTAATAATGTGTAGGTACATAGATAGGTGTATAAGTTAGTGAAAACATTTATAGGAAGGCCACATTCAAGTACATAGATAGGTATGCATGAGTGTTCAAACACTTACACACTTATATTTGAATACTAAGTGGTTAAATGCTTCCCAATGAATTCTTTGTTAATTCATGGACTTGGTCTAGTTCTTGTGTTCGTTGTGATAGATAAAATATGGTTGAAAAACTTTTACCATGTTTGTTAATATCAATATTATATTTTTTGGGGTTATTATAAAATACTCATGATCATATACCATAGTTATAAAAACTACAATAATAAGGGAATATATATCAATTATAAATGTTTCACATTTAGGTATAGGTTAGGGTAAAGGATGTGGTGAATATGGTGCTCTAGATCCATTTCCACATCTTCCATATCCATCCCCTCCACCCTATATTTAGGGTATAATTCCAAGATCCTCCACCATAACTATAAATAATACAACCCACCAAGTAATTTTCCACCACTATGTATATATCATTACATCATCACCCTCTATAAATATAACTAAAGGATGCCACTCCATTTATGGTCAAGGATTTAATTCAGCACCTATATATATTGGCCTCATACCCACTCTTATAGTGGATATATTGCTGCATGCCCATGGATAAGGTATTGGTGGCACATTATGAATTAACCCAAACTATTGAGTAACCTACTCATAATAGCATATTTCATATACATGAGGTAAAAAATATGGTATCCATACACTAACTCATATACAACATAACTATATAACATCCTTAGGCCACCTCCTTTATATCATATATGGCAACTACAAAATCATTACTAGTGTCAGTCAATCCAAAATATATTTTAGTCCATAGTGCTCAACCCCCTCTTCCATGGTAACACCCACTAAGATGTGAGTAAAATGGGATGAGACAAATACTCACTAGGAATTCCAAATGGATGAACCATAGTGACATAATCATATGCACATATGTGTAACAATGTCATCTCTCTAAGACTTCCAACATGAACTTCAAATTTAAAACTTGTACATGTATCGATATATATGGGTTAGGATGTTATGCCACCAGGAATACATAATAAAAATATCCTAAATAGATCTAAAATATCATATTTATGATATAATATACCCAAAACTCCTCCATATACTACTACGATTGATACAAGCATACAACATATAAATTTATACAACTACATAACATCTAGTTGTAAAATCTATTCAATTAAAAATTTCCCACCCTAACTACATCTAAAATATACTTTTATATATCTTTAGGCTCTCCATGTGTATCTTAGTACCTTTGAATCTATAACAATGCCCCTCACTCAAGCAATGGGAAATATTAATATACAAAACACATCCTCTAGTGAGATTAGGATAACATATCTTAGTGAATACAATTATCAGGTGCATGTTATAAATAATGTGTCCAAATAATCCAACATTTTTTAACCTATTCTCCTCTAAAATATGCCAATATATATCATCCAACCCATGATCTAGGAATGCTCTCATATGTCACCCACATTGAAAATTAAATGCATGTAGACCATGATATAAAAAAAACATTTAAAATCTAAATAAATATAATATAAATGTTAAATATTCAACAAACTTATTAAAAAAATGGATAAAATCAACTAAAAATGATAGTTTTGTTATACATGAACAACTTATTTAGGATAGTAATGTGCCAAGTAGGATAGTATTATGGAAATGGGATGATACTGATCCGACATGTCAGTATAGGTCATTATGCATTTTGGACTCTCAAAAATCACATAACATAAAAATACTCAAAAAAATAAAGATTCATTAAAATGTCTATAAATTGTACTATATATTGAAAAATTGACTAATTCTAATATGTATTAGATCATTTGTAGTCTGTGTCTATAACATAATCTATATTCCCTAAAATTGAAACAAATGCAACCTGTCAGCTAGGCATATTCACAACTTAGAGATAAATTTCATAAATAAATGGTGAAAATTAAATTACATAAACCTTTTTCATCCTATCATTTTTATGAGTTAAATTTTTAATTTATTATTTACTATGCCTATTGCACAATTAATTCAATAATTGACCAAAACATCTATAGGTGATATCTCAAGTCCTTTTTATAAAATAATGCATCTTATAAATTACATTTGGACACACATGAAACCTTATCCCACATCATAATGTTAAATAGTTACCAATGCCAACTTTAAAAAAAAATCAATTTTATAAACCATAATTCAAATGTAATTGCCTCAGGCAATGATACTTTTAATTAAATTAGACTATTTATTATTCTATCATTCATTCTATGTTAAAAACAACATGATTTTCATAATTATAACATATAAATCTCATAATAAATACTCTAACAATTATAAATGATATTACTTGTATAAATAGTTATATCTTTCAATCTAATAAATTCACCTTGAAAGGAAGGAAAACATGGGTTAAATAAAAAAATACTACATATATAAAACCAATATAATTCATAAATAAATAAATACATTACATGGGAGTATTACATACATACATATGCACCTTACTATTTTAGATTATATATACCATAGTGTCACAAATTCAAAATGGTTGGAAATTCAATTATTATTATAAATAATGGGGGTGTATTCCATAAAAATGCACTCAAATATATATATATATATATATATATATATATATTCATATGATTTTAGGTGCATGATATATATTCATTTACAATCTTCAAATAAAAAACAAAACATTTACATCTACACACAGTTACAACTTTTACATTTATCACAATGGAGGCATGTTATTGATTCATGCACACCATATTATTTTTTAATTTAATGGTGTATGATTTAGATTCATGCCATATTTTAATTACTATTTTTTATCCATGGTCATGGTGTGGGAATGGATGTTATATATATTTTTATCATTCATATAAGAACTAAGGAACAAAGTGACAATTGAATCTATAAATCCATCTGCAGTGGTTGATTCAATTAAAGTGCATAGTACATAATGGATATTTAACATCCTATATCACTATAGCATGTGAATACTTTATGTATTTAAACCCATTTTCATATTTTGGTTATAAATATTGATAACACAAACTTATGATTCTACATGTCTTAATGGGTTCTATTTTCTATACATGTATGATTCAAATTGGGGCTTGGTCACCCTTAATTATCAAATATTTTAATAGAAGAAAAAAATTATTCAATAACATGGTTAATTGAGTTATAAAATTTAGGTTTATTTTTTCCTCAATACTCTACTCATAATATTTAACACTTGAAAGCTTATCCATTATCCTTGTTATGAAGTGAATAAACACTATAAATTATCTCTTTTTATCCACACTAACTGAGCTAATCTTTAATCCTGAGCTAATTGGCTTTGAAAATTCCTTCAAATAAAGACATGAATTTTCAATGCTAGTGTAACTATTTTGAATCAAGTTTAAGCTTGAATTTTAGTTATGAATTTATTTTGTATTAAGTGTTTTGTTTTATCTAATATGATTTTTAGTGATGTATTATGTGTCCCTATAGCTCATTTCTACACCTTAAAATCTTGAAGGGTAGACTCTACCACATAAATTATGGTTAGGGGTGGTGAGGACCACCAAGTGGGTGTTCATATGATGGGTTAGGTTGGTTTAGTTCATGTGAGGATGCATAACTTAGTTTATTCCATATGTTTAATTAATTGGATCTTGGTTGGTTACCATTTCAATAAAATTTATGGCATCATGTTATATTTAATTGTTACTCCTTATCGGTTTCACATATCACATCCTATAAATTCAAGGATATAAATTGCATGGTATATTACACAAATATGGAAACATAACTATAATTACATCATTGATGTGTGTGCATATGCATGTGTGTGTGTGTGTGTGTGTGTGTGTGTGTGTGTGTGTGTGTGTGTGTGTGTGTGTGTGTGTGTGTGTGTGTGTGTGTGTGTGTGTGTGTGTGTGTGTGTGTGTGTGTGTGTGTGTGTGAAATTATGAATGCAAAGCTAGATGCTCCTTATCCTAGTTCACCCTTTACCATGGGTGAATTACATTTTATTTTGATCTCTATTCAAAGCATTGAAAATGTAGTATAGTTCTTGGTATTTCAATGGGGATTGACCAAAGGTTAGTCTAAATTGATCTATTTCACTTAATTGGAGAAATCGAAGAATAATAAAAAGGTCAAGAAGGAGGTGAAAACAATAATACATGATATCTTATTTATGTTGATACATTGATAAGAGTGTGTAAAAATAGATGTGACATACCAAACCTAGGGAAAATGTATGGAAATGTAGATGCAAAAGGTCAACAAAGAAAAATAGGATCACTAATGGACTATATGGATCTAATCCCATTCATCTTGGATTACATACTAGGGGGATTTAGTTTGAATTGATATCAAGTGGTAATAAAAAGATAAAAGAGGAAAATATAGACTAAGATTACTATAGAAACTATCAAGAAGAAGCACTAGAGAAGGTAGTAGATAGAATATCCATGTCTTGTAGTATAAGGAAAGACTCAATAAAATCTAACATACAAAACTAATAATAAAATAAAATAAAGGCATGTTATAACACACATTATTAAAAAAAAAAAAAAAAAACATCCAATTATATAAATAGAGAACATCGTAATATATTAAAAGAAATAAATGGAAAGAGAGTTATACGAATAAAAAAGGAAAATAAATAAATTTATAGATATTAGTATAAATCAGGATCAAAAAATATTAGAAGGGGAAAATATAAAGAAATAAATACAAGAGAAATAAAAATTATAAAAAGAGGAGCTAAAGAATGAAAAAGTATAAAACAAAAAAGTAGAGGATGAGAAAAATAGAATAAAGGAAGAATAAAATAAAATAAATGAGAAAGCAAATAAGAATGATAAATAAGATAAGAAAAATGAATAAGAAAATAATAAAAATGAATAATAATATAATAATTAGGAAGAAGAGGAAAATAAAAGAAGGGGGGAAGATAAGGAAAAAAAGAGGAGGAACATGAAAAAAAAAGGGAGGAAAAGAAAAGGAAATTGGAAGAAGAGTAAGAAATAAAACATGAAGAGGAGAATAAGAGGAGGGGGAATAAAAATGGGAAGGAAGAAGAGAAAAAATAATGAAAATAAAAAAAAGATAATAAGAATCAAGAAGATATTAAACAAGAACAAAAAGCTAAGGATGAACATGAGAGAAGAGAAAAAGAGGTAGGTAGTCAATTTTTAAGTTCCCCTTATATAGGGTAAAGTAGCAAGGAAAAAATAGAGTTATCTAGGATAAATATGCACCATTTTGAGTATTATAGTTACTCTAAGTGATCACTTAATATAAATAAAGGAAGAGTGGCTCATCACAAGAAATTAACGTATACTATCATGGTACCACCTAGATTAATTTAGTGCACAAAAATAGGTAGTATTTTTGAATCTTTATAAAAATTCACACCGATAGAAAAATATCAATTAAGGAAAGTCTCATATGGAGTGATAATAGATATGGGATGATGTAGTGTGTAAATATGGAAAATTTCACAAAATATTCTCTCATGTCTTTAACTACTAATAGACCATAATATGATCTAGATTTAATTTTGAAAATAAATAAATAACTATATAATACCATTGAAAATTTCATCAACCATGATGGATCTATAGTGGATGAAAACCTCATCAAGTTAGAGACTATAAAATAACATGAGAAATAATTTTTGGGTCCACTACTAGGAGGAAATCATACAAACATGGGTGAATATAAAGAGGAAATAAATCATCTAAAAAAATACATGGAAGAGGTATCCACATAATTTTCATATACCATTAGTTGGTCATTTTTTACTGAAGAAACGAATAAATAATTGGATGATATAGAGAGGGAGTTTAGTATTTCCTCCACTATCTTTTTTACCAACATAATTCCTTTTGAAGTAGAGAAGGTCGAATGGATAAGTATGCAAAATACATATATGGAAAAAAAAACTCAACAGATACTAAATTTTGAATAAATGGAGGATTGTGAAACATTTCTAAATACTTATATGGAAAAAAACTCAATACAAATATCATGATATGAAACATGTAACAAATCACTAGAGAGTTTAGTAGTTCGAAGACATGTGGTTATGATGACTAAGGAAAATATTGAATTGTAATATATGATATTATATGCCAAGGCCATAATGTGTAATTTGAAAACCTATATAAGGGCTATGGTAGATAAATAATAGAAGTATCTACCAAAGGAGGGGTGAGCCACTTAATAAAAAAAATTATTAACTATTTTGACTTTGAGCTCCTTGAATTTAATTTTATGATATTTACCAAGATTATTCAAGAGTTGTATCAATCAAGAGCCAAAGGTAAAAAGATATGAAAATAATATTATAATCCAAATTCATATCAAATTTCATATACTATTATTCATTTTATAACATACTTTTATACTATTTAGCTATACTTTCAAAACTATTATTTTGACATTTACTACATGACTAGTAGATTGGCCAGATTAGTGATGATTATATTTTTATTAAATCATGTATTATTAGTTATGGTTGATACTTGACTAATTTATGAAACTATGGATTATGTTTCAAATGAGGTAATTTATTTATCATGATTCATTATTAATTATAATTCATTTCTAACGGTTTATACTTTTTAGTTCATTATATTATTACCATGTTGTTAAAGTGTTGTTAATGTAATTTATGTTTGTAGGTACAAGTACATGAGCTAGGTTGGTGGTGGATTTTGATAGTTGAGGTAATAAAGGATATGGATAGTGAGAATTCAAGTGATACCGACATAAATAGAATGGATAATATGCATAAGCCATTTAGTCATTTGTGAAACAATAGTTTGTCATTTTGTTCTTTCATTTTATTTGTGTTGTCTTGATCACTTTTTAATATTGTCTTTTATTATCTCATTATTATTAATTTTGAATTATATCATCCTTCTACCTAACCATTATTTATATTGGTGTCTTGATTTCACCTACCTTATTTTGTTTTGATTGTTGTGTGTTTGGACCACTTAGTCAGTTATCTTGCAATGTTCAATATCTTTATGTTAAATCTTGATCCATTGGTGGTGTTTGTTTGACCTCTTATTTACTAATTTGATTTACCTTAGGTAAAATGGACCCTAATATTGTTTTTATAATATTTGATTTTTCATAATGATGACCTAAGTGAGGGGTTCATGGGCCTTTAACTATTTAAGAAAGATCATAATGATAAAAATCTTGGTTGATGGGAGAAAACAAGGCATGCCATTAATTAGGAATATTTATATCTCCTCCCATGACACCAAATTTGAGTAGATAGGTGAGGAAGGCATAAGAGAAACTCCTGGGAGAAAGAGAATAAAACTATATAATGGAGAAATGGTGGTAGTTGCAAGTAATGGGGCTTAAAAAATTTGCTAGGAGAGAGGTGGGAGAATGGAGTAGCTTGAGCCATGGTAATAAAGAGAGATGATCATGTTTTCTTTGAGGGGAAATAACAAAAATATAACTCAATTCTACTTTTGTAGGGCAAGGTTACTCATAGGTAAGTGATGCATTATTTTGAAAAAGAAAAAGCATGAATATCTATTTGTTTATGTTGTGCAAGAAAAAAGAAATTTTTTGCAAGCTCATGAGGAAGCCCTAAGACTTATTGATGAAAATAAAAATACCTAAATTGATTTATATCAATGTGAATCCTTTCTTTTTATTTACTATTGAAATTTATTACGTAAGGCATATTTGTACGACTAGGTCATTTGGGATTTTTGGGTTTAAAGCCTATACCTGAAATCTCTCCTTCAAAATAAAATCATTTCAAAACCCTTTTTATTTGGGTTGTAAATGTAATTTATTATTTTAAGTGGTTGGTCATTTTGATTAAACTGGGCTATAAATATTTTTTAGTTATATATAATTTTTCTAATTGGTTTTTATTTTGAGATTTTACCTGTTGTAAGTAATATCTAAACTAAAGGTTTTACCTTAGCATATTAATGTACCATTATTGGATGAAGTTGTCTTTATTTGGTTGGTATTATTTTTATTATTCATTTGACTTGGTGGCAAGAGTTTTACTTCTATTGGTTTTATTTATTATGTGTATTTTTTAAGCACCTGGGCCAAGTCATTTTCATCAATGTTATTATTTAGCGTATTAATTCTTAAGGAAATTGACCCAGCTATAATAGGGTCAGTTATAATTTTTTACCAATTTTTGATTAATTATTTCAAGAATTTAATGGTTGTACCTAATTTTATGGCTTAAGGGTAAGATGTTTAAATTTTTTGGTAATTTTATTGAATTAGTTTCAAATGTAAATAGTATGTGAACATTTCACATTTACCTCTTGGGTATAAGTAATGATTTCAACTCATTATTGGTGTTTATTTATGTTTTTTGGTCATAATTGATTATATTATTAAGGTTTATTGGATTCAATTATATATTCAAATTGGCTTTGAAAATTCCTTCAAATAAAGACATGAATTTTCAATGCTAGTGTAACTAGTTTGAGTCAAGTTTAAGCTTGAATTTTAGTTATGAATTTATTTTCTATTAAGTGTTTTTTTTTTATCTAATATGATTTTTAGTGATGTATTATGTGTCCCTATAGCTCATTTCTACATCTTAAAATCTTGAAGGGTAGACTCTACCACATAAATTATGGTTAGGGGTGGTGAGGACCATCAAGTGGGTGTTCATATGATGGGTTAGGTTGGTTTAGTTCATGTGAGGATGCATAATTTAGTTTATTCCATATGTTTAATTAATTGGATCTTGGTTGGTTACCATTTCAATAAAATTTATGGCATCATGTTATATTTAATTGTTACTCCTTATCAGTTTCACATATCACATCCTATAAATTCAAGGATATAAATTGCATGGTATATTACACAAAGATGGAAACATAACTATAATTACATCATTGATGTGTGTGCATATGCATGTGTGTGTGTGTGTGTGTGTGTGTGTGTGTGTGTGTGTGTGTGTGTGTGTGTGTGTGTGTGTGTGTGTGTGTGTGTGTGTGTGTGTGTGTGTGTGTGTGTGTGTGTGTGTGTGTGTGTGTGTGTGTGTGTGTGTGTGTGTGTGTGTGTGTGTGTGTGTGTGTGTGTGTGTGTGTGTGTGCGTGCGCGCGCGCGCGTGCGCGTGTGTGTAAGGTAATTATTAATATATTTGTTTTTCAATTATTTTCTTGTTTAGATGTTATATTTTTCATGTTCATTTATTATATCGTATACTTTTTAAATTATAAATGCTCAACTAGATTGAAAGAATAAGTAATCACTCACTTGAATTTAATTGTTCAATTGACTAGCTATGGTGTTAGTGATTATTTTAGTTAACTAAAGGTTCTTAATTAGATTGTGTAGAACATAATAAATACTAGTTGTATGCTTACAATAACTAAATATTTATTCCTTTGTCTATTCATGCTAACACTATAGTTTTAATTGTGTAATAGTGATTAAATTTGAGACCACACTTCAATATGAAGATAGTTTTTTGTAAACTTTATGAACTATTGTACATACATGTTAGTATGCATTATAATAAGTTTATTTTTATGTATTGAGATATATTATGTATGATTCTTATACAGTTGTATATAAGTTCTTAATGTGACATGATTAATATTGTCATTGTCAAGATTAAGCTTTTTATGGAAACTCATTTCCCTTCAAGATTTGTTTCATCTTTGATTTTCCCTTGGCATGCTAAAACCAAGCACAATTAGGATTGAATTCAATAATAATATTATAATTGAAATGATTCAAGTTTCTTAGATTCAGCATCTTTCTTTGAGTTAAAATTTTCATAGTTTTATCATTAAAGTTATATAAATTATATCATGGACAAAGTGAATGCATAGTGATAGTGTTAGATGTCTATTTAATACTAAAATTATGATGCACTTTGGGTTTATAAGTTATGAATTAATATCACTTTTAATAAAAATAGATTAGAAAATTACTATTTTTTATATGGTTCATACTTCTTAGTTTGCTATTTATTAACTAATATATCAATGGTGGAAGGTTACTAAATTGACACTATGGTGTCAATATGACTTCATGATATATTTAATAAGGTTCATCCTTGGATTACATGGTTATTATATTTTAAGAATTTATTTTAGAAAATTTCATGATTTTAATTAAAAATGGAAAATAGGTATTCTTAACTGTTGTAGCATAAATATGATAATAAAGGCACAAAAAACTAAGTTAATATTGGTGAAAATGGTTTTGATGTTATTAAAAAAGTTATGAATAAAAGTTAGTGAATAATACAAGGAATTAAAATTACATAAATTAAATATAAAAAATTTACTTTTATTATGATCAATAAATATAACCTACATATATAACTAGTTCTTATGTATAATGACCAATTGACAAGTGGGAAGCAGTATAGAGTGTTTATCTCTAAGTTACTATCTACAAGATGGTCTAGTGTCATCATAAAAGCAAGTTGATATTTACAAGTCAATGGTACGATTTTTACTTGTGTGATGACATTGATCTGTGAGAAGACCATAGTGGCATACCCAAATTACAATAGTGAATTATTTTTGTAATATGCTTAGTGTTAAGTGAAATCACTAAATACAATTATTCCTAAAGATTATAGACCATGGTACAGTGATCTAAAATGGGGATAGTACTATAATGTGATTTTCACTTACACAAAGTTTATTAAGTTTAGGAATTTCAAAATCCTATTTTAATTCCATGGATTTTGAATGTGTATTTATAATTACTAACCTTGTTGTGGTAAGCATCATTATTAATTTAGATAGTACCATAATATAGTTTAATCATGTCTTATAAATTAATGTTGTAACTTTTGATTTTAAAATTAATAAATGATCTCCTATTGGTTATTAATTGATCCTAATGTTTAAATGTCATTAAGAAACTAAATTCTTGTCTCAAGTATCCCAAGTATGATAAGATTACCTACCCCAACCTATACCTGGGATTATGTGGATGAAAGATACTTAGGTAGAGTAAGGACACCTAGGGGGTCCTATTGAGAAGGAGATTTCCCCCATATAGGTCAAGACCTATCCATATGGACCCACCCTAAGATGGATACAAAATTAATATGATAGCATTCTTCCCTGGAGAACCTGCTAGAGGTAATTTTCCTAGTTAAGGTTTTTCATAAACATGAATTTAGTTATGGGTTGTGGGATAAAAAAAACAAAGTAACAAATGGATATGCATAATAGAATGTGACATAGTGGGTCCTAATCATAACTCTATTTTGTAACCTAAAATTAATAATACTCAAATTTTTTTTTGGGGTTATTTCACCTAGTATCAAAATATGTGCTAAAGTTATCAAATTATAAACATAACTCTAAATAAGACTTTGAAAGAGTTTATTCCTATTCAATGTTGCCTAAGAGAATATTTTATGACTTCATAAGAAAATGGTTAAAATTAGAGATAAAAATAATCAAGTTGAAAATGACGAATGTATTGATAGGCCAATATTGAGAGGTAGAGGTCAAGGCAAAGGTAAAATTAGAGGTAAAGGTCATGCTTCCCAAAACCTCAAATAAAAAGAAATGAAGCTCTCTTCGATAATGATAATGACAATAATGAATCACCTATTGATAATGTAGTTTGGCACAACACATCTGATACACAAGAAGAATTCCTTGATGGAACCTTGATAACTTTGAATGCCATTCAAGGCAAGGATTCAAATCAAGAGCACAACTTGAATAATATTTATGGTGATTCTAGGGAATAAATTCCTCGATTGGAAGTTGGAAAAGTAGAGGTACAATTTCTATAGGAAATACCAATAAAAATAGTATATATGGTTATCAAAGATCTCAAAAATATTCTTGCACCTACATTTTTAGGTGAGCAATCAAGATGTGTAATTGATGCATGGCTAATAAATATATAGAAATATTTCAAATTTCATGACATGCCATCTAATGTGAAGGTAAGGGTTGTTGTCTATCAGTTAAATGTTCTTATTTCCCTTTGGTAGAATCATATTTATGCCTCAGAGGGTTATAAACCTATGACCCTTACCTGGACAAGTTTTTAGAGTTAGTTCTAGTAAAGGTACTTGAGTGAGAACTTCAAGGAATACAAAATAGCAGATTTTCAAGTATTGAAATAGTAAAATATGATTATTTCAAAATATGAAAATAAGTTATTGAACTTGATATGTCATGTAAATTATATACATGATAAGGAAACAAAAATAATCAAGTTTTAGTTGTAGTTGAAAAAAATATTGATGCATGACATCAATATGACTAATCCTAAGATGCTAGAAACTACTCTAAAATTTACCAATAAGGTAGAAGAAAAATAAAAGTCTTGATAAAATGTGAGACAAGCCTCAAAAATGAATAAATAGTAATCAAAAACCAAAAAACTACCTCCAACACTTAAAATTTTCAAAAAAATAGACCAGAATCACATGTCACAAGGGAACATCAAAAGTTTTAACTGATTCTAAGGTTTAAAAATAATATTAAGTCCCATATAACTTCAAAAATTAGGTATTTTAAGGATGAAAAACATCAAAATAACTAACGTGGGCCATCCACAAGGGCAAATGCTATTCCACTAGCTCTTTAAAATATAATGGTGTGTTAGGAATGCAATGATAATCACTATTATAAGGACTGGCCAAAGCTGAAAATGGGGCATCCAATAGACCATAGAGTGTATATAGCTGTAGATAATTAGATATTTTATTTTTAGGCTACACCAATAGAGATGAGAGGTAATATATATGGTAATTCTGTGACTATTTTAATTGATTCTAGTTTACTGGATGACTTTATTGTACCTTTTGTAACAATTTATGTAATCAAAAATCTATGTAGTTAAGAGAAGGCTAGGAAGTTGAGTTTGATATTGGAAAGAGGGTACTATTGACCAATTTTCACTCTAGGTCAAATCGGTTGAACACCATTTTATATTCAAACTTTTCATAGGGTCTTTCTCAGTTCTAAATGTCCACCATGATCCTAATTTAGGTTAAGTCATGTTTTGAAGGTCACTTAATGTGTTTTAAACCTTTATCATGTTTATCATTTGTATTCATAACCTTTTTTCCCACCTTTAGGCCATGTTAGGGAGTTGAACATAAATTCCAAAAATTAAAAGTGTGTCAAAAAGCTAAATAATGTCCCACATGTCTAAAATTTTTAGAGGAATAGTTTGAAATTGAAAATTTTACATGTCTAAAATATAAATAAGAATATCATTAGCTAAAGTTAGTTTAAGATGCTTGTATAGATTTTATGACCCATATGACACATGTGAAGGATTCAAGAAAGTGTATTTATATCCCCATAGGTTATTTTTAGGTGAAATTAGATTCAATAGGTTCAAAATTACCAAAATGTAATCCCTCTCTCATTGCTCTCTTGGGTAAGTTAATAAGGTCAAACATTTTTCATTCATTATAAATAGGAGGAGAGTTGAAGTGATTACACTTAATGACTATTAGGAGTCCCTTTTTACTTCCATTCCATAGCCATAGTTATAATATTGGTGATCTTTACTCCATGAACAATCAATAAGATTGATAGTTCCTCCAAACTGCCTATGCATCACTAATGGCTTTGATGTTCTCATCTAATGGCATTAGTATATGTAAACAAAGGGTTATACATGAAATTTAAAAAAAAATATATTCTTTTTTGTGATGTATTAAACTCATTTGGAACATGTGAACATGAAGAGATAAGTAGGATCACTCTCCTTAAGCTAGAGGTGAAGACCTTTAAGGGTTGTGAATAGTGTTTTATTAATTACAAAGTTTAATCTTTCGATGGATGGCTTCAAAAAAAGAATAAAATACCTATGTTCAAACCCCAAAGAATGCTGATTAGTTTTTACATATATGGTTTGTTTGAATAATATCATTGATGGGATGTAAAGGTTTAAAACACATGATACAATCAAGTATCCCTAAAAGGGCCATCTACAGGCTTATTTGAAGACCACCCCAATGTTAACCTGAAGAAAAGAAACATACTATTGTTTAAAGGTTTTAAACCTACATGAGATATAAAATAAATCCCATGAAATTAATTAAATGTTACTAGGGTGATGATAAGGTTCTAATCTAGTACACAGTCATATATTGAATGACACCTATATGCAGTCTCAAATAGTTATCTAAAGCTGATATAAAAGAGGTAGAGTGATGTTGGATTGGAGGTGTTTGAACTCAATTGAGACATTAAATCAAGTTTAATATCATATATAATATCATTTTGATAGTGGTGAGGCTATTAAATATAGTCAGACCTAGTTTCATGTTCACAAGTTGAAGAAGTTACTAAGAAGGAAGTCTTACCTTAGTTTCCTCGAAAAGGTTCTATGCCCCACATGATGTCATTTTTTGGTGGGTATTTTTGAGGTTAGATAAGTATAATAGATTAACTCTTGCATTATAGACATATAGGTCACACTTGAGAATAATAAGGAGATGGTTTGGTTGAGAGATCAAGAGATAGAGTTGTTTCTAACTTAGTCAAGTTTTTCCTAGAGATACTTAGTGAACTACAATGCCACAGTGCTAAAATGGATAATGTAACTCACAAGATAATTCTAGTACATTGATGGTATAAGGACAAGGGTATGGTCTCAAGGTATATATATTTTAATTAAGTTATAAGATTACCCTAGTATAATTAGAGGAAACAAAAGGTGGAAAACACAATACTCAGTCATATATAATCACCTACAGGAAACTTTACATTTCTCTAATGTACACCTAGAGTCTACTTGAGGAGATATACTAGCTCAAGATAATGGAGAACATAGGTTTGGATAGTAGATAGTTTTTAAATATGTATGACCAAGTAGATATCACTTTTATAGTGATAATACCATGTTTCCATGAGATCTTTAGAGGTAGGGAAAAATAGAGAAGGTTGAACTAGATTGAGCATGAGCCTTAAACCTAGTCTAACAAATTATACACATAGTCACATGCATGAAATATATGTTGAGGTGTTTTCAATGATATACCTAAATTTTCCAAGAGTGTCCATGAGTTAAGATGTATGCATGGTTCTCAATGAAAAAGGGTGCCTTAGTGATCATGAATAGACCCTATTGTGTTTGCTTGATTAGGTAATGTGATGGATGTTGGTGATGTGTTGACCATGTTTTAAGGGTAATATAAGGGTTCAAGATTGGTTGGTTTACTAATGGAAGTGAAATTAATTGATTGGAATAGTCTTTTGAACATCAAGGTTCTCCTAGTCATCTTGGTAGAACTTCCTAAGTAAGCAGATTAATGATGGAAACATTTGCATATGTGAAGATCTAAAAATAAATTAGTCACATAGGTTTATTGATATTTTCTCTTAGATCATTTATTTCAAATTTAAGGTCTTGAAATTATGTATATCAAAATTTATATTAGTGTGAAGTTGGTCTCTCAGGCAGATTTCACTAGTTTCCATGGTCAAATTTGCATTAAAAAGTGACCATTAGAATTCAAATATTTGAATTAAAAAAGGAAAACCAGTCTGTCATATTTTATTAATAAATTTTTATGATTAAATTTTTTTATTATGGTATAAAAATAGAAGTGGTATATAAATTAAATATAAATATATGAAAAATAATTTGGATGTTTGACTAGTCATACACCTACATTTATTATGGTCTAAAGTTGACTGAGGGTTTGACCTTCTTCTAAAACTGACCTGAGAAGGATGTTTGATTTTTTATTAATGGTGTTTAGATGTTTCAAGGTGAATTATCTATTTAATATTGTTGTATACTCTATGAGTACCATTTGTATGGATTTTGGAGGTCTGACTAACACATATTAAGAATGAAAAACCACTTACAAGTTGTCTTTTGGTTCGTTCATGGTGTTATCATGTACAAGGCAAATTATTGATAGGTTTTGCACATGAAAAGGTGTGTATTGATGAATTTTATCATTTTAAGATGCATTAGGGGTCATTTTGTGTGGACATATGTGTTTTAATTGGTCTTGTGTTCTTATTTTTTCTTGGTGAAGTGATAAAATGATGAATAGGTCTCCATGGACTTACAAGGGATTATTAGGCATAATTGAAAGGTGTTTTTGCTTAAGGGTGATCTATCCAAGCTATGGAAAACCTATGTAGATGAAATTTATCCTAATATAAGTTTTATAAAATCCTTAAGGGTTAATTTTATTCTTATTTTTGACCAATAATGTAATGATCATGAAGGCTCTATAAAGGGCATAAACAAAGATGAAGGCTTATAGAGTTGACAAGTGAATAAATCAGTATGAGAGTGATTGGTGGATATATTAAATATAAAACAAGGTTTAGGAATATATTAATGACCTATAGTTTATATTTATTATGTTATAATAGTGTTCTTATGGGTTTGAATATTGAGAATGAGCGAAGAGGTGTGGAGTGATACAAAAGGTTATTTTGGATGCATTGTTTGTGTGTGAAAGCTTGAGAGAGTGTCAAGGGTTGAAGAGAATTAATATTCAATATTTATATATTATATTGAAATTTAATTATATATATATATATATATATATATATATATATATAGTTGTTATTAGGAGTTGTGTGGGTGCTCAACATCTAGGACAAGTGGGTGCTTGTTCATGCCTAGGAGTTGGTGCTCCTTGTGAAGTGGGTGCTTCAATAAAGTCTCTTGTTTTTAAGTCCATTATAGGACTATATTACAATTTTTATTATACTTGAGAGTGGTTTTTATCCACCATGAATTTTTCTCATATAATCCATGTGTTGTGAGTGTTGATCTTACATAGTTTCCTTTGTTCATTGCAACACCTAGTTTATATGCTTCATGAATGCTTATGTTGAGTGGTTAAGAGTTTAAGTTTTGGAATTAGAATTTAATTGATTTCATCACTAATTCACACCCAAATTATTATGCCTCTAATAATTTTTATCATAGCCACACCTTATTTTCAAGTTTAACCACTTGAATGTGATCAAAGGTACAATGGGTAGTCATCAAATACAAGGTTTTTTCTATACTAATCAAGAACCACTGTTCAATGGATTCAAATATGATTTTTGGAGTGTAATAATGAGGACCTACATCATGTCTCTAGGTTTTGACATTTGGAAATCTATTATGGATGGTTATTCCACACCCCTACTCCTCCAATTAGTGTAACTGACAAGAAGTTGAGTGAGAATAAGTCTAAAGATATGAATGATATCATGTGTGGCCTATTAGAGGCTAAGTTCACCACGGTAATACATTATAAATATTCCAATAAAATATAGGATAAGTTATAGATCATCTATTAAGGAGATTCAAATGTTAAGTTGGCTAAATTATAAACCTACTGAAGGTAATTTGAGGGCCAAAAAATTGAGGAATAAGATAATCTGTCACCCCATATTCTAAGGGTTTATGATGTGGTAAACAAGATCAAATATCTTAGAGAGGAGATTAAAGAAGCTAATATTTTATAAAATTTATTAATGTCTCTCACCCTCAAGTTTGATTCAAATATTTATGATGTAAAAGAGAGTCATGATATCACTAAGATGAATATGGATAAGTTTCATGGCATCTTTATTACCTATGAGATGAGATTCAATGAGGATAAGCCACCAAAGAAGGAAGTAGCCTTCAAGGTGATCAAGGAGACAAAATGCAATAATATTAAGTTAAGTTTTGAAGACGTTAATCTTAATTAAGATCAACTTGAAGCCATGATTACAAGAAAATTGAATGTGGGATCATGTAAATATGAAGGGAATCTTCCATTCAAATGTTTCTCATGTGATAAAGTTAGTCATTTTACATCTAAGTGCCTAGATAGAGGCAAGTCTTAACACAATGAGAATTATGAGGATGAGCACAAGAAATTTAATGGTCTTAATAAGTACATAAAGTTATTTAATAGGATAAATGGTAAGAAGGAGTCATATAAAGGCAATAATATAATTTACCATGAAGAATATAATAACTCATCTACTGAAGAAGAAGGTAACACATTAGATAGTGATGATGCATATCATGATGAGGAAAAAGAGATAATTTTCATGGCTCTTGGGGATGATGAAGGTGAATGTTATGTAGGTAGAGATCTCTTTGGTGGAGATATATTAGAAGAAGAGGAACAAGTCACTCTTGAAGATAAATATCTAAATACCTTAGAAGAGATAAAGATTTTAAAAGGCAAGAATAGAAAATAAACATCATTGATTAATACCTATGAGGGAAAAATTGTTTTATTTGAATAAATATTAAGTAATGAAGTCAAGGAGGATGATGATATAACTCAACATCTTAAAAATCAAGTTTATACCATTACTAAAGTGGTAAAAAGTAAGGATGAAGAACGTGTCAAATATAAATTAGAGATGGAGTCTTTACAAAATAAACTAGATGAAGTCATAAGTAATCTTGAAACATACTAGAAATTTGAGAAAAACATAATTAATCTTAATGACCTATTGATCAGTTAAAAGGCCTCAAATGACAAGTCAGGCGTAGGCTTCCATGATGATGTTCAAAAGGATAAGAAGATTGAGAAGATAGTAATGACAGACCATGGGATTAATTATGCTAAGGAGAGTACTAGTAAAGACAAGAATAATGAAAATATGAATAATAAGGAAAAAATAAAAAGATACAAAAGTATAAATCAAATCAAATAACCCAATGCATTAAGGTATGATAACTCTTTCATTGAATACTATTATTCATGTCATCAGTTTGGTCATAGGATCATTGATTGCAAAATAAAATCTCCTAGTTAAAAATTTACATGGTATTATGAGAAAGAAAATGACAAAAATGAAGAATATCTTCACTCAAGATAGTCAACAGGTCCACAAGGAAAGCATGACATCTTGTGCTATAGGTGTCAAGGGATTGGTCATATTGCAAGGTTTTATAATGCCTTCATAAGGAGACCAAATGATCAAGTACATGAATGAGATAATGAAACTTCAAGGAGTCATCATATGTCCCATACACAAGGTATGTTATAATAGAGAAACTTTATTTTTTTCAAGTGTCAATAGAGAGGTTGCATAATAAGGTTTGACATGAATGGTCAAAATTCTACTTCAAAGAATTACCATCATAACATAAAGAAAAGGATCAATAATGAATGGATACCTAAGGAGGTGAATTAAAAATATGTTAAAAATGGACTATTTATCATGACATAACAAGGTAAAATCCCAAATGTCAAAGATAAATCCTTATCTTCGCAAGGGGACAACAAGATCAAGCAAGATTCTTAGTTAAAAGGAATGAATGAAGTTAAGAGCCTAGTTAAAGTCAATTTGATGATGAGGTACGAATGAGAGTAAAGTGAGAGAATGGAGATATGGTAGTATCCTAGGTTTTGGGAAATTTATTCTCTTTATGATAGGTGGGTAGATAATGTTTCTTAAGATACATCTTTCATATGTAGAAGCATGTGTGTATTCTCTAGGTGATGAACAAAGTACAGAGGTATGTAGAATTGTTGATTGGTCTTTAATACCAATGTAATTTTGGTATAGAATAGATGATATTATATTATAAATAATTTTGTTGATCATATAAGGTATTTGGTTAAGGGAAACAATAAGTTCATGATCTTTCTCCATAGGTTTGTGATGAAAATCTTCAAGAGTTGTATTCAGGGACACTAGTCCTAAAAGCAAGTTTTAGTCAAATTTGGATGCTTATTTTAGAAGGTCAAATATTGAAGAATGAATGTAAGGTTGATATATAGTTTTGAGAGGAATTTTTCAAGTGTATTCCATCAGTTTATATGTGTTTAATTGGTTAAAAGTGTCATTCATGACCATTTTTTCAATTTTACCATTTTATTCAATGTTCACTACTTAGTGATTGCTCTTCATGCAAACTTGATGATTTTGATATCTATGAAGCTAAAAAAGGGTAGATGATTATTGAATTTGATGTATCTATGTGAAAAAGTATTTTATGAGATGTCATAAGGATTTCATGATCATTATAAGGTGTTTTGGCATAGTGACTACTGTGAACACAGGTCTACATGAATAGTTTGATTGGTTTTAGGTGTCAAATGAAGATTGGTGAGTATTCAAGATTAATTTTTAGCATATAAATGTGTGTTGAAATAATACAAGTATGGTCCAAGGTTTCTTAGGGTTTGAAAGTCTTTTGAGGGTAAGTTGAACAATTTTGAAGGCTCTCAGGTGTGATAGTCCTTGCTTAAGGGCTAGTAGGTCAAAAAAAATTCATGGTTATATGGGTTCCAAAAGGATTAAAACCTAAAAAAATGGTAAAAAATTGTATATTTTTGACCTATAGGTGTGAGAGAAGTTTTAGGAGTTGGTCTTTACTGGAAGTTAGAAAGTTGACCTTGTTACTTTTTGATGTCCTAAGTTTTACACCATGTGAGTTAGTGACCTAATGTAAGGATTTGAGATATGAGGCTAATTAATATATTTAAATGGACAAAATTGATCTTAGAACATTATTTAAAATAATTTGGAAGTGTATATTTTGACATATGGTTGAGATTTTATGTAAATGGAGGGCTAATTAGTAGGTTAGTTTGTGAAGGAGCTATGGTGAAGAGGAAGAGTTGAATGGATATTATTGGAATACATGATGGGTAATATTATTGTACTCTAGATATGAAATTTTAATTCATGATGGTGTATACACATAAATTTATGGGCTTTAAAAGGTTCATGAAGGGCTACTAGGCCTCTAGATAAGGCTAGGTGAGTCAAATGAACTTTTGGGTCATTTTATCCAAAATACCAAGGTAATATTGTTATCATATGGTATTTTTAGTCTATTTTTAGCATATTTCATGTTTGAATTATGTATTTAAAATCTATTGGTGATCATGGAGTTGACTTATGAGAGAAAATTAGAAGGTAACTGAGAAGTTTCTTCATGGTTGGAAATGTTCTGAATGTGTTCAAGGGGTGCTTAAGCCTAGGGGAATTAAGGGGAGTCCATATCAGTGCTATCAAGGTTTGATCATTCTTATTTTCTCCATGTTTTTCATTTCTTATTCATATATAAGTGCTTGGTCAAAGAATAATGTTGTCAACGGGCAGGCTTGAGCTAATCATGGTATAGAATGGTATGTATAGTGATAAGGGATTTTATATCATCTATTATATAATATACACTATTTATGTTGGATTTAAAAACGTTTATAGGTCCTTAGGATCAGTAGGTAAGCCCACTTTGTTCTTGTGTAAAAGGGGGAGAAAGTGTTTGGAGAGGGAAAAGAATATATACATAATCTTTATTTTTGGCTTTGAAAACATTTACAAGTATTGAAATAAATGAAAAAGGGGGATATTTTTTAGGTGTTTTAAATTATGTCCCTAAGGTTGCCAAGAGTGTCCATGAGTTAGGATGTATGCATGGTTCTCAATGACAAAGTGTGCCTTAGTGATCATGCATGGAACCTAATGTGTTTTCTTGTTTAGGCAACGTGATGGATAATGGTGATGTGTTGACCATGTTTTAGGGGTCATATGAGGGGTCAAGAGTGCTTGGTGTAATTATATAATTGAAATTAATTTATTGGAATAGTCCTATGAAGGTTTAGGTTTTCCTAGTCATCTTGGTATAACTTTCTAAGTAATCAAATTGATGACATAAAAATTAACACATGTGAAGGTTTTAGAAGAAAGTGGTCACATGGGTTTGGTGGGATTTGTGTCTAAATCATGTGTTTAAAATTTTAAGTTTTGAAATGATGTCTATAAAAATTTTATGGTAGTGCAAAGTTAGTCTGTCAAGCAGATTTCACTAGTTTCCATAATCAAATTTGCATTAAAAAGTGACCGTTGGAATTCAAATATTTGAATTAACAAAGGAAAACTAATCAGTAATATTTTATTAATAAAATTTGATGATGAACTTTTTTATGGTGGTATAAAAATTAAATTGGTATAAAATTTCAAGGGAAATCTGGGAAAAATGATTGGGAGGTTTGACTAGTCGTACATCTTCATTTATTGTGGTCCAAAGTTGACTAAGTGTTTGACCTTCATCTGCAAATGACCTGAGAAGGATGTTTGAGTTTTTATTGATTGTGTTTGGATGTTTCAAGGTGAATTATCTATTGGATATTTTTTATAATTCATGAGGATCATCTATATATATTTTGGAGGTTTAACCAATCCATATTTAGTATGAATAAATGATTACAAGTTATCTTTTGGTTCATTCATGGTGTTTTCATGTACAAGGAAAATGATTGATAGATTTTGCATATATTTAGATGTGTGTAGTGATTAATGTTATCATTTTGGTATGGATTAGGGGTTATGTGGCATGGACCTATGTACTTTTAATTGGTCTTATATTCCTAGTTTTGTTTGGTGAAGTGCTAAAAGGATGAATAGGTCTCCATGGACCTATAAGGGCTTCTTAGGCCTAATTGAAATGTGATTTTTATTTAGGGTGATATATGCAAGCTATAGATGACATATGTAAATAAAATTTATTCTATTATATGTTTGATATAATCCTTAATGGTTAATTAAAGTCTTATGGTTGATCAATAAGATGATGATCACGAAGGCTCTTTAAAGGGCATAAACAAAGATGAAGGTTTCTAGAGTTGATAGGTGAAAAAAAGAGAAGTATGAGAGTGCTTGGTGGATATATTGAATAGAAGATCAGGTTGAGTAATATATGAATGACTTATATGTCATATTTATGATGTTGTAGTAGTGTTCTTGTAGGGTTAAATATTGAGAATGAGAGAAGAGGTGTAGAGTGATCTAAAAGGTTCTTTTGGATGCATTGGTTATGTGCAAAGTTTTTAGAGAGTGTCAAGGGTTGAAGAGAATTATTATTCACTATTTTTCATTAGATTGAAAGTAAATTATAGATATATAGGTTTTGATATCATAAGGTATTGTGTGGGTGCTCAACATCTAGGATGAGTGTGTGTTTGTTCATGCTTAGGGGTTGATGTTCCTTGTGAAGTGGGTGCTTCACTAAAGTCTCTTATTTGTAAATCCATTATAGGACTATAGTCCACTTATATTTATACTTGAGAGTGGGATTTATCCCACATGAGGGTTTCCCACATAATCTATGTGTTATGAGTGTTCATCTTACATAGTTTCGTTTGTTAATTATAATAGCTAGTTTATATGCTTCATGAATGATTATGTTTAGTGGTTTAGAGTTTGAAGTTTTGAAATTATAATTGAATTGATTGCATCACTGATTCACCCCCCTCTCAGTAATTATACCTATAACAAGATAGTCATGAGAGTTTGAGGTACATGGCTATTGGAGCATGATAAAGTTTTTAAAATTGATATAGATCATAATCATGAATTAAGATAAACCACCATGGTATCATTTGGGCCATACCAATAAGGGAGGTATCCTCTATTTTGTCTCAGATAGGTGGCTCTCTATAAGCAAGATAACCTATAGACATGGTACATGAATGAAATCATAATTAAATAGAGATATTTGAATTACTATATAATGATTTGTAATTTTATTTCAAGGTAAATGAATGTTGAGAAACACCTAAAATATTTAGAAACATTCATAAATGGTTATATACAAAGATACATAGTCTTGCAAACTAAGCCTAGAACTAGACATGAACCCTAAAAACTTCCACATTTCACACATAGAATCATGAGATATTTATAGACCATGTGAGATCCTTCATGGGATATTTTAGAGCCCACAAAGGATCATTGGTTTGTATATAATAGATTAAATTGACCATTTTTAGCCTAAATCTATCTCAGGCCTATCCAAAATGCATGTAAGATCTCAAGAAGACAACTTCCTTCACTCATATTTGTATGGATGAGATGTATGGGACCTCAAGTAGATATTGATAGTTAAAGAGGGTCGTAAACTCAAACTTATTGGAATTTATCTGAGGTTTGAGCTTCTAAATTTTATGAATCATTGTCAACAACCCAAGTGACTTGACACCCTCCTAAAACCCTTATGAGAACTTGATGAATAAGATATGAATTAAGATGAATATATAAGGATTAAAATATCCTAAAATTTTATTTTAACATGTTTTGGACTCCCTTAAGCTCCTTGACATATAATTATTCTATAATATCACTTGTACTAACAAGCCCAATTCTTTATTTTCTACAAGTTTTAAGGTGATCTAAAGGTACATAATGGAATAGATATGTTAAATTTATTGTGAGATATGTGTAGGGATGTAACCTAATCCTATAACTAAATTATCATCTTGTTATTCTTGGAAAACCCTATCCTAAGTTAGTCATTGTATGCAATCTAGGATAAAATATTGAGAAAGTTAGTGAATGCCAAAATTGGAGATGAGAAGTATGGTTTGAAGTTTTCATTGAAGTATATGATAGACTAGAGGATAAAAAAATTCCTTTATGATTTGTATATAAAATATACAATTAATCTTATTAAAGATTTTTAGATCACCTAATTGACAAGTGTGTGGATCAGTCTTACAGGGCTAGCGAATAGTTGAAATAAGTTGAATGACAAGTGACAAAGGGGAGGATATCAATTGAAGGATATAAATGACTATCAAAAATCATATATCCACCTTAAAAATTTCTGGGGTTTTTTTCAAATATTTCTATGGTAGTTTTAGATAGTCAAGTTGACTCATCATCATTAAGGTAATTTCAAGAAAAGATAAAGAAAGGTCTTTAAGCCAAGTTGAGGAGAATGATGCATTTATTATAGAAACTTGTCTAATAAAACTTCATGACATATTTTTAAACTCATTCTCTTTTATTGTAAATAACTTCCAATTCTTGACACTTGGCTTTGTGACCCTATAACATCACTCCTCTCTCCTCTCCTATACATTATATATTCAAGCCATTTTAACATTGTGAAAGAATCCACAATTGGTATGGTGAAGCCTTATTGGTTTTACATATCTATTTATCTTTGAATAAAGTTATAGATTTGATTTTGTCTCTAAAAATATTTCCTAATTATGTCAATTAGTGTATTTGGATGACAAGTGATGAATGTCTTCTCCTTGCTTACATTCTACTCTTATTTGTATTGTGTGAGTAGTATCATCTCTTCTAATAAGTATCATGAAGTGTATGTGTTTTTTAAGTGTGTTTTAAAGTGTGAGAGAAACTAGTAGTGTCTAATTTCAAACCTAATTTTCACCCACCTTTGGACATGCATATCAATCTATCTCTGTGTAGAAACACTTATGATAGAAGAACTTTGAGTTATGGTCTTTTTTAACAGTCTTCCTTCTTAGTAAAAATTCAATTATGTTTATGGAATTATAATTGGTGTATGAAATTCATTATTTTAGGTTGTTTTATGTTTCCTTATTCCCTTTTCAACTCTAATAGTTATTAGTCTAGTGTAGTGATTTAGTATAAAAGATAAATCAAGGGACTTAGCCCTTTCAAGTCTAGAGATTTATCTCTTATAGTAGTTTGCCTATTTTTAGAGAATGTTCCATGTTATCTAAAATTTGACAAGGTTTATTTGAATTATATAGGGTAAAAATTTGGGTTATAATATTTCTTTCATGCCCAGTGGGACCTGAAGTCTAAGAAGTTTGTTCAAGATGGATGCTGGCTTTGACAACAGGGAGGCTATAACAGTCCACTTCCAATAGTATATAGAAAATCAAACATTTCAATCTTGGTTTAAGACTAGTACACACTTTCATGCCTAAGGTAAACATAAGGTATCTTACCAAAGGCATTCCTTTTTAATTCCAATAGATTCCTCATTATTCATATAAAGTGAGCAGATTTGCTAACACCCATCCTTATCGAAAGAAGTCATACCTTTCTAAAAAACCTATAAGAAAGTTTTTGATTGCCACATTATTGAAAATTATTAAATCTACCATGGTAAAGAACCTAAATTTTGTTTCATTTAATGTCTATATTACTCTGAAACTTGACTTCTATGATGATATTCCCATATCTACCCTCATAAGTGTTCCCTCATATACCGATGAGACTTCCATCACCCCTATTGAGCATATTAGAAACATTGATAACTTATATAATATACATCACATCATTAAGGAGAACATAGTAATAAAATTAGTTCTTGTCTCTTTTAAGGGTAAATTTCTTGATTGGTATGGTACTTTGGCACCTGAATCAATCACCACATGGGATGAGTTGGGAGATGCCTTGAGGAGAAGATTTGAAGACAAGAATGACAACTTGTAATTTAATGAGTAGCTAACTAACATAAGGATATCACCTCAATAAGTCATTCAAAACTTCAACACAATATTTTAAAAGACATGGGACATGATCCCAATATTGGTAAGACCCATAACTCACCATGTTTTCCTTTACTATCTTAAAGCTTTTGATAGTGATATTTCAATGATGATATAATATATGGGAGGTAACACTCTACCTAATGCTTATGAAGTGGCAATAAGGGTATATAATTATTTAATTAGAGATATGAATATTTACCCAAGACCTCCCATGCTTCTATTACCTAATTTAAAAACCCATACACCTACTATTGCTCCCATTCCTACACCTAAACATAAGCTTGCTTCTCTTAGTCAACCAAGTAAGTTTAATGAGGCATAAATAATGAGATATATGGATCAAGAGATCTTAGGTCTCAAGATGATCATACAATAATATAAACTAAGGCCTTTCCAAATCCACTATCAACCTAATAATACTTACACTAACTATTAAATCATTATACCACCTTACCAAGGTCATCTTCAAGGTCAAGGACAACTAGCTTAATCAAAGTCATATATTGATTATAATACAAATGATCATTACAACTCAAGGGAATTATTGCATACTCAAAATAACCTTTCCCTCCCAAGAACATGATGGTCAAACTTCATGGGATCAAAGTCATGATCCATCTTCCTATGTTAATGAGTCCTTCAATAAAGCCTTCATGTAAATTTTAGCAATAATGCTAGTTATGAATCAATATGAAGTACCAACTGGATGAGATACGAATGGGAATAGTGCTCAAGTTTGGTATATATTGGTTAATTGGAAATAATATGACTCATGTGCTATCAATCATCAAGGCAGACAAGCAAAGACTCAAGTGCTATAACTACAAACATAAGGGAAAAAAGAAAGGTAACTGACAAGGTTCAAGGGTTTTCTAATGGTAAATCAATGAATGTTAAAACATCTCAAAGGGAAGGGATGTCTAACATAGCTACAAATTCATGAATTGGTCAAAGAATTTAGAATGTTAGGAACTCTCTCACATCTCAAAATTCTCATAGTACAGGCAATAATATTCTTACTATTGGACAAGCTAAGGTTAGTGTCTATTTCACTAAAATTATAGAGAAAATGAAGAGTTTTAATGTGAATGTATCAATATGGGATACAATATCAATACCTAGATAATAAGACCCACTTCAAGAAGAATTGTCCAAACTAAACTTGGAAACCAAATAACCTAATGGGAAAGAGGTATGCTTAAAAAACACCTTGAACCTATTAAAGGAAAATCAAAAAAAGTTTAAAAGGTAGATAAACCTCATCCTTTATATATATCCATCATCATTGGATATGATTTGGTATACAATTGTGTTATTGGTAGTTGAGCTAATACTTGTGTCATGCCCAAATAAATAGCTGATAAATTCAACTTGATGTATGAGACTTATGTATAAGGAATGATAAAATTAGATTGGTTAGATACTAAGAAAATTGGCATAATTAAAGTTTTTAAAAAATTTCTCTATTATTGTCCTATTTTCATGATTTCTCAACATGTGGTTGTGTATGTGCCACCTCATTTTTCACTTTGTTTGTCAAGAGAGGTTACTACTAAGATTAGAGGATATTTGACCTTTGATTAATATTATATGGAATTTAGGACTACATATGGTACAAAAATGATAATTAAATATAAACCTATATCTATTTTTAATGTAGATCCATATGTGCCTTATACATCTAATATGAATTACAATGTCATTGAGAAAGAAGACCATTATAATGATCAATAACCTCTAATAATTATTGATGGCACATTTGACTTTTAATTTGATGAGTGGTGAATTGAGAAAGGTGGATTTGAAGAGACATGCCTTGGTAATTACATCCTCCATGAAGATTATGATGGAGTTTTTGAGGCAAATTCTGATGACACTCTAGAACAAGTTACATGGGGAAATTATTTATCACACATAGAGGATGATGTTAGTATCCCATATGTAGTAAAGCATGATAGTATTAGGTAGAATTTATTTCTACCTACCAAATAGGAGAATAACCTTGATAATTAATCTCAATAGGAAGTATATGACATGTGGTAATAATTAAATGACATAGTGTAGGAATTTGAGGAGATACACAGGTTTAAAATATTTCAAAAAAGACTAAAGACCTAATGACAAGGTCAATCATGCACCAAACAAGAACAAGTAAGAGCTTGAGATCTATACCAAGAAAGAAAAAACCTTGGAAAAACATGAATAATTTTATTAGCACAAATAATATGGTCTTGATGAGTTATAAGAGAAAACATGTCATGTTTCAAAAGTACTTGAAGTTGAGAAGGCTATGATGATTCCCAATGATCAAATTCAAGATTTCCAAGTATATATTACAAAGCACAAGAAGGATTCAAGATTAAATAATAACCTTAAATATATTGATGTAGTCTTTATGAGATCTCCAATTAGTAAAATTATAGTCAATATAATCCCCAAAACTAGTAAGTCATTTGAATATCTACATAAGCAAGTGTTCATTGATAAGTATGCATCATATGATGGTTTTTTTTCATGGATAGATAGTGATACTAGAAGCATTATCTTTGACCCTAGTTTAAGAAATGATAATATGTATTTCATCTCATGTTTTTTGAGGTTTTTTAAATATTAGGATATGTGTGTGTTTTCCTTTGTGTTGGTGTGTGTTTTCCCTATGTGCTAAGAGCACAAGTGTGTATTTTGTGTCTTACCTTGTGTGTTTGTTTTATGTTATGTTTGGTATGGTTTGGTGTAATTTTAGAGTATTATCAATTCCAAATTATAGTATATAGGTGACTCCATTTCCAAAAGATAGGAGAATGCAACTAGTCCTTGACATAGTAGGCATGCTACACCTAGGAAATCACAAAAATGTCAACCAATTTTCACCCTAGGTCAAATTGGTCAAACACCATTTTATATTAAAACTTTTAATAGGGTCCTTATAATTTTAAAATTTCAACCTTGGTACTAAGTGGGGTTGAGTCTTGTTTTGAAGGTCACTTAATGTGTTTTAAACCTTTGTGATGTTTGTCATTTATCTTCATGAACTTTTTACCACTTTTTTACCATGTTAGGGAGTTGTACATAAGTTTGACAAAGGATAAGTTTGTAAAGAAGATAAATAACATCCCACATGTGAGAATATTTTAGAGGATTAGTTTTAAATTTAAAAATTTGTAGTTCTAACATAAAAACAATAAGATCATCAGCTAACGTTAGTTTAAGTTGCTTATATAGATTGTATACCATATAAGTCACATGTGAAGGCTTTAGGTAAGTGTATTTATGTCCCCATAGGTTATTTTTAGGTACAAGTAGCTTCAAAAAACTCAAAATTACCAAAAATTGGTCCCTATCTCTCATCACTCTCTTGGGAAAGTCAACAAGGTCAAATGGTTTTCCTTCAATATAGACATGAGGAGGAGAGTTTAAGTGAGTGCACTTGGTTGATTTTAGGGGATAATGTTTACTTCTATTCCATGGCCATAGTTGTAGAATTGGTGGTTCATACTCCATGAATAGTCATTAAGACTACTAGTGCCTCCAAACTTCCTATGCATCCCTAATGGCTTTGGTTTTCTCATTTGATGGCATTAGTATGTGTAAATGAACTATTTTACATGGAATTGAAAAACATTGGTTTCTTTTTCATGTTGGATTCAACTCATTTGGAATATGTGAACATGAAGAGATAAGTATGATCACTCTTCTTCTGCTAGAAGTGAACACCATTAATGGATATGAATAATGTTTTATTAATTGTAGAGTTTCATATTTATATGGGTGGTTTAAAACCAAGAATAACATATATGTGTTCAAACCCCAAAGCATGATGTTTAGTTTCACCTTAGATGGTTTGTCTCAATAAGATCATTAATTAAAGGTAAAGGTCTAGAACACATGATATGGCCAATTAGACCTAAAAGGGCCATATGCAGGCTTGTCTAAAGACCACCCCAATGTCAACCTAAAGAAAAAAAGAATAGTGGTGTTTGAAGGTTTTGAACCTAACTAAGATCTCAAACAAATTCCATGAATATAATGAAAGGTTATCAGGGTCATGATAAGGTTTTAACCTAGTACACAATCTTATATATAATGACACCTACAAGAAATCTCAAACAATGGTCTGAATTCGATAAAAAAGAGGTAGAGTAGTGTTTAACTGGAAGTGTTTAAACTCAATTGGGACCTTCAATCAGGTTTGAGAGCATAGAGAAGATCATTGTTATAGTGGTTATGATATTGCATAAGTCAGACCTAGGTTCATGTTCATAAGTTGGAAAAGTTTCTAAGAGGGAAGTCTTACCTTAGTTTCTCTAAAAAGGTTATCTACCTCACAAAATTTTATCTATTGGTGGATATTTTTGAGGTCTAGATAAGTCTAATCACATCACTCTTGAAATCTAAACCTAGAGATCACACCTAAGCACAATAAGGAGATGGTTTGGTTGAGATATAAATTTCTAGAGTGGTTTCTAAATTAGTTAAGTTTTCACTATAGATACTCAATGAACTACAATGCCATAGTGACAAAATGGATAGTGCAACTCACAAGCAAATTCTAGTGCATTAATGATATAAGGACAATGGCATGGTCTCAAGGTAGAGACAAGTTTTTTTAGTTGTGAGATGACCCTAGTATCCTCAAAGGAAACCAAAGGTATGAAACATAATACTCAAACATATATAATTACCTATAGGAATATTTTCATTTCTTTAATGCACACCTAGAGTCTCACTGAGGAGACAAACTAGCTCATGTTAATGGAGAACACAGGTTTGGTTGGTAGACAGTGGTGAAAGATGGATAACCATGTCTAACTAAATTCTACACACAGTCATAGGCATAATATGTAGTCATGAGATTTTGAGGTGTAGAGGGATATTAGAGCATGATAAAGTTTTAAAAATAAATATAGTTCATGATAATGGTCTAATATTTACCCCTATGGTCTCAATTGGGCCACACCAATAGGGGAGGTATCTTTTATTTTGTCTTAGATAGGGGGCACTCCATGAGTAAGATAGCCTACAGACATGGTATGTGAATGATAAAAGAATGAAATAAATACCTTTGAATTATTTTATAATGATGTGTAAGATTCATTTTAAGGTTAATGAATGTTTAAAAACACCTACAATCTTTGGAAATATTCAGAAGTCATTATATAAATAGAAACACAGTCTTCTAAACTAAGACTAGAATTAGGCATGAACCCTAATAGCTTACAAAATTCACTTATAGTAGGATTAGATATTTAAAAACCATGTGAAAACATTAATGGTAGAGTTGAGAGTCCAAAAAAATCATTGGTTTGTAGAGAATATATCAAATTGGACATTTTTGGCCTAAATCTATCTCAAGGCTATCCATAATGCAAGTAAAAGATCAAGAACCCAAATTCCTTAATTCATATCTATATAGACAAGCTGAATGGGACCTCAAAAAACTAACAATATTTTAGGAGGGTCTTGAACTCAAACTCAATATAATTTGTTTGAGGGTTGAACATCTAACTTTTATGAATCGTTATTAACAACCCAAGTGACTTAAAACCCTCCTATGACCCTTTTGAAAACCTGATGAAGTATGAATTAATATGAATTTATAAAGAGTCAAATACCTTAGAAATTTATTTGGACATGTTTGGGATTCCCTCATGATCCTTCACATCCATTTATTTCTTACTGTCACTTATACATATATGACTAATTCTCTATTTTCTACATGTTTTGAGGTGATCCAAATGTAAAAAAGGGAATAGATAAGTGAAATTTATTGTGAGTATTGTGTAGGGATTTAATAAACTCCACAAACTCAATTATCACCTTGGTCATGCCTAGAAACACCTCTACTAAGTTAGTCATTGTAGGTAGTCTTAGAGAAAATAGTGAGAATGTGAGTGACTACAAAAATTAGAGATGAGAAGTACGGTTTTAATTTTTCATTGAAGTATATGATATAACATAGGAAAAATACATATTTTTTAATTTTTATAACATGTCTTCAATAAACCCTCTTGAACATTTACATGTTACCTAAGTGATAAGTGTGTGGATCAGTCTTAGAAGGCTAGCGAATAGTTGCAAGAAAGTGAATGCCAAGTGACAAAGGGGAGGCTATCAGTTAAAGGGAATATATGAGTGTCACAAATAATATCTCCACCTTTAGAAGTCATGGTGTTTGTGTCAAATAATTATATGGAATTTTAGATATTCAAATGGAATCCTCATCATCAAGGCAGTTTCAAAGAAAGACAAAGAAAGGTCTCTATGTCAACTTTAGGAGAATGATGCATTCCTTATGGATACTTATACAAGAAAACTTCATGACCTATTTTAAAACTCATTTTATTGAATTTTAACTTGTTTCAAATTATTTACACTTGCCTTTGTGACCCTTCAAACTCACTCCTCTCTTCTCTCTAATGCTCTATATATTCAAGCCATTTTTGCATTGTGAAAGAATCCACAATTGGTATGGTGAAGTGCTGCTGGTTTGAAATATTTATTTGTACATGAATAAAGTTTTGAATTTTATTTTTTCTCTAAAACTCTTTACTTAGTTGTCAAGTAGTGGATTTTGATGATAGGTGTTGAATTTCATCTCCTTATTTCCATTCTAGTCTTGTATGCATTGTGTGAGTAGTATCATCTCTTCTAACAAGTCTCATGAAGTGTATGTGTTTTTTAAGTGTGTTTTGAAGTATGAGAGAGAATAGTAGTATATAATGTACTACATTTTTTTCACCCACATCTGGACATGTATAACAATCTACCTCCATATAAAAACACTTATGCTAGTATAACATTAATTTGAGGTTAATTTTTGCTGTCTTCTTTCTTAGTGCAAATGCAAGTATGTTTATGGAGTTATATTTGGTGTATCACCTTAATTAGTTTAAATTTATTTATATTTAATTATTCCCTTTTCTCCCCCAATATTGATTATTCTAGTGTAGTGTGTGAGCATAAAATATAGATCAAGGGAGATACCCCTTTCAAATCTACAAATCCATCTCTTATAGTAGCTTGCCTATTTACAGAGATAGTTCCATGTTATCTCAAAATTTATAAGGTATAATTGAATTATTTAGGGTGAAAATTTGGGATATAATAGGTGCTTATCTAATAATTATTTGATAAAACTGATCTTGATTTAGGCATTTTCAAAACCAAGGTGAATTTATTTTTAGCACCCTTGGGGTCTTATGATATCGTATTGAGCATGTATTGGCTATAATAACACCATGCAACACTTGATTAATATATAAAAAGGGTGAAATTTTCTGATGAAAATAGAAAAAAATTATAAATACAAGGCCTTCAAAGGACAAAAACTCATAAAATACTTTAAGCTTTATAGTTAAAGAGAGTTATGAGAAAAGGGTGTAAACTCTATGTAGTCCAACTACAATAATTTGCCAATAATACGAATAGTCTTGTTCATATTTATATATCATATGGGAATTTATGAATTTTTTTCATTAAAATTTCATGGTTTACCACCTAAACATGACTTTAAATTTTCCATTGAGGTTATGCTAAGGACTACCCATACATTAAAATCTTCTTACATAATGAATGTGGTAAATTTACAAGAGATAAAAGTTTAGTTGTAAAATATTTTGGACAAAATAAAAATCCATCTAAATGTTTCATTTTGGGGTGATATATTGGTCTTAATAAGGAATAAATATGGATCTTTAAGGATGTTCATTGACAACCACATGATCAATAAGGTGATGATAAAAAATCATTACCCATTACCATAAATCGTTGATTTTTTTAATCAGATGAAATATGCAATAGTATTTTCAAAAATTGATTTAAGATCTAGCTAGCATAAAATAAGGATCAAAGATGAATAAATATACATAACCTTCTATGATTGATATGGTCATTATGAGGTAATTTATTTGCCTTTTTGACTCACAAATGCACCTTCTATGTTTATGAATCCTGTGAAAAACATTTCTAGAATTTTTTTTGGATAAATTTGTACTAGTATTCTTGGATGACATTATCATCTACTCCAATAATGATGTTGAACATTATCACCACTTGAGGATGGTTTTGAAAATTCTAATCCAAAACAAAGTATTTGTAAATCTATCTAAATTCACCTTCTACCAAACTACAATACATTACTAGGGGTATGTGATTTATAAGAAGGGGATTATTTTAGACCTAGAAAAAATTCAGGCCATTCAATATTGGCATGTTCCTTATAATATGCATGAAGTGTGAAATTTTATGTGCCTAACTGGGTAATATTGATGATTTATGGAAAATTATCGTACCTAGGCAACCCCATTATGTCATTGTAGTGTAAAGGTCAAAAATTTACATGGACACCTCAATGTGAAGAAGCTTTCAAAAATATTAAATATGTACTAAAAAAAACACCTATTCTGATTATAACTGACCCAAATGGTCATTTCAAGGTATGAATTGGTCCTTCAAAAGAAGGCTTCATTGGAATATTGACCCAAGAATGTAAAGTGGTGGCATATGAGTCCCACAAGCTCAAGGAAGTTAAAAATAACTATCCCACACATGATTTATAACTTGTTTCCATATTGAATATATTAAAATAGTGAAATTATTTATTATTAGGAAAACATTTCAAGGTGAAAGCTAATCAATACCGCTTAGAGCACCTATTTTATTAAGATGAATTAAATTCCTTCCAACATAAATGGCTAGATTTTATCTATAATTTTGACATGGACATATATTATGTAAATGGAAAGAAAAATCACATGGTTGATTCACTCAATAGGCATACATACCTTTTTACTTATCTATTTTAAATTAAATTTTAGAAGTTTTATCTTAAAATATAAACTTGATGATAAATACTACCAATAAGTGTAGGACTTGATGATGAGCCTTTAGCAAAAGAGTTTGCTGATTTTTCTATTGATAAAAATGGCATTGCAAGTCATAAAATATAATTTTATACCTAAATTAGGTATAATGTGTAATTTTTTTCTATAATAGGTGCATAAACCACCCCATTTTTCCCATTCAGGGGTCACAAAAATGACCCATGAACTGAAAAGACTTTATTTATGTCCTGGCAAGGTGTTTGGAATGTGAACATGTAAAGGTTTAAAATTTTCATCCTAGGGGTTTTCTATACCCACATGACATACCAAAAGATAAATGAGTAGTATTCTCAATTAATTTTATTGATGGGTTACCCAAATATCATAATTGATGTGATATTATCTTAGTGGTAATTGACAAAACAACCAAGGTTGGCTAGTTCATTATTGGGAATTTGACTAATGATGTATTTTCTAAATTATCTTTGAAATAAATGGTTTGATCATATGAAATGTTTGAGTTCATTATCTTCAATAGAGATAAGTTTTTCACATCAAGGTTCTGACAAAATTTGACCATAATATTTGGAACTCAATCAAATTTTAGTTATTCATACCACCCTAAAATGGATGATCAAACTAAAAGACTAAACCAAGTGGTTAAAGACATGCTGAGCATGTATGCATGGATCGGTAGACTAAATGGGAGGATTATATCCATTTAGTTGAGTTTTATTACAATTTTTATCATTATGTAATCAAAATGGTTCCTTTTGAAGCTCTATATGGGTAAAAATGTAGAACCTCACTTGGTTGGGATAGTTTAGAAAATTTAACTATTATTATTCAAATTTTTTTGTTGGAATATGATGACTATAAGGCCATAATATGACAAAATTTGAAGGATACATCAGGTATATAAAAGAATTACGTTGAACTAAAAAGGATTCCCCATGAATTTATTGTAGGTGAAAAGTTTTTTTTTACATGTAAGGCAACATAAAAGTTTAATCAAGTTTGGGAAATCCTCTAAGTTGGATCCTTGATTTGTAGGCCCATTCAATATTTTGGATAAGATCATCCCTATTGCCTACCTATTGGATTTACCTCCTTCCCTATCAAGAATTTATGACATGTTTCATATTTCATTATTAAGTAAATATGTATCTGATCCATCCCATGTGTTGGATTGGAAAAAAAAATTAAGTTATGGGAAAGGAAAAGATGCAATTAGAACTAATGGAACTATTAGGACATCACAACATTAAATTAAGAAATATAGAAACTAAACAAGTCTTAATATAATAGGATCTACTAAGTACAAGGAGTGCTTCTTGGGAAGATACACAACTATTTGAATAGCATTATCCTTGGTTATTATGATCTTTTTTTAGGACAAATCCTCATTAATTGGAGGAGGATGTTACAATCTAACTTTATACCTCATTTCATAGACTATTATTTGTTTTGTGGCATATTTTTATACTATTTAGCTATATTTTTGGAACTATTATTTTGAAATTTCATACATTGATTGGTAGATTAGCCATATTAGTGATGATTATATTTTGATTATATCATGTATTATTAGTTATGGTTGATACCTAACTAACTTAGGAAACTATGGATTATGTTTCAAATGAGTTAATCTAGTTATCATGATTGATTAGTTATATTATTACCATGTCATTCAGGTGTTACTGATGCCATTTTTAGATGTAGGTATATGAACATGACCTAGGATGGTAGTCGATTCTAAAAGTCAGGATAATAAAGGATAAGGGCAGTGAGTATTCAGGTCATACCAACATAGGTAAAAGGGATAACATTCATAAACCATCTAATCATTTATGTTTTAGCATTATGTCATTTTGTTCTTTCATTTTAGTTGTGGTCTTGGTCACTTTTTAATATTGTAATTTATTATCTCATTATTATTCATTTTGACTCTGATCATCCTTGTGCCTAATTATTAAATGGATTAATGTCTTGAGTTCACCTAACTTATTTATTTTTTTATTATAATCCATTTGGACCACTTTCTTAGTTAGTTATCTTTCAGGGTTCATTATTTTGATGTTAAGTCTTGGTCCCTTGGTGGTGTTGGTTTGACCTATTGTTTATAAATTTAATTTAAATTAGGTAAAAAGGACCCTAATGTTGTTTCAATAAGATTTGTTTTTGCTTAATGATGACCTAATTTAGGGGGTCATGTGCCTTTGAAAATTTAAAAAAGATCATAATGACCAAATCCTTGGTCAATGCAATAAAATAGGGCATCCTATAAATTTGGTAGATTTATATCTCCTCAAAAAATACTAAATTTGAGTATTTAGGTTATGGAAACATAGGATAAACTCTTAGGGAAAAGAGAAGAAAACCCTAGAAGGAAGAAATGGTGGTAGTTGTGAGTAATGGGGCTAAAACACCCTACCAAAAGAGAGTAGGGAGAATGGAGCAACTTGAGCCATTGGTAATAAAGAGGGAGGATTATGCAATATTTTAGGGGCAAGAAATAAAAAAAATCATAAAACCATTCTTCTTCTAAAGGGAAATTTTACTCATAGGTAAGTGATGCATTATTTTGGAAAAGGAAAATAATGAATATCTATTTATTTATGTCGTGCAATCAAAAATAAATTATTTATAGGCCCATGAGGAAGCCCTAGGAGTTACTAATGAACTTGAAAAGCCCAAAATTGATTTATATCAATGTGAATCCTTTATTTCTATTTATTAATTAAATTTATTAGGTATGACAGATTTGCATGACCAATTTATTTGAGTTTTTGGTTGTAAACACTATGCTTGAAATCTCTCCTTCGAACTTAAATAATAAAAAAACCCTTTCTATTTGGGTTATAAATATACTTGTCTATATTGATTACTTGTCCATTTATATTAAACCAAGGTATAATGTTTTTCAATTTTATATAGTTATTTTTAATGGTTTTTTTTTGATATTTTACTCGCTAGAAGTAATAGCTAAATTGGGGTTTTACCCTTGCATATTAATGTACCATTATTGAATGAACTTGTATTTTATTGGTTGGTATTATTTTTATTATTCATATTTTACCTATTTATAAGAGTTTCAAATCAATTAGTTTTATTTATTATGTGTATTTTTTAACACCTCGACCAAGTCATTTTCCTTGATGTTATTTTTTGCCTACAATTTTGTAAGAAAATATACCTAGCTATTTCAGGGTTAGTTATAAAATTTTAACAATTTTTACATACTTGTTTTAATAATTTAATGGATATAACTAATTGTATTTTGTAAAGGTAAGAAGTTTAAATTTCTTGGTGATTTTATTGAACTAGTTTTGAATGCAAATAGTATGTGAATGTTTCACATTTTCCTCTTGACTATGATTAATGATTTTAACTCATTATTAGTTTTGGAATATGTTTTATGGCCATTTTTATACTTGAACACATGATGAAGGTTTATCATATTATATTTTATATTTAAATTGGTACAAAAAAATCCTTTAGAGAAAGACAAGGATTGTCAATGCTAGTATGACTATTTTGAGTCAAGTTTAATCTTGAATTTCAGTTATGAATTTATTATCTATTGAATGTTTTGTTGTAGCTACTATATTTTCTAATTATGTACTATGTGTATCTATTTATCATGTCCACATCTCTAAATTACTAAGGCCAAACTCCACCACCTAATTGATGGTTGGAAGTGGTGAGAGCCACCAATTGGGGGGCTCATAGGATAGTTTGGGTTAGGTTAGTTTGTATGTGGATGTGTATCTCGGTTACTTCCATATAGTTACTTGATTAGATATTTATTAGTTACCATTTGAAGAAAATTTATGGTGTAATATTATATTTAATTTTCAATACCTATCAATTTACCATAGCACATCTTAAAAATTCCAAGCCATAAATTAATTGGTATATTAGACAAAGATGGAAACATAACTATACTTCCATCATTGATGTATATAGATTTTTAGTTAATTATTAATTTATTTATTTTCCATTATTTTTTTGTTTATATGTTCCATATTTAAAATTGGGTCAGTATATTATATGTTTGTTAAATTATAAATGATGATCTAGATTGAAAGGCTAAGTTATAAATAGCATGAATTTCATTATTCAATTGAATAACTATGATGTCAGTGATTATTTTGGTTAGCTAAAGTTTATTAATTAAATTGTGTATAAAATAATAAATACTAGTTGGATGAATACAAAAATTGAATTCTTATTCCCTTATCTATTCATGCTAAGATTGTAGTTTTAATTGTGCAATAGTGATTAAATTTGAGAACATATTTCTATAAGTAGATAGTTTTTGTAAAATTTACGAAATGATGTAAATGAATGTTGGTATGAATTATAATAAGTCAATTTTTATGTATTTAGATAGACTATGTATGAATTTTATGTAGTAATACATAATTTCTCAATGTGACATGATTAAACTTATCATTGATAAGATTAATCTTGTCATTGACAAGATTAAGCTTGTTATTGAAATTCCTTTCCCGTCAATGTTTTTTTGATCTTTGGTTTTCCATTAGCATGATAAAACCATGTGAAATTAGTATTTAATTAAATCATTAATATAAAAATGTATTTGATTCAAGTTACTTATATTGATCACCTTTCTTTGAGTTAAAAATTTCTTGGTTTTATCATTAAAGTTGTATAAATTATATCTTGGGAAAAGTGAATGCATAGTGATAGTATTAGATGGATATTTAATATTGAATGTGTGATGCACTTGGTTTTCTAAGTTATGAATTAATCTCACTTTTAATATCTATAGATTAGAAAATTACTATTTTAAATATGGTTCATACTTCTTGGTTGACTATTTATGAACTAATATATTGATGATGGAAGGTTACTAAATTGACACTATGGTGTCAATTTGGCTTCAAGATATATTTAATAATGTTAATCCTTGGATTAAATGATTATTTTATTTTAGGAATCTAGTTTATCAAAGAGAATTATTTGGATTCAAATGCAAAATAGGTCTACTTAAATGTTGTAACATGAATATGATAATAAATGCAAAAAAAATTAAGTTATTATTGGTGAAAATGGTTTCGATGTTATTATAAGAGTTATTAAGAGAAGTCAGTGAATAATTAAAGGAATTAAAATTACATAAAATTAATTTAATTAACTTACTTTTATTATGAGTAATAAATCTAACCTATATATAATTTGCTCTTTTGAATAATGACCAGTTGACAAGTGAGTAACACTATAGAGAGTTGATCTCTAAGTGACTATCTATAAGATGGTATAGTGTCATGATAAGATGAATTTAATATTTATAGTCAATGGTATTAGCTCACTTGTGTGATGACATTGGTCCATGACAAGACCATGATGACTTACCTAGATTATAATAGTGAATTATTTGTGTAATATACTTAGTGATATGTGTAAACACATAATACAATGATTAATAATGCTTATATTTCATGGTACAATGATCTAAAATAGGTATCATACTATAATTGGATTTTTATTTAAATTTTATTAATTTTATGAATTTCAAAATATTATTACAATACCATGGATTTTATAGGTGTATTTCTAATTACTAACCTTGTTATGGTAAACATCATTATTAAGTTAAATATTATCAAGATATACTTGAATCATGGTTTTTAAACAAATGTCATAACTTTTGATCTTAATAATAATAAATAAACTCATGTTGCTTATTATTCAATACTAAATTTCAAATGTCATTAATAAACTGAATACTTATCTCAAGTATTCCAAGTAGGATAATATTACCTACCACAACCCATTCCTAAGCTTACATGGATGTGAGATACTTATATAGGGTAAGGAAAACTAGGGGGTCCTATTTATAAAGAAATTTACCCCATACAATTTGGGACCTATCCATGTGGAGCCACATAGAGATATGCCATGAGCTGCATGCAAAATTAAAATGAAAACATTCTTCCCTATAAAACATGCTAAAGGTAATTTTCCTACTTAATGTTTTCCATACACATGTTTTTATTTATGGTGTGTGAGATTAATATAATATATTAATGAGTGGCTACACATAGTATATCATGACATAGTGGGTCCTACTCATAACCATATTTTTAACCTAGAAGTAACAATACTCAAATTTTTAGAGTTATTTCAAATACTAGTAGGATTTTTTAGAAACATGTATGATTAGTATATAATCATTGTATATATTCCTTTATACCACAATAACATAGAACATATCTTGGTTTATGTGACAAAATATTATACCAACCTAGGAAACATGTTATGGTTTGGTCACCTACAATAACACAATATAGTCTAAATGAAGAAAATTCATGTCTTATAAATCCATGACCATTGAGATTTAGGAGATATCTATTAATTTTTTATATTATTATATAATAGAAACAAATAGAGTGAAATAAGATAGAAACAAAGGTTAGATGGCATCTAGATACTTAGAATAACATATATAAGAGTGATAATATATTATAACATAGAAAGTTATCATATAAAGGGATACACAGAAGTGTAAAGGATATTATATTATATTTATGTTATTAAAGGAAGTTAGATTCAAAAATATCTATGTAATATTTACTATGAATGTGAATTAATATACCTACTTCTAAAAATTAATGAATGCACAAAATATCTGATTTCAAGAAATAATAACCTATGGGCTACAATATCTCTAACTAGAGTTAAATAGAACCTTATAAATATATATAACAAACATGATACATTTAGTGGAGCTTATCTCTCACTCTTAAATTTCATTCCATTATATTCCATATTATCCTTACTTTGACTCTATATAATGTTATATTAGGAAGTTTGTATATAACATCAATGGACGCAACACTTGGTAATAATCATAATTATATTACATATGAGATGAAAGTTAATACTATTTCCATTTAAAGGGATGGATTTATCCAAATCAAAACTTGAGACCATTTCGTTGATTAATACTCAATTAATGATATATAATTATTATATGACCATAAGTGAGGTCAACAACAACAACAACAACAACAACAACAATAATAATAATAATAATAATAATAATACTAATAATAATAATAATACTAATAATAATAATAATAATAATAATAATAATAATAATAATATAGAGTAAAAATAATCCAATAAATCAATTTCAAAATCTGATGTAGTTGGTTATGAAAAGCCTATTATATCTCATCATGTGTATTATATATTTTATACACATGTTATGCCTTATGATTATACTAATGATGGACAAATGTGAATGTAGATGATCATGTTTGTGTGACTAATGATACTGATTCTGTGAATGAATATCATTAATTTTTTAATGAATTAAATTATAATGTTGATTATAACTATATGTATAATGATGTATAATACGTGTATGATAGTGATATATGTTGGTGCAATGGTAATGAAGGAGACATAGGTAAAATTAATTTTATAATTTAATAAATTGATCTTCCTTCCCGTTCCTTATATATTTTCACAACCCAAGAATTGTAAAAATAAGGAAGTAAAAATGAATGAACTAACATACATCTAATTCCTATTAATATTCTAATTAGTAAGTATGATACAATAAATAAATGGATAGATGATATACATGTTACTACTTTCCCACAATGTATTATATTTGTACCAATCAAAACAAAATGTACATATCAATATCCCTTTGATGGGATTATAGGTTATCTCAAAAATAATATATTATATATAGGTTTTTTGTGTTCGCTTGCTCAATTAACTTAATTATATTTAAATAATTATTTTTTCTATTCCTCTATCTTGACTTACATGAATACATTTGTTTTATTAACCATTCTTCTAGACTTTGGATTTTATTTGGTTATGATTTTTTCACTAGCCATTTCATTTTTAATTTGTATCCTAATATATACATCCATTATAGTTATCATGAAATGACACATACTTTAAAACATGTTATTCCTAAAACACATTCCATGTGACATACCACCTAATCAAACCTCTATATTGACTATGTATTTGCCATGGATTATATTAAGTTTACATGTTCACATACATTATACAACTAAATATTATGATGTGTGTAACACATAATTTTTTCCATTAGGGGAATGTGTCTTCTTATCTTAACACTATCTTTTGAGACATAAATTTTTCCTTCACATATATAGTTGGGGCATGTTACTTACCTTCACTTCCTAGAGACGACTTTTCTATTACGTTTGGTTTACATTTATTTTTTAATTATTTTATCAATTTATTGAATACCTTATATTATTCTATTTTGAAATCCTTACTTCTTAACCTTTTTTATTTACATGGATATGTTATTAAAATAAAAAAATTAATAAATTCAAAAATATTAAATTTGTACTATAAGTTTTTTATAAAATTAATAGAATTGTAATTTTCAATCAAAAATATTATATATTAAAATATTTGAAAACTTAAAACCTTGGAACTATGCATGGAATGAATTGATATTATGTATGATTTATTGTTTAAATCATATACATAGTGAAATGCATATGCATTATCTATGCACATTATTTTCATAGGATACTTCAGTAGGATACATGACATAAAAGTTACATATGATACATGGATATTCATATGTGGGACATTATTTACACCTCTAGGCTACCTTGATACATTAGGGGGGATGCCTACACTAGGGGAATAATTTCATATATATTATTTTATATATTTATATGTTGATATATTGGTTATAATGTATTATAATTTACTTACTCTTGTATGCAATTTTTATGGTTATTTTCCATATGTATAGTTCTATTTGTTATATTATATCATAAAATTGTTTGATCATATAGACTAACATTTCTTGATCCATATGTGTTTTATGTTATTTCTGATTAAAATTTATGACATTTGATGTGTGTTACAAGGTGTGCTCTATGAGTGAATTGATTATGTTTTTTCATTTCATGTATGAATTTTTTAATGATCCTTTAGTTCATGTCATGGCCATATTATCCATGTAAGATAAGATACAAATTGATATTTAAATAATTATGCATATCATGATCAACACAGTTTTATCATATGTGGGTTCAAATTTACATTCTTACTATGCTTGTTGTCATGATTTGTATCCTACATTATTGTATTTTTTGTGATGCCATGTAACCTAGAATTCATCTTCTATTATGGTTATTAGAATATTATTTATTATTACATTCTTAATTTATATATTTAATTGAAGTGACATTTTTATGCCCATTTCCCTTGGTTACATGTTTCATACATTCTTGAATGACCAAATATTTATAAGATGACACCTAGAACCATGTTTGTAAACATAATTTACATATATATATATATATATATATATATATATATATATATATATATATATATATATATATATATATATATATATATATATATATATATATGATAATGATCCACATATTAACTCTTTATTTTGAAAATATTCATTCACAAGATTTATCCCTCACATAAAAAGTTTGGAATATAAAGGAATTTTCTAATATATTCAAGAAATTTAGAATTATGGCTCATATTTGGGGTCAAATTATGTGATTTATATGGAAAATGTTGAGTATATTGAGGAATATGCAAGGAATATTTATTCCATTATATATTTTATGTGAGGAAAATTTGATAGATTCTATGATATTATGACATATATTATATGATTCAAATTGTAGATATTTTATTAATTTTATTAGATTGAGTAGACTAACATAAGTATTATGGTATTATATATCAATTTAAGGTATAAATGGATTATATTTTGGGCATGAATTGTTATTCATGAAAAAAAAAACTATATTTATATGATGAGGGTCAATGGTACTAAAAAACACTCTAAATTTAAATATATCTACAATGTTTGATTTAGATATTTAATTTACATATAAACTTATTTCAAGATTAATCCTTGACATATGATTTTTTTCAGGTTACACCAAAATAATTATGATGATATTTTGAGTAGTGAAATTTAGGTCCTTGAAGTTACTCAAATTTAGACATGAATACTTTATAATGTCAGTTTTGGGCCTCTTTTAGTTTAATTGACTTGAACACTTAATCTAGACATATATGAATTGTCCCTTTTCAATTTTTTGTCTTACACATACATAAATTTTATTAATTCATAAAAAACTCTCTAAACTTATGTTTTTACATCCTAGATTCTTAATTTAAAGCATTACCCTTCAAAGCAAAATTGATCAATATGAGACAATAGTGGTAGTTGATATTGAATCCTATGGGTCGATCTTATCCTTCACTTAGTAATGGTTATTTTTCAAATTTAAACCCTCCCTTACAATTTTTTCCATATTTTTAGGATAGGTGGTATGAGGTTTCCTCTTTTGGATCATTGTAAAGGCATATCTAAGTCAACTATTCTACCACTTGTAAATTTCAATATTAAGGCATACTTACACTATTGTACAGTGAGAAAATATTTCTTATTCTTACTAAATAAAATTATATTCATTTGAAGAAAATTTTATCTAAGTAAAGAGCCTATTGTATCCAAGTCAAATTAGATAATTGTAAAGTATTCAGGTCAACTCTAGATGCATACATGTAGTTAAATAATCACAATCACACTAAACACTAAACACTAAACACTCTAAGTCAAAGAGCTATGCATGTTTGATTTATATATTTAGAGTATTGGATACATAGGAAATTATCAATAATCACATGGGTGATCAGGGTCAGCTCAACCCATTATACTCCCCTATCTCTTTTTAGCTTTTTAACTATTGAAAGTATTATTAGGTTTTAACTTTGAATAAGTCATTTCCAGGTCATCCATACACATCTTAAGGCCAAATTTACACACACATGTATGTTTCAAGAATAAAAACATGATTGTTCTTTAGTTTTACTAATTTTCTATGGTGAAAATGACTGATCCATAGAGGATAATAGTGGCACTCAATCCTATCCTATTCTAGTCTATTTTTACCCTGAGTTATTATAGTCATAATTCCTATTACACACACAAGATTGGTCTAAGTTGATAATATCCAATGATTTTTATATCACACATAGTCAAAATAAAGGTAGGAAAAAGATAATTATTCTTGTATTATTTTTAATTAGCTTTTTTTAATTTGTTCATGACTCATCCATTTCAATTTTTTACTTTCATTGTGCTAGTTAAAAGTCATTTTACATCACTTTAAAGATTTTAATTCATTTTATATTAATTCTAGTTAATATAATAATTAATTATAAATTATAATAAAACATATTGGTGAACCACACATTTTATTGAAATATTACTTCAAAAATTATTTCTTAGAGTTTAGATGAATTCTAGAGCATTTAAACCTAAAATAACTTACTTCGACATTGGATATGATATATCACACTATAAGAATTTGATTTCAACCTCAAATTCAATAATTCTTACTAAAATAACTTTATTTTGTTTTCATGTCTAATATGTAAAATTAAAATTATATTATTTTGACCTCAGATTTTAAGGGAACTTAGTAATCTCTATTCAATTTTTTTTCTTTTAAAGTATCCAATTTTTAGTTTTGTGTCATTTATTTTTTAATCTACAAAGAATATATGTCTATATTTAATGACCCTTTTTTGATTCAAGATTTACTTATTTTTATTACATGTTGTCTTCTCCATATAAATAACATTATCAAAAATCATGTAATAAAATGAATCAAATATAAAAAGGAAAAAAAATAATGAATGATCTCAAAATATTTTAATTTATGGCTATAATGTGTAGAATGTAAGTGTCCTTGTCTTAACATAAAGGGGCTAGGTATTTCATTATAATTTACCAACCCTTCCTCAAACCCCTCTAAATCTAAAAAATACAACTAAAGGGTATGATATTTATAATAAAATACAACATAACCATGATAATATTTATTTATTATATTTATATCAAACAATGGCTATCTATAAAAATTTCCTTTGTGTGACATTAAAAGAACCATGGTTCCAAGCGATACGGAGCTTCATCATATTTATTATATTATTATTAAATGAATATGGAATGAATAAATTATATAATTTAATAAAAAATATTTACCTCCTAATCATATAATAAACAATTAAATTTCATTATGGATTCAAGTATGAACTCAAAATAAGATCATGAAATGAGTATTAGTTAATAACAGACTAGGATTGAATATTTTCTATACATATATTTTCTCAAACTATTGGTTATAGAATATAATTATCTCATTATTTATAATATTAAAATTTTATTAATTAATAATATCCCAAGAAATTTATTAGGGTAAATTACATTACCTATCACAGTGGGTCCTAAAATAATAGATACAATTTTCCAAGTTATTCCTAATTATTTAAATTACAATATAGTATTTGGAAGTCTATGGAATCATTAAATGTATGTAATACTACCTATTCTTCATGCATGTTTAAAATTAATTTATAAAGGATAAATTTAGACATGCATATTAGATAAAGAACTCTTTACGTATTATGCAATGATGTAGTCTAAAGACACTACATTACTCATATGCAACCATATGCATAATAATTCAAATAAATTAAATAACATATTTTATATGTTGGTCTAAAAACATAATAAAAAATTAAAATTAAATATGAAAATGGGTTTACATATTTATAAAAATGAGATATAAAACACAAGGATTAGGAACATGTACAAATAATTATTAAAACCATTCAAGTAGTTCAACCAGAAGGGTGACAAGGACTTCGTTATTTTGAGGAATTAGGATACTAAAATAATTATTTTAGAGGTACAATCACTAAGAGGGGGGTGAATCAATGATGCAAGATAATCCAATTCAATTCCCAACTCTTAAACATTTAACATACAACTTGATCAAGAAACATAAACATGAAATAACATACATCCAAAGCATACATTATATGAACACAACACATATATGGGAAACCCTCTTGGGGAATAAAACCCATTGAACCTTGCAATATGGACTAAAGTAATATAATAAAATATATAAAATTTATACCAACACCCAATAATAAAGGAACATCCATACCCTAGTTTAGTGAGACACTATCCCATAAGGAACAACTGCCCTTGTCTAGTTGAGCACCCACAACAACTAGACCTTTAACAAGCTTTACCTTGCAAGGAGGACCAAAACCCTTAGGCAAGTAAGAACCCACTCATATAATTTAATATATAAACTTAAACACTTATTTATACTCTTAAAATTATTATGAACACCTCTATCTTCCCTCTTCACCTCTAATCTCTCTCAAGCTACCTCTAGGGATAACTTGCTCAAACTACCTCTTCTTGGCTCATTAGGTCCAATGACCCTATGTGTTATCCCATATCAACTTAATTATACATCCATGTATGATCCTCTTCACCCTTTATTTATCCTCAATTACAATTACCTTATATTTTAAAGGTTTTCTTACTCACTTGAATCCTCACTCGCATAAATGCTTAAATTTGCTCACTCAAGTCTAGAAACCATCATATTTACTTTCACTCTTTATAGAGTCTTCATGAATATTATACTCTTGGTTAGTCATAAAAATTTACTTAATAATTAATACTAGTATCATGATAATACATATCTCAAATCCATTCTCATAGGTTTTCCATTATCTTTTTATCCCCAAATCACCATTAGGTCTTGGTGAGACCTAAAATAATTAGGCCTTCATACTCACATGATACATATGAGACTACTTGGACCAGCTTCATCCTTTACCAATGATTCAAAGACATAAAAGCTACCTCCAATAATCCATTTATAACTTCCACATGGCTCCATGGCACTTGGAACACCAACTCATACCTTGAACCTGCCAAGTAGGTCACTTTGCTCTTTAAAATTTCATACATAGAAAACATAGTCTCAAATTTATGAAGAAAATACTCAAATATTTCACATATACATATGATTAGATCACGTGGGTTAACACTTAAGGACCTTAAATACATCTCCATGTATTTTAGACACTTCAACATAGGCTCTGAGCACTCAAATTAACTCTCTCAAAATGACCACTTAGATTGGTCATATATAGTCAAAATACAATCAAGCTATTTTGATTCTCCACAAATGATCAAGGGAAAAATATGAAATCAAATACTTTATAATTATCATTTTTATACTTCCTTGACATCTTCATATTTATTTGTTTCCTCAATTATGCTTAAAACACCTTCAATTTACCTCTACAAGATTGTCACTCAAACTATCAGTGTATTCGATAAACATAGTCAACTTCCAAGCCTTTGTTCACACTGAATATGGATTCGTCAAATCTATAAAATATAAAAAAATGGTCTTCACGGATTATAAAACACTCTCAAATAGTTATTTCACCTTTAAACATCAAAACACTATCAGTAACAACAAAATTGTCCTTCTCGAGCCACTTGTAGAACATGTTCAAACACACATTCAAATTTGTAGCTCATATATTTGATTGTATAAACATTAAAAAGTTATAACTAGATTCTATAGATGTTCCTTGAAGTAATTTACAACTTTGGTTTTTATAGCATCAATAAATTTGTCTTGGATCAAAATATATAGCACAAAAATTGAGCATTGGTTTTCCCTTATTAATTTTAATATTCAAATTCTAACAATCATTGAGTAGTTGTTAAAAATTGGTCAAGTTAAACTCATCTGATGAAACTTTGAAATATTGACAAAATATGTAGCATCAATATTTGTATATCATCTTATTCTTTACCTTACAATGTTCACCATAGATCTAAGCTCCAAGCTCCCATGATTATGCCACTTAGCAGCCCCTCATGCTTTCTACACATTTGACTCATTAAATTTAACACATGTCATTGATATTACAACTACACAATCATAAAATTATCATTTATCTTATGTCCAAGATCTGTGAATGTGACACATGTCACTAGTGCATTCATTCTTTGACATATTAGCTTTTATACACACCATTGGATCAAGATATGTGATTTAACATGCACCATTAGATCTACTAACTAGATGACCTTAGACTTCAACTTAGTTTAAGTTGATGTTATTTCGCTCATCACAATCTATAAGTGCAACTTTGAATATTTATATCTCAAGCTAGAAAACACTTTAGGAATCCAAATATTTAGGTTACATTCTTGGCACTATAGACAACATCACCATGAAAACATTTTCCCACTATTTAATTTTTAAGTACCTAGAATAAATGCACAAACTTGCTAGATTATACATGTCTAGGTAATGGTCTATAATGGTCTAGATTCTATTAAACTATAATATGCATGTTCCTCATCCCAAATGATTAAAATAAATATCAAGACTTCATCAAGACATCTATGGATGCCTCATAACTTCATATTTATCCTTATAAACCTGTATATGTGCCATATCTCTCCAAACCATCAATCTAATCACTTTGTCATTAATTCATTAGTACAACATGCTCTCTTTGACATCAATGGAAACCAAACATCAATGGGCAGGCTCAATAATATCCCCATTTGTCATTGATGGAAAAACACCATCATATTGACTTCATTTGAAACCCTTCATTATGATATTTCTCCCCCTTTGACATTAATGACAAATGGATTCTTTCTCAACATGCCAAAAATCATTTCTTAACATTATGTATGCATTCAAATACTATTAAAATGCTCAAGATACATACATACATTCAACCATATAAATCAATTAATCCCTCTTTGACATGCATCACATTATATTATGACTTCTTTTATCCTTGGACCTAAAAAACTACTCACAGAGCTTATAAATCTCACCCTAACATCATGCTCCATCTCATGCCATTTTTTTTGACACCATACTTATACAAACATCTCACACATGATCCATGAATACATTCTTCTTTGATCATACATATCTTTTGAGCTTAGGAAACATTTGATCACCTTCATAACATCTCCACACTTTCCTTCATACCTTATTACTTCAATCTACCTCCATGATTTCTAGTAGATGAATAAGACCATATTCAAAAAGGAAGGATGCACAAAAATAACTAACAAACTCATTCAATAACAACCATACCTTTGTCATTTGGAGAAAATGACCAAAAATCACTCTTATATTTATATGTATGAACATTTAAGACTTAAAGTACCACATATAAATTACACTCATGTACCCCCTCATTCATGCCAAAAATCATCTTCCTTCTCTACTTCTGCATCATAGCTCCTTCACAAACTTACTAGCCATTTAGCCCTTTGTTTGCACAAACCATCATCCATGATTAAAACATTTCAAATATAATCCCCCTCATATAATGAATATATTCAAATTATATTCTTTTTCTAAAACATCAATCAAATCTCAATTGGTATCCACTATGCTTTCTCTTTCTTGTCATGTGTCTCCTTAAAGCCTATATAGAGGCATCCCTTTGACATAGTGAGACAAAAAGTCTCAAAACTTAGGATACTCCCATATCTCTATACTTTCACTTAAAATATATTCTTTACTCATCACCACATTGACTTTGAATGGATCTTTGAATTCATTATTTCATCAAACTTGTCAAGAAATGTAGACAATAGAGAATCTTGACATTCCTTCATGTCTATCATGACAAACAAACCATCTTTGGTATTTTATTTTACCTTGAATTAAAATAATGTTTGATTCTCATTTTCTATCTATAAAAATGACACATTCTCTTGGCATTCTTGAACCTTATTCATATTTGATTCCTCTTTTTCTTTAGTAGGTATTTCACCTTGATCTTTCAGCTCAACTAAATTAGTTTTCTTGGTTTTTGCTTCCTTAAATTTTCATACCAAGGATTGACTTTTATTAAGCACACTAGGATGTTGATGCACCTTATTATCATTTGAGATCTTGATTTTACAATATCTTGAAATATGACCAACTTGATGACAACTAATAATAATAACATCATTCATACCTTCTTCTTGATGATTATTACAATCTTCCTTTTAACCTTTTATCTCAACAAACATACCATCTTGTCTCTTAGGTTTATTATTCTCAAGCTTAATTGTCTTAGGTCTCCATAACTAGGTTATTATTTCCAATTCATTATAGGTTAGAATCTAGCAATATGTCCCATGTCATGACAACTATAGAAAACTACATTATCCATACCTTTAGTTGACCATCTACTCTTCCTTATATAGTTTCTTACCTTATGACCAAACCTATGACAATCATAATAATTACCATTAAAATATCTTTCATACCTCATGGCACTTGGCTACCTGATGGATATTTTATTATTGATCTTGGTTCTTTCATCCTTTTTTTCTTGAGATGACCATTTTTACTCTTTCTCAATCTTTTTTACCTTGACAACAAATTGCTCATGATCATCCTTCAATTAATCTATCTTGCTCTTCAACTGAACACTCTCATCCTATTTAGCTCTCATACTTGAACTTATAGCCTCTAACTAAATTTTAAGAACTTAGATCATATCCTTATCCCTCATGGTTTTTTTAGTCACGTCATCCTTCAATCTGCATGCTTTCTCTTCAATAATATTTATAGAATCAAGATTGGAATTTAAATCATCATGCTTATATTGAATTGAACTCAAATTGGCATTTATCTCTTCTAAATAATTTTTGATATTTTTGATGTCTAATTATCCTCTTTAGCCCTTTTGGCCATGTAATATTTCAATCTACATGATTGTTGTTTAATAGACTTGATCAATTATTGATTCTCCTTTTCCTCTCTCATGGATTTTCCTGAGAGATCTGACTTATGATTTAAGACCTTTGATAATATTTATCATTTTATAATTTATCTTCATTTTTTCCTTTAGTTTAGCAAGTGCACTCATGAGCTTAGCTTCTAGATAAAATTCTTCTTCCTTGATATCATATCAAACTTCTTCATCAAACATAATGATCTTTTTTTTATCATATTTTGATCTTGAACTTGCCTTCAAGGATTCTAGCTCTTTTTTGATCTTGATGCACTCATTTATAATAGCCTTAAATTTTTAGGCCATGATCCTATTATGATCTCTTTATTAATCAAACTCAATCATCTTACCATTCTACTTATCGAACATTACCTTGAGCTGATTTCACTTTTCTTCACTTGATTTTAGACATGCATAAGTAACCTCCAATTGAGCCTTTAGCTATTGATTCTCTTTCTTCAATTAATTACCCATATTATACCCTGGATCACCTTCAAGTGGTTAAAATTGTAAAGAAGGTCTAACTCTAATACTAATTATTAGAGGTACAATCATTGAGAGGCAGAGGGGTGAATCTATGATGCAAGATAATCCAATTCAATTCCCAACTCTTAAACATTTAGCATACATAAAATCTATCAAGAAACATAATAATGAAATCACATACATCTAAAGCATACATAAGAGCATATATCACATGAACATAACACAAATATGGGAAACCCTCTTGTGGGATAAAACCCATTGAATCTTGCAAGATGGTCTATAGTTCTATAAAATGATATCTAGCATTTAGATAATCACCCACTAATTAATTAATACCCATCCCTTAGTTTAGTGAGACATTAATACCACAAGGAGAAACATTCCCTATCTAGTAGAGCACCCACAACAACTAAAAATTTAGAAATATTTACCTTGAAAGGAAGAATTAACCCCATAGGTAAACAAACACCCACTTTTCTACCTAAAAAAATAACCTTGAACACCTATTTTTACTCTTAAACTAATGATGATCATCTCTATCTATGTTTTTCACCTCCAATCTCTCTCAAGCTGCCTCTAGGGATAACTTTCTCAAACTACCTCTTCTAGGCTCATTAGGTCCAATGACCTATGTGTTCTCTGATATCAACTTAATTATACAAGAATGAATAATCCTCTTCACTCTTAATTGGTCCTCAATGACCAATACCTTATCTTTCAAAGTTTCTCTTCTTCACTTGAATCCTTGCTCACTCAACTACCAACTCTACTCACTCAAGTCTAGAAACCATCGTATTTTCTTTCACTCTTTATAGAGTATTTATGAATATTATCTTCTTGGTTGGCCATAATACTTGGCTTGATACTTAATAATTCTACAATGTAAGACATATCTTAAATACATTCTCATAGGTTGACCATTATCTCATTATCCCCAAACCACCATTAGGTCTTGGTGAGAACTAAAATAATTAGGCCTTCATACTCACACATTACATGTGATACTACTTGGATCACCTTATTCCTTTACCAATTATTATAACACATCAAACATATCTCTAATATCCCCTTTATAACCTCCACATGGGTCCATCCCACCTGGAACACCAACTCACACCTTGAACCTACCAATTAGGTATCCTCACTCTTTAGGCTTTCATACATAAAAAACATAGTCCCAAACTTATGAAACAACTACTTGAATATTTAACATAGATATATGATTAAATCACATGGGTGAAAATTTAAATACCTTAGATACACATCTATTTTTTTTAGACATTTTAATATAGGCTCTAAGCACTCATATTAACTCTCTTAAAATCACCACTCAAACTGGTCATATGCAGTCAAAATATAGTCAAGCTATTTTGAATCTCCACAAATGATCAAGGAAAAAATATGAAATCCATTACCTTCTCATAAAATTCATTTGTTTCCTCAATTCTTCTCATAACAACTTCAACTTACCTCTACAAGATGGTCACTCAAACTTTCAATAAACACAGTCAACTTATAGGCCTTTGTTCACACTAAAGATGGATTGGAAAAACCTAAAATATCAAAAAAGGGTCCTAATGGATTCTACAACACTCTCAAATAGTTTTTTAATCTTGAAACATCAAAACACTATCAAGAATAATTCTATTGTCCTTCTCAAGTTAGTTGCAAAATATGTTGAAACACATAGTCAACTTTAGAGTTCAATATATTTTACCATATAAACATTAAAAAATTATAAATATATTCTATGGATGTACCTTTAATTACTTTACAACTTTTATTTTTACTACATCAATAAACTCATCTTGGATCAAAAGATATAACACAAAAACTGAGCACTAGTTTTCCCTCATTAATTTGAATATTCAAATTCCAATGGCCACTGAGCAACTATTAAAAATTGGTCAAGTTCACCTCATCTCATGCACCCTATAAATATATACCAAATACACAACATCAATCTCCATGGATAATCTTGGTCTTTACCTTGAAATTCTCACCATTGATCTAAGATCTGAGCTCCTACCATTGTGCCACTTGAAATCCCCATGTGCCTTCTACACCTTTGACTCATTGAATTTAATGTGTGTTGTTGATCTTCTAATTGTGATCATACACTTGCCATTGATATTCTATCCAAGATATGTGAATGTGACACATGTCACTAGCACATTCATTATTTGACATATTGAATTTTATTTGCACCATTGGATCAATATATGTGGTTTAATGTGTACCATTAGAACTACTAACTAGATGACCTCAGACTTCAATGTAGTTTAACTTGATGGTCTTTGGCCCATCACAATCTGAAAGTGAAACTTTTAATATTTATATCATGATCTATAAAACATTTCAGGACTCCAAATATTTATGGTACATTATTTTTACTATAGACAACATCACCATGAAAACATTTGCCCACTAGTTACTTTCCAAGTACATATAATAAATACACAAACTTGGTAGATCATACATGTCTACATGATGGTCTATGATGGGCCAGCTTATCTTAATATATAATATGGATGTTCCTAATTCTAAATGATCAAAAAATATATCAAGACTTCATCAAGACATCTATAGATGCCACACAACTTCTTCTTTGTCCTTACAAACATGTATATGTGCCATATCTCTCCAAACCATCAATCTAATCACTTTGTCATCAATGCATTAGTAAAACATGCTCTATTTGAAATCAATGACAACCAAACATCAATGACCATGCTCAAAAAATGAATCATCAAAACCATTAAAATTTTATAAACATTTCCTTAAATTAAAATTTGATCTAACACAAGAGGCTCATTATATATTTTCATTACATTTGGTATATACAGAAATGATAGGTGATACAAATTTTACATAACCTCTAACATTTCATGAATTTTATAATGATGAAGCTCTCCTAGAATATTTGGGTGTACATGAGGATACCAATCCCTTATACCATAAAAATATGCTTCCTCATACTAATAATGATCATGCATATTTTGTATATACTGATGAATATGACATCCATGTCTAGCCAAATGGTTTAGATACTATCCCTAAAAAACTAATGTTAAGGATAGATAAAATTTTCTTAATGAAGTAATAATGAAATTCAATTTTGGAAAAGATAAAGGTCCATGTCATATACTATTATAATTTGTGTTAAAAAAATTAGATATAAAATCAATATATGTTTTAAAATATCATACATAATTATACACTTGGGCTTATTTAGACATGCCAAATATATATCCTATAATAGAGATGCATAATATCATGTTATATCCAGATGCAAAAGTTGTCAATTTTTTTAGATAGATATGCATCCCAAAGTTTAATTTTTAGTTAAAAAATAAATATAAAGGTTATTATATCCATTATTTATTCAATCTATTGACTATTCTCCATGGATATCCAACATAGTATATATTTCAGAACATAATGGATAAATTAGATGTTTATATTATTGTGAATTACATAAATGTTGTCTAACGAATGACTTCTATTTTAAAATTATTGACATTATTATATATTATACAACTAAATATGATATGTTATCAATCATGGATGGATTTTATGGATATAATCAAATCAAAATGATGCTTGAAAATCAAGAAAAACTACATCTATTACACCTTCGGGAAAAATTATTTACAATCATGAATTTTGGATTAAATAATGTTGGAGCTACTTATCATCATTATATGACAAACATTTTCTATGATTTCCATACATATTATTGGGGAATACTATGTAGATGTTTTATCGGCTAAATCTAAATAATGATACAATCAAGACATCAATTTAAGACAATTTTTTGGAAACCTTTGTAAATATAATGTGCACTTAAATACAAATAAATTTGTCCTTATTTTGACTTCCAGGAAGTTATTATGATACATTGTAGCTCAACAAGGAATTGAAGTGGATTTAAAGAGGTAAAATATTTTTTTTACATGACTCCATGAAAAGGGTTAAATAAATCACTATCTTTTCATGAATAAATTCAATAAACTATATCTTTATGGATATACTTGTAGATAAAAAAATTATTAAATTATTATTAATGAATTGGATGACAATAAAAAAAAAGGTATTAAATAATTTTTATTGTAACCACCTATTCTCATGTTGCCTATTCTTGACATGCCTTTATTATTACACATATCTACTACTAATCATGCCTTAGTGGTTTTATGGGATAAATATAATGATGATCGTATCTTAGGAACATGAAACATATTATATTATTTGCATTTTGGTTGACTATGAGAATAATTATAGTATTATGAAAAAATAGTCCTTGTGTTGGTTTTTGCCACACAAAAGTTAAGAAATTATTTACTAAATAATGAGACATAATTTATTACAAAACTGGGTCCACTCGTTTTTTTTTTTCAAATTCAAAATTATTAGGAGACAATGTTCAATGGTTCATGTTAACCATGTAATTTTATTTAAAAATTATTTTACATAAATCAGTAAAATGAAAAGTTATCTTAGACTAATTAGTGATATCTCCATTAACATATGCACTAACACTTAATGATGATTTTAGAGATGCATTAACTTCATATAACATTGTTGATGACATTTTCACCATTTATTTTGATGGATCTAAATGTGACATAGGTGTTGGTATTTTTTTCATTACACCTCAAGTCCAACCTATATCATTTGTATATTGTTTGGAATTTTATTGCATAAAAAACACTTTAGAATGTGAAGAATTAATATTATGTTTATATATAACACATGTTATAATTAAAATCACTAATGGTATATGGATATTCTCAACTAGTGGTTAATAAAGAGTTAGACATTTACACAATGAAATAATAAAAGTTTGTTCCATATTATTTTTTTAATTTGATAAGGGTAAACAATTAGTTTTAAAGGATCCCAAAACCTATAAATAAAGAGATAAAATAATAATACCAACATAAAAAAACTAGAGAAAAAAACCTATAGTAAATAAACAAACTTATAGCAAAGTTCATCAAAAACATCCAAGATTAAATAAAATATCTTCTTACTTTCTCAAAACTAGTTAATCTTCCAACTACCCCTAGTTTCAAGATCTGACCGACTCCTTACATTTGTTACTCCTAGTCACTATGTCATTAGGATGTGTTATTTATTGGAATTAGTTTTCATATTGGACACCAAATTAAATTTATTCTTGTTTCCATTATCATTAATGGTGGCCTTGAAATACCCATCCTATAGATCACTCATGGTATATTCTTGATGCTGAGATCTATCTCAAAGTGATAGATTTACCATATTTATTACATATGACTCATATGACATGGCTTGATTTTTGTGATGAATCTTGAGATACTTGATATACTCTTTTAGTCTCCCCTTTGTTGTTGATATTGGTCCTTTCCTACCTATAAACTTATATCCCTCTATGCTTAAAAACTTTGGGATGTTCCTCCTTATCCAACATTGGTGTCTCAATAACTTCATCATTATCCCCATGAGGGATATGATCCTAGTCCTCAATACCTAAAAATTTTCCATCCTTTGACACTTTTAACACTTTATTCTCCACCATCACTATTGTATCAACATAGGTTTTGTATTTCTTTTTTTGCATCATACAAGATGAAATAATTTCATAATATATTATTTTAAACCTTTTTCCATATGTTGACACTAGATTAATCTAAGATGGAAATCCCTTGTTCAAAAATAAATTTACATGAAATCTACAAAATATAGGACATTTCCTTGATTTAGTAATGGGATAAAGAGATAGAAACTAGCCAAAAAATTTGGAAATAACACTTAGGACCTATTATTCCCAAAATCCTAATGGGAGACTCAAAATATTAAACCCAATAGGCATTTGATTAAAAATTTCCTTATCAATATCCATACCTAGGTTATATTTTTTAATAGATAAACCATTTTTCCTAGGAACCAAGGGTATTCTATAAAATAATCTGAAAAATGCTCATAGTTTGGTAAGGAAAAGAGAAAAAAATCCTTATTCATGGTTGAAATATGTCCATATAAGCAAGTAGTGCAATAGTTAATGGCACACTTTGAATACTTTCTCATACAAAGTATCCCTTAAAAATATAATCAACATACAGAGGACATGACTAATGCCAACTAATTAATCCATATTGATATTAATGATTATCATGCCACTTTAACTATACAAAAATTACAATAATAATCCATATATATAATACATATTGAGGACCTACAAGTATTAGCAATTACTCATAGTTAAATCAATCAAAATTATATGGTGATATATATATTTTTTATACAAGGAAACGATGCTAGAGAATAACAAATGAAATGTAAAATGGGAATTAAAATGTGAGGCTACATGTTATGTTATTATTGGAAGATATTTATTTAAAATATCACTTCAAGAATAATTAATTCAATGATTAAATTCTAAATATTCTAAAATATAAATACTTGAAGTACACAATATTGAATGTGGTGATCACTTTATTGGAAAATTTGTCTCACAAATCATTAAGAAAATTATATTATTAGTCTACAATAGAATATGAATGTCATGAACATGCAAAAAAATTTCCATAATTTTAAAAGCACGGAAATCTTAATCATGATTCTTAATATGAATTAAAACCCATTATTTCATCTTGGCTATTTTAATTTTGGGGTTTTGATTTGATTAAAAAAATAAATCCAAAATCATTATATGGGCATTATTTTATCATTAATGCTAAAAAGTATCAAGTGGAGGATGTAGTAGTAGAATAACATCATAAATATACAATTTCATTAAAGCAAACAAAATAAAATTTTAAAACTAATTATTTTTCACCATTAATGATTTAAAAAGTTGGGTACAATGGCTTATATATTAGATACAGAATAAGGAAGATATTTAAAAATGCTATGAACATCATGCACATGCACAAACATTATACTAAGCATAATTAAAAAATTAAAAGTGTATTGTACTTATTTTATTTATTTATTAATCATGTTATTATTCCACTTAATACACGTGATTGATTCAATCAATCTTATATTCCTTGGATCTTTATGTATTTTTTCCTCCTAGATCCTCTTTTTCACTTTTTAGATTTAAACAGTCCAACACAATGATCTATGCTTCCATAATATGAAAAGGTAAATTTATATTTTTACATCATATAAAATATTGACTAGTAAAAATCAATGTTAATTGTATATATTATCCCAAGGCACTCAATTCTATCTTGTAATTTTACATAGCCAAATCAAAATATGATAAATGAATGCCTTTATACATCTAATTTCTTGATATTATAACTAGTTTTAGTTTACACAATTGTATTTATTCATGAAAAATATTTCATCTATGTTATATATTTTACATTCATGCATATTACATACTATAACAAGTATACATTTCATGATACGAGGATGTACAACCATTCCTCCTCATATCCACTATATCTCCCACATAATATTTAGTTGCATTAACATATACAATGGGTGCATATTTCCCATACATGGCCACACCATCATATTTAGTGCATAATTTACATCTACACATGTTTCATATTGTTCATATATCTTCCACTTTTGAATCCATGGTTAGTCATTCACTTTTTTTCTTATCTTCAAAATTCAAAAAAGTTCAAATATTTAAAAAAATTAAAAACATTGTAAAAATCCAAAATTAGAATTTGAGCATGATTATACACCTATTTTAGATAATTTTTCTATATTATTTATCTCATTATTGGTATATAACATACTATTTTTTATATCACACATACAAGTCTCTAGTATTTATGAGTGTTATGCAATACATAAAATTTTACTTGGACTAAAGTATTGGACTTGCCTCTATCTAGTGGTCATGTTAAATTAGGGTAATATTATCCATAGGTTAAAATATTTAAAGCTATTACCATTATATAACTAATATATTATTGAGATTTATAATTTTTATAAATGTCTTGTTAACATCTCTATCTAACATTATGTACATAAATATGTTATTTTCTAGGATATGATCACATTACATATACATGGTGTTGACTATCTATATATTTATATGCCTATTTTATGCTATTAATTTTACATAGTAGATTAGAGTTTCATTTCTATATTGTGTATGGAACTTGGTCCTTGTGTGCAAAAATTTCTTCAACATAGCTATGAGATCATTAATTTTATTTGAAACATTTGAAAATGTCCCTTATTTTTGGTCCTTATCCCCTTTTTGTGATACATTTGAACATGTCCCTTATTTATGACATTATTAATGTTCTTTACGTATGACCCTTAGCTTTGTGTGTGAATTATTATATTATGTGACATTTAAACATGCCCCTTATACATAACCATTGGAATTATTATATGACATTGTGTTTTTTGTGTTTATATGCTTGTTGACATTTTTAAGTTTGATGAATGCCATGTTTCATATCATGCACTAATTGATGCATAATATTATCTTTTTACAATATACAGGTATGAGCATCATTGATACATTTATCTAGAATTTATACTTTAGGACTTACCTAATATGTTATATACATGCTTTGAATGATACAAATCTTACTGTGATGACATAAATTTTAAAATATACTAAAATATTAAATCTTTACATCTTGATATGTGTGATGCATTTAAATTTTATTTTGAGATGAGTGAATTTTAGGATACATTCCCACCTTGAAATGGGGAAATTTTGAGATGCATGATACATGAGATAAGCCTCTAGGAGTATTAAAAGATATAGTTTCAAATAATTCATAATAATTTATTATTCATTCATTAGTATGAATTATGGGGGGTATATTCCATGCATATGCATTCACATTATAGGTGTAGAGTATAAATTCATAGATTTTGGGTTTATGATATAGATTCATGCACAAGTTTCAAATAAAATTTATAGATTTGCATCTACATATAGTTATAAATTTTGTATTTATAATATAGGGGTATGATATAGATTCATGAAATTTTTTCAATGTTTCTTTTCTATTCAAAGTCATGGTAGAAACATGGATGTTCTCCATTATTTTTTGATCATGAATACAAGAACTCTAGAACAAAGTGATAATTGAATATATAATCCATATGTAGTTATTTATTGAGTTAAAGTGGATAAAACATAACTTAGATATTTAACATCCTTAAGTATTATAACAAGTGAATCCATTTTAAATTCCAACATGTTTCCATCTTTAGGTTACAAATAAAAAATTTAAAATTGAGGTTTATGTGTGCCTCAATGGGTTCTATTTTATATTCATGTTCAATTCAAATTGGGGTTGGATCACCCTTAATTACCCATTGATTAAATTAATAGACTAAACTCTCTAAGAACCTTTTATATTTGTATTATTTTTTCAAGTTAAATAACTACATGATTGAAGTATCCTCTCAAAGGCTAATTGTGTTATACAAAGTCATGTATATATTTGATTTTACTCTAGTCATTTTAGTTACTAACTAATGTGGGTAATGTAGTCACTATAATCTCATCATGAATACTTTATAATGTCAATTTTGACCCACTATCACTTTAATTGACATGGGAACTTAATATAAACATATGTCAACACCTTACTCTATAATAAGTACCTATATAGACCTATCTATTTCTAAGTTGATGTATTTCACCTAAAAAATGTTCTTCATTACAAAAGCCTATCTAAACATTTGTATGGACATCCTAGATCTTTAATTTCACATTTTACCCATTAGGACAAAATTGAATAGCATGGGATGGTAGTGGTAGTTGGTCGTAATCCCTATGGGTTGATATTGTCCTTCACTTAATAAAGACTATTTTAAAAATTTAAACCCTCTCTTATAGGATATTATTTATTTTTTAGGATATGTATCATGAGTTCTTCCTCTTTTGGATTGCTATAAAGGTATATTTAAGTCATATATTATATCACTTTTCACTATCAATATTGATGCATTATTTCACTATTTTACATTGGAAAAATATTCTTTATTCATCCAAACCTTGATTCTATTCATTTGAATCAAATTTTATCCAAGTCAAGAGCTTATTTTATCCAATTCAAAGAAAATAATTATCAATTATTCAATCCATCTCTAGATGCATACATGTAGTCAAATGATCACAATGGTGTTGTGAACTCTAAGTAGGATAATTACATGGGATTTATTTTCATATTTGGAGTATTAGATACATAGGTATTCATAAATAATCATGGAGGTGATTGGGTTTATCTCAACCAATTACAATAACCCTTTATTTTTTATTTTTTCAATTGTTGTAGTAGTAATTAATAAGATTTTAACTTTGAATAATTCATTTTAAATTCATTAACATGCATCAAAAGGAAAATTTATGAACTGCATTTATGTTTAAAACATGCACAAATTTTTTTAGCCTAAATTTAATGATTTTATAGGAAGGATAAGACCAATCCATAAAGGATGATAGTGTCAATAAATCATTTACACATATATAAGGATATAATTTTTAGTAGTTAAATTCATAAATCATGTTCTAAATGCAAGGATAAGTCTAATTTTATCATCTCCAACCATATTTTAGTCACTCATAGTAAGCATACAAGAAAAAATAACTAAATCCTCTTTTATTGTTTATAGATAGATTGATTTCATTCATTCATGGTTTGTAGATTTTATTTATTTAATTTCATTCTACTAGATAAAATTCATTTTACATCACTTTACACATTTATATTAATTTTATCTTCATTATAATTAATACACTAATTAATTCCAAAATATGATAAAATAACTCCACATTGATAATCGTATATAACTTTATTGTATATAATATGGGTTGATTAATTTATAATTCTCAACCAATTTTTTTATTAGTTCTATCTCCTTGGTGCATAATAACCTCATGTAATGATTCAAATTATTTCCAATGATAGCTTGATTTATTTACTCATAGGTGTATTCATTTCTTCAATTTTCAATTTCAAATAGTTTAATGATATTTGTTGTTTAAGATTTTTAATAATTATTGGACATTGATTTATACATGTTTCATTTTAGATATTTTCATGGAGAAATATATATATATATATATATATATATATATATATATATATATATATATATATATATATATATATATATATTTATATATGTGGAATACCTAAAAACATCAACTTCAGTTAGACACAAGGACCAAATTTATTTATTTAATCTTATTAATTTTGCATTTTTACTAAAAGGGATTTTTTAAGACATAAATTTTCTATTAAAACACTTCACAAATTTATTTTTAAATACATTACATGTTCATACACATTTTAATATTGTGTACATATTCCCCTATCTATTGACTTGGCCAACATAGTTTTTTTGTCATTCATATTAAGTATTTCCCTAATAAGTGACAAAAAAAATTATAATCCTAAACAGATTGTCACACTATTATATATCACTATTTTTTCCCTTTATAAAATGATGAAAATATTTAGATAGTTTTGGTTATTATAGGTTTCCACCTTTATCAAAAACATCCAAAATACATTAATAGTTACATTTCATATTCAAATGTATCCTTTAGGTCATCTTAATCACATTTTACATGTTGGTTATGGACTGAAATATAAAATATCCATCTATAAATAAAAATTACTCCTAAGCTCTTAAGATATGGGCTAAATTTTTCAATATTTGGAATACACCTTAATAAATATGTTTACACACAACTGATACATTACTTTAAAAGAATTAAAATATTAAAAATGCTCAAAATAGAATCCTTGAATCTATGTTTGAATACAAATACAATATCAAAGTTTCATGTTGTCGTGTGTCAAAATTCATAGCATTGCATTGTATTCCAGTGGATAACAATAAGGATGATTACATTATTTTGGGATGTATAAGTATGATTTGATCCCTCTTCAAATTATTAGAATGTAGGAAATGATTAATAAATTTTCATGGAGTATTTAGGGATATCAAAATCTTTCTAACCTATTTGTCCAAGTCTATCTTGTTTTAAAATTTAAGTTATGGTTTTAAAGTTAATGAAAGGAAAATATAGATCTACACATAATATTGAGGTCAATTAATCATATATAAATCGTGTGTGTGTGTGTGTGTGTGTGTGTGTGTGTGTGTGTGTGTGTGTGTGTGTGTGTGTGTGTGTGTGTGTGTGTGTGTGTGTGTGTGTGTGTGTGTGTGTGTGTGTGTGTGTGTGTGTGTGTGTGTGTGTGTGTGTGTGTGTGTGTGTGTGTGTGTGTGTGTGTGTGTGTGTGAAGTGATTTATGAGAGAATGGAATGACAAAATAAACTTGGATAGTACAAAAATATAATGGATATTACTAGTTTTGGTAGGTGTCTAAGATTTTTTAGAAGCATCTATACAACTTTTGGCAATAATCTTCTTGATCACATTAATCACATAAAATACAAAATGTTATTATGAGGATTGTGGCATAGATAATAAATGATATAAATCATAAAACCAATTAAATGCCTTAACTTCCTTATTTTCTTAGTCATTTATATATTTAATGATTGAAATAAATCCCCCTTTAGTTATTTACATTTGTATGGTAAATGAACCATTTTATACAATCTAAATTTCAATATTTATATGTTAATTTGATCACCTAAATATATAAATATATATTAAATTTGCATTAACTAAATTTGTGACCTCAATCTCAGGTTGAAAAATATTATTATTAACTTTAGTTTTGAATTTATATTTACCTTAATATTTAGCTCTAATAGAGGTAATGGCATGAGCCTTTTATTAGAGCATACTGGTATTTAAAACATCAATCTCATAGTTCTAGCCACGTGAACAAGTGTATTGAAATATTCTTAGGATTTTAATAGAAAATTATATGAATCGATTGAAGTAAACTTTGAGATAAATTGTGGGCCATCATGGAAATAATGGTTTTAAATCAAATCATAGTCACTAACATTCTCATCATATTCTTGTTTTCGATGGTAAATATTTGAAATAATAACCTTCATGCTAATTTTGATGAAACAATGGGCTAAGATATTTATAGATAATAATTTAAAATATATAAATCCTAATGGAAACATGTAAAAATAATAAAAAACATAGTCATTAAGGATTATATTTAATAGTTTATTCAATAGTTTATCATTATAAATAAAGTTTGGATATGAATAATTAAAATACTTTTTATGGTGAGATATATCACCCCTAAAATTTAATAATTAAAATGTAGAAGTCATTAATCCAATAGAAAAAATATAGGAAAATATTTTATGAGCCAAGGACTAAGTAATATATCTTCTGAATTGACCACATGACTTGGTTTTTGAGACCATTGGGAGACCAATTGAATAGTTTATTTCATAGATTGCTTGGTTTACATATTTTTTCAAAGGACTATAGATTTAGGAGATTTAATTGAGGATTAATACTCACACAAGTAGTAATATAAACAATTGGGACTTGAGAACCACTATGGATTAAGGGATATGGCTAAAAACATTGTTAATATGGTCATGAATCTTGAGTAGAAAGAAAATAAGAATTATGAAAAATCTAATAAGGAAAAGACATGGAAATTTTAGTAGAAGAGACAAGAAGAGGAAAAACTTTAGAGTCAATATCATATGCATGTACATTATTTGGCATGGGATTGGAACTTCTAGAAGGTATAATATTATAATAATTCATAGATTCAAGATTGTTTGTAAAAGGTTTTTATGTAGGTATGGTCTATCTAGCTATAATTTCCCTTTGCACATATCTATAATATTGCATTCATTTAATTATGATGATCTCTTACATTTTTTTAAAATATAATTCATTCTACACTTTTTATATATACATGAAAGTATTAAATATTATGAGATCCATTAGCACCACTATCATTCAAGTCACTAGAATTTTCATCATTTATATTATTTGTATTTTCATGAATGTATATAAATAAAAATGAGCATCAGCCTCATTAAAAAATTTTGTCTTATTCTCAAAATAAGATGAATACCAATCAAAGGAAGATAACAAAATAAAACAGTTTGGAATTCAATATAAGAATCCACATATTAGGTTAGTTTTATCTAATATATTTAGGTGGAACAATATGTTATCATAAATAACATGAAAATAAGGGGTTGAAACAACATAAAAGGAACTAATGATAAATATGTAAAAATAACTAAGAAAAACCATATAAAAATTATATCTATACTAGTAAGATTAGACCTATAAGGTAGGAAATAATACAAGAGAGATAAAGTTGATATAGACCCTATATAGGAGTGGTTCTGATATGTAATATAATTAGAATTATATCCATATGTAAACGTTTCACTAAAAGTGGAATCATTAAAGATAGGTGCAATAAATCATAATTTCACAAAAAAAATTATAAAAAGGTGCATATGGTCAAGGGATACTACACTAATCATGAAAATAATTTCCATAAAATAAATATGATATAAATATAATAATATACAATAAAAAATATATATGAATTTTTTAAAAATAGGAAAATTAAAATGTTTGGAATTGACAAAATGGGGTTATTTAATAATTAAATGGATTTTGAATTACGTCTATATTATCAAAGTATGAAATTGGCTAAAATTTGGTCTATAATTAGTCATGATCTAGATCCAAAAAAAATTTAGATCAAAGTAATGTAGAAAAAAAATTAGAAATTTAGATGTTCAATTGTAGTAGTTAACAATATTATATGGTTATATTTATGCATGTAAGGATAAATTTAAAAATTAGAGTTATATTTTAGTTAGATAATTATACATCCTCCCTAAATTATATGATTTAATTTTTATACATGTTATAATTAAAAACCTCTCTTGGATTATCAAATTGGGTTGAAAGTCTTCCAAATTCCTTCTCATTCATCTAAACCCTAATCACCTACAAGATACCTTTAAAGGACATAAAATATGGATGTAGTTATCAAGGGAATACCTTAATTAGACACTATTATTATTATATATTTTGGGTATAACAAATAATTTTATATACTAAGTACTCAAGTATAATATGAATATCTTAACTATTATCCCTATGTATGAGGAGGAAGAAACTAGTATAATTTCTATGATCTTTCACCAATACTTATATTCAAAGTTTTATACAAAGGCTACATAAACTCTACTATATATAATAAGTAGTAAAAATTAGAGTGTAATAGATCATGGTATCTTCCCTAATTATATTAAATTCATTAGAATGCTTGTGTGTGTGTGTGTGTGTGTGTGTGTGTGTGTGTGTTAAAAATAAAAATTAATGGTACACAATTCAACAATAAAATATGGGATTATGTATCATTTGACCAAAAATTTACAAGTGACCAATATTAAATGTATCTATCAAGATCATAGAAAAAATTTTGTTGATCTTGATTTTGATATATAAACTAATGTGTTGATCTTAATTTTTGTTGATATTCAAACACACGATTATTTCTATGATCTTGATAGATACATTTAATATTGGTCACTTGTAAATTTTTGGTCAAATGATACTATATATATATATATATATATATATATATATATATATATATATATATATTTAAAATAATAAAAGGCATTGTTTTTGGACTTTTTTTAGCATAAAGAGTCTTTAAAAGGAAACCAAGTAGTCAATTTTTAGGTATTAAGTGTCATAGATTGCATGGTGGTATTATAATAGACCTAGAGTAAAGAAAAATATTTTTTAAGGATAACATAACTGAAGGTAAGTAAATATAGGTACCAACACAAGGTAAGACATGAAAATAAGATCCTAATATGAACCAACAATATATATACATAAAAATAAACTAATACCTATTTATGTAGGATATTATTCTCCTCAATTCTTTTTTATTTTGGATTAATCCTAAGCATGGATTATTACTACACATGAGGAGTTATCTTTACTATTTGTACTTAGTCATAGGAAGTTACACTTGACCACCATTATTTGCTACCAAGAGTTACTATTTGACCATATATTTTGGGTATGGTGAGTTACATTCCATTCATAGATATTTGAACATATTTTATGGAGGAGTTACATATTCACTCTCTTATTTTTACATCTTCAATTATGAGATATTCAAGAATAAATGTGTTATATGATATTGTGATTACTTATTTTTTAATATTATCATTTATTTATTTTTAATTAACTTGTGGTTGTGTTGTGCACTTACTTGACTCATGTTTTCATTGAAATGTTGCATTATATTGATCTAGATATCTTGGTGTAATCCATGATATGGTATTATATTCATTTTGGCATTTTAATGTTTGGTTTAGTTATTTTAGTTATTTTTAAACCTTGAATTGTATTGTATTCATTTTTCATATTTATGTGGAAGTGTTAGATCTTAGATTTTGAACATAAGTTTGATTAACTCTTCATAATCCACCTAAGTGAGTACTTAAATACCCTGGTTAGATCAATATCAACCTACATTTATCTCTTACATCATGTATTAGTTTCCATATTTTACTTAGCCTTGTCCTTATCTTGGTTTTATTTCATGTGCCATGAAGGTGAAGGACATAGCTTAGGATTCTTGGCTAAGAATAGGTTGAGCTCAATAGAGATGCATGTAGTCTAATTAAAATGTGAATGCATTATATTTCCTATGTAAATTTGTTTGACTCCAACATAATTTAACCCAATCTCATTGGATTTTGACCCTACCTTTCATCAGGCCTAATCTCCTATAACTTAGCATAGTTAATGAGATCCTTATCATCATTTTCCCAGCTTAACCCTATGATCCTTTGGAATCTCCAAATTAGTGATCTCTCTAAACAAATTTCATGGTTTCCTTGGCACCAATTGACCTTGAATTAGACTATTAGATATCCTACACATGTATAACCAAATTAGGCTCTATCTTGGCCTTCACAGGACATACTAATTACTTCCATTGATTCTTGAGTCTCTCCAAAAATGATATGAATCTATGGATTCCATAATAATTTAGAAATTAAGCTTAATTAACCATGTTATATAGATCAAATTAATCCATACCTACAAATCCTTCATCGAGGCACCTTAAATCAAGAGGGTTACAACTATCCTACAATAACCCCTTAGCAATTATGAATTTTTTAGCTAAAAAAATGTCTCTAGTCAGATTCATCTCTAGTTTTTTAACTAAAATTAGGTTTAAAGTAAAAGTGATTTTAATTTTTTTATGCAAAATGGGACTTTAATAGTGACAACTTGAAAGCCTTATAACTTTTTATTACCAACTCAGATCAAAGAACCAAAATTTTCAAAAGTGATTATTTTTGCATTCTCAAATTATTGGATATATCTATTTTTTAGTTAAAATTAAATTATAAATTGAAAAATATGGGGAGGGTGGGTTGATCAAAAAAAAATTTAGGGGGAAATTGTGCTGTGAAATATCTTGACTCTTATTGACATTCCTACTATATTTTTTATCAAACAACTTTTATGTACTATGGATCCTATTTTGATAAGTCCACTCATGCCATTTAATTATAATAAATGGAAATTCAAATGTAAATAACTCTAAAGAGTAAGGGTTTACATCACATTATAATGGATGCTGAGATTGAACCAAATACTAGTAAAAGAAAATTTAAATGGTTTAAATCTTGTGATGAAGCCTTTAGGTTGTGTTTTTATATGTCTCTTAATCTACTCTTCATGATGACTGTACAAAAAATCCGAATGAAGTATAGACCACATACGAAAATATCTTTAGAAAACTAGATGTGATGAAAGGTCATGAATTAGATAATGAACTCATTAGTTTGAGTCCTATAAGTTATGAAACCATAAAATATTTATAAACTAAGTTTAATTATTTGATATTTCATCTAATATAATTTGTAATATATAAAAAATATGATCAACTTGTTATTTCTATACTATCTAAACTAGGTCTCAACTATTATGTGTTTGTTTATGCTTTCCATGCCAAAAAAATGATCTTGGAGCCACATGGAAAATTAAGTATTTAGATGATGTTTTTTCTAAATTGACCTAGGAGAAATATAAGTTGTTAAATATAGGTACACTAAAGTCCTCAAAACTACATGCTATAATTTTTTGGAATGGGAAATTGAAGGCTTAAAATAACAAGGAGAATAAACAAAATAAAAAGGATCAAGAGGAAAAGGATAAAAATCATCCCACCTCCAAATGAATCAATGACACCTCTTTTTCCATTGTTAAGCCTAAGAAAGAGAGGATAAAATTTGGGTATTTCTTAAGAAAGCAAGATGAAATAAAATGTTTGAAAAATTAGATTGAACACCTATCGAGCCTTCTGTAGATGAATAATATAAGTGTTTTTTAGTCTATAAAACCAAGTTATTAAAACCCAAAATCCTCCTCTTTGACTCTAAAATGGATCTATATAAGTGTTATCTAGATTATTAAAGGGATATATATTTTATAAATGGTACAAGGTTGATAATAAAATCCATATTAGGCCAATTAGATTCTAAACTTAGATATAATCATACACTAAATTTATTATGCTAAGATAGTTTAAATATGGAAAGTACAAATATTTTAGATATACAAATGATAAAAAAGTGTACTTATATTGTTATGATGTTAATGTAGTTATTTATTTGCAACATGATTAAATTATGTGGGAAGGATATTCTAGAATAATTATCAAATTCTGGACTTGACAACTCTATCTTTCTAGACAATAAAATTAGTATGTGATGGTTATGTTGATTCTACTATTTGGGTTCAATACTAGTATCATATATGAATTTTATACTAAAATAATACATAACCACATGTATGATTTTGGGTTTTTCTTCATTCTCACTTTGGTGCATTTAGATCTAGGTCATGGATAGTCATTGCTCATGAAATGGAAAAACCCTATGTTTTCATTTTCAATGTGACATTAGGGAGAAATGGGTTAGTGATCACATGGTTTCAATATAACCCCAATAACCTCAATATCAAATTATTATTATTACATAAATAATTATTTAAAGATGCGCTCATATTGAAGTAATTATCCCCTATGTGTTGGCTTATGTGTGAATCATACAATATGTATAAATAAAGTAAAATAATCACCTAGTTTGTAACTTGGATAATCAAGATCTTGTATTGTTTATATAGTAATTCAGACCTATAGATACTTTATACCTATGAATAGTATGGAAATAATGAATATTTGATTAATTCAATTCTTGATAGAATGATTTTGATAACTCGCCTTGGTCTCTTTGGTATTTTATAAGTTAGGAACAAATGAGGGTTGATATTGTGTTTATATCAATCCATTTAGAGTAATAACTTGCATTAAATAACTTAATACAACCATTAGGATATGTTTGATTTTCAAATTGGATGACTTTAGGGCACTGAATTATTACATCAAGATAGGACAATAATGTTGATGTTACTTTCCATCCCATACATTAGTGTTCAAGGAGTAGGTGAGTAGGTATAAGTTATGAACTTACAAAGATGGAAGATAATTACATTTTAATAATTATTGGCAAGATATAATACCTAGGTCATCAACATAATACTAGTCAAACTAAGAGATATAGGCCAAGGGGCATAATGATTAAATAAATGTGACACTTGTAGAAATAGGAAAGGCAAAGAATAGAGAGAAATAATTATGGTTTGAGTTTTAAAAATGTATAAAATTAAGCTAATATATAATCATAAAATATAATTTGAATTTCCCCCCCCCACTTTAATCTAGTAATGAAATTAATAGTTTAAATGAAAGGAATACATACCTAGGTGTGAATGCACACCTTGTATTTATGTGTGTCTAGCTTGAGCACTTTAATGGTGATTGAACTACAACCAAGATCATGTTATGGTATAAAATTAGTTCATATAATTTGGGTTTAAAGTATTGTAAATAGATTTAAATTAGAAGAGAAATGTTTAGGAGTATACTTGTGTGTCGATGAAACCACCTTGCCTATTTGATAGTTATTTTTAAACATATGTATCATTGTGAGGCTTTGAAATTGAGATAAGGATAAATATAGATAAGTATTTAAAGTGAATATATCCAAAGATATAGAGAGATATTGGAAGGAACATTCCCCCTAATTTAGAGCAAAAGTAAGTTGCCACCTAGCAGTTGAGATTAGCTCAACCCTATAACCCAATGATACTTATAACCTGGTTAAGCTAGATGATTAATTATAACCTAAAATATTAGAATGATTGAGTGATTTGATCACCTCAACCATACATAAAGTTGAACTAAATAGTCTAGTATATTGGTTCAATAAAAATTCATAAAAATCTATGGGGTATCAATACAAAAAAAGTTTATAATATGGTGATAGTCCAAAAAAGAGTTTTAGAATTTAAAAATAATTTCTATTTTTTAATATCAAACACATATTACATATAATATGCACCTTATATATGCATCATGATAAAACTATGTATAAAAATAGTAGTAATGTATAGAATTCTACCACAACTATGAATTTGAATCATATAATTATGTGTTTTGGCCAATTTAGATCATTGTATAAGTATAGAGAACATGATTCCAAAAACAATCCCCACTATTTATGGAGAAATATGTGTTGGGTGAATATTTTGTCAGTCAGCTAACTGATGAGCAAAATAGGTCTTATCATCCATAGTAAGGGAGATTAGTCAGCCCAATGTCCAAGTTTACTACATTAGAGGTGGAAAAATCTCTCCTCTCATCAAGGGGAGGTTCCCTATGAATATGCAGGAGCTATATAATATATATATATATATATATATATATATATATATATATATATATATATATATATATATATATATAAGTAGAAAATAACACTCAAGGGTAGGATCACATCATCCATCTCTCTTTTTTAGAGATGATGTTTACAAACAAAGGAGAAAATCCTAGTGAAAACACTGAAGACACTTCTCTTCTTTCAAAAGTTGTCTTATAGGAAGCAACATGAGTTCTTTTAGATAGTGACAAGAAACTGATAACAGGCTACAATAACTAGCAGAATGAAGTGTAGCACAAAGTCTCCACTTCAGCTACCCATAGAGTGAAACACAAAAGATAATTGAGGCACAAAGTCATCCCACAACCTTTTACATAGAAGAAATTAAAAACACACACTAAAGAAAACTATAACAACACAAAGTCTAAAATTAACTAACTTCAGGACATCTTCTTTATCAATTCCACTAGTTTTACCTGTTAAATTAAATAAATGAGAATGCATCCAAAATATAGATATAAGAACAATCTCCTAAAATGGCACAAGCTATAACAACACAAAGATTTCAAGTAACTTGCTTTCTCATTCAGATAAAATAATATGAACAACAATCTGAGCTCAAAGTCTCAGTATTTGCCTTTCAATTTGGGTAGAGTTTTGCTTCTATAAAATCAAAAAGATCTCCTTAAAATCATAAAAGAGATTACAATATATAGTAGCCAAGAAAGACTTGGCACTTTGTTTCATGGAATGGCCCATGCTGTGCACTCAATGCCTTGAATGCATTTTTAGTTCTATCAGGGGACCATGCTAAAACATGGCATCGACCTTAATTATGGCATGACAATTCATCTCAAATGTCTTCTCCTAGGTCTAGATCATCTACTATATCCCTTCTGATGTCTACGCAACTATCCATTTTGTCTTTACTCCAAGGGAGATAGATAGGTTGTGTCTTCAATTTTTAAGGGCTAATAAATCTACCTTATAGACTGTTCCACCTACTAGAATAACTACTATGTAGATATTTTGGCCTTTCCCTCTTTCTACTATGATTTGAGCCCTCAGGCTATCTTTTTCCCTTTCTAATTCTTTTGGTTCCTTCCTCTCAGTGGTTCTTCCTTTTAGCCTCTAAGTATTAGAATGCCTCTGGGTCTGTGTTTAAGCTTGAAAAGATCAACAGACACTTTATTACCACAAATTTGACATTTTTGGGTCCGTCATCATTTGAAAGTTAACATCTAATTAGTTGTCCTAAATTTGATAGCTATGGGCCCATCATCCTCCTTAGCAATTCCTTCATGTCTATTATACTTTCTTTGGCCATTTCCCATTGATCTTAACAAGTGACATGTGGCATTATCTAATGTGAAATAGGTGAGGACACTTTGTAGCTTCTGCTTAACTTATAGAAGCTTTAGATACCTTTTGAGAGTCCTATAGAAGATGACACATGACAGCTTCCACTGAGCTTTAGAAACACTATAGAAACATTTGAGACTCATTTGGATTCACATGGATGATGACACTTGGCATGCTTCACTTAATTTTGGCAACTCACCTAGGGCCCACCATAATCCTTACTTGATAATGAAGAAAAAGTAAGAAACTATGGATGTTGACACTTGGCAGCTTCCTCTGAGCTTTACAAGGGACACGTGGCACATTCCACTACTTTTTAGAAAGAAATTAAAACCTTCCATAGTTTCCACTTGGAAACTTATATGGAACTCTGAGAGAAGCTTATCGAAAGAATCTTGAAACATGAATGCAAACACTTATAGCACTTTGCTAAGTTATAACAGGACATGTGGCACATTTTGCTACTTTTTAGAAACAATTTTTAATGTGTCCTGATAGATGACACTTGGTAGCTTTTGCTTGACTTTGAGACTTAGAAAACACTTTAAGCAAAATGAAAAGCCCATGTAGAAATAAAAAACCATGCCTTGTGTCATAACCCTTACTGTCTCATAACTAAACCACGTAGGGACAAAAATTTGAAGCGCACAATTGAAATTCAAAATAAAATGTAGAGTATCCTACTCTACAAAGGGAAGAGCAAAATTTTTGGCTCGTAGGACCAAAAATAGTTCATGTGTTGTCCCAAAAAGAGTGATAGACTTTGGGAACAACAGTTAGCTCCAGTTGGGGAACTTCCTTCAGTTGAAATTTTGGAATAATTGATGGGAGTAGAGACTAGAATCTCTAGTGCCTTGAAGTGTGCCATTGGGATATAGAGTCATTCTAACCAATAAGAAAGGCTCCTAAAAATGAAAATGAATAACAGAAAGCAAAAACAAAGACTATACAAATATACATATGTATAGGTGCACTTATCTGATACTTCAAGAATTGAAGTGCTTCAGATGTTGCCCATTGTGAGGCAGAGAAAAGAGATTGCCATATTGATACTTCAACATAAATCTATTTTCACCATTTAGCTAATGGATAATGAATGAGCCTCTCCAAAGAGAATCGAACTTCTCATGCATCCCCTTTGGTTCTCTCTTTTTGTCCCATAACATGACTTGATCTCCCACCTGGAAATCATAGTTTTTTGCCTTCTAGTTGAAGAGATTCTTCACCAGGCTTTGATGCATAGCAATTCAATCTACCACCATAGTTCTCTATTCATCTAGCTTAGTTAGGCACATGATCCTCTTATTGAAGTAGCTTTCATAAGTTTGATCCTCAATTACCTTGGCTAATTTCAATGCTAGCAATTTTAGGGTGATTGGTATCTCAACATTGAGCCCATAAAGAAGTTGGAAAGGAGACATACCAATTTCTCTTTTTGGTGTAATCCTATCTACCCACAAAGCATCAACCAATGATTTATGCCATGTCCTTTGGTTGTCATCCACCAACTTCTTGATGATAGTCACCAGGTTCTTGTTACTTGATTTAGCTTGTCCATTCCCTTGTGGAAAGTAATTAGAAGAGTAAGAGAGGGTGATCTCATAGTAAAAATAGAACTCAGTAATCTCCTAGGAATTGAAACAAGTTACATTGTCTATGATAATCTTGGTTGGGACCCCAAACCTAGAAATGATGTTCTTCTTGAGGAAACTGCACACTACTTCTGAAGTAGCATGCTTGGTTGGAATCGCTTCCACCCACTTAGTGATGTAATCTATTGTTGTGAGGACATAATCATGTCCAGAACTTGAAGATGGGTTTATAGCACCAATGAAATTGATTCCCCATTGCTGGAATGGCTCCTCTATGACCACTGGCTTGAGAGGTAGAGCAGCCAACTTGGCTATTCCAACAAACTGTTGGCATAGTTCACACCTTATTAGCCATTTATATTCATCTTGAAAGAGATTTGGCCAATAATACTTGGCCCACAAAATTTTATGGGTAGTTACAGGAGAAAAGAAATGTCCTCCATAGGCTAAATCATGGAAGGACTTCAGAGGTTGGCTTTGTTGCTCTTTGTTTACATATCGAAGGAAAACTCCATCAAGGTTCCTCTTGTATAGACCGTTGTCCTAGAGGACAAAATTGGTAGCTTTCAACTTGATAGTCCTCCTTTCTTTATAAGATAGGTGAGTAGGAAACTCACCATAAGTAAGAAAATGAGCAATACCTGAATACCACTCATTCATGGTGGAGATACAGAGGACCATCAGCATGTCTTCTTCTTCTAATTCTTCATGCCTTGTTTATTCTAGCTTATTATCAGCAATCAATTGGCATAGGCATTTTCCACACACCAGCTTAATTGGTTTGATAACTAGATCAAACTCTTAGATTTTTGAAATCTAATTTCCTCTTTTTGTCCCAAACTCTTACTAAGTTAATATGGATTTAACCGTGGTGTCAGAAACCAAGGCAGTAACATGTCAATTCAAGATGTGGAAGTGGAAATACTTGACTGCCTTTACCACTACATAGGCATGCTTCTCCATGTTTGAGTACTTTAGCTCATGAGCTTTGAGAGGATAACTCATGAAAGAAATAGGAGATTCCACACCTTCTTGGTTTTATTGAACCAAAATTGATGAAAGTGTGTGTTCAGAAGCATAACTGTACATGGTGAAATCCTTGTTATAGTCTGGAAAAACTAGAATTGGGGCATGGGCAATAGCTTTCTTTATGTCTTGGAATGCCAATTTTCCTTCTTCAGTGTAGTTTAAATTTGTCTTTCCCTTCATCATATTTACAATATGATGAGTCTTCTCAGCAAATTCAAGGATGAACCTTCTTAATAAATTCACCCTTCCAAAGAAAGAGTGAACTGCAGTGTTACTTGTGGGCAAAGTAGGCTCTTGGATGGACTTGACTCTATTTGATTCAATATTTATGCCTCCATTAGACCCAATGTGTCTGAGAATTTTCTCTTTTATTACCCCAAAAATAGACTTCTTGGGGTTTAAGGAAATGCCATTCTGGCAGTAGCATTCCAACACTTGTTGCAAGTGGCACACATGATCTAAGTGATGCTTAGAAAAGATAGTCAAGTCATCAAGATAAAAAATAATGAAATTACCCATTTCATCCTTGAATGTAAGGTCCATTGCTCTTTGAAAAGTGGTTCCAGCATTAATCAGGCCAAAAGGCATCCTTTTATATGCAAATGTGCCCTAAGGTGTGGTGAAAGCAGTCTTGTGCTGGTCTGCTTCACCAACTTCAACTTGATTATATCTTGATAAGCCATCTAGCATTGATAACATTTCCAAACTAGTCATTGTATAAAGCACTTGGTCCATGATAGGCAAAGGGTAGTTATCCTTCAAGGATGAATGATTCAAGTTCTTGAAATCCACACAAAGGCAAATTTTGCCATTCTTCTTCCTTACAGGCACTATATTTGTAACCCATGTGGAATGATGGATTGGGTAGATTATCCTAGCATTTAGCATTCTTTATATCTCAGATAGAATGGTACCTTATAGCTTTAGATTATATTTCCTAGATTTTTGCTTATAAGGCACTGAGTCGGCCTTGAGAGGAATGTCATGGAAAATTTCATCAGGCCTGAGTGACTTCAGGTCATCATAGGAATATGTTAAGATGTCCATGTACTATTTGAGCAAAGTAGTGAACTTTAATTTCTCCTCAGGCGTACAACATTTACCAATGTTCACCATCTTGGGATCTTCCTTGGTACCTAGATTTACCTGATCAAACTCCTAGGAGGAGCTTGAATCTATTTGCTATTATTTGATGAATCTATCATGTTTGTCAAATAGCTTCTCAAGGGAAACCAAGCCTTTGGGGATCTTATTCCCTTTGAGATGCAGAAACTCCTCACCTACATCTGCATTTGATTCAGTGGTTGGTTTGAGCTTATGAGGTTCACTACCTTCAAAATGAAGCTATTCAAAGCTATCCTTTTTCTCCAAGAAGGCAATGATTTGGCTATCATGGTTGAACACTTGCGAATGACTGGAATTATTAGGTACACTTGGTCAAAATACTAGCTCAATAGTGTACCTATCTCCATTAAAGTCTAGGTGAGGAACCAAGAGAATTGTTGAAACATCCAATGCATCAGCTCTATCATTGAATTCCCTAGGAACTGTAGAGATGCTAAATTAACAAATCAACAAACCTTTGTCTATGATTTCTTTGAAAGTATGCACACATTGTAGTTCCAAATGATAAGCTATCTCACTGTGCAAATTTTTGGTAAACATAGCGGCTAATTATTTATCTAGTAAACTATGGGTGAAATAGATTGTAAGGGCTCTCCATCATTGTAAATAACTTGCAAATCTCTCACCAATTTTTTGCTTTGCTTGTGTTAAGTCCACTAATGAAATTTCATGCTTGAGTTTATAGGAAAAGTGATGCACAAACTTATCAAAAATATCATCAAAATCTATTACTAAATTTTTAGGCAACTTTAAAAACCATTCCCAAGGCTTGTCCAACCAAGCTCCTTGGAAATAATAGCAAAAGGTGTATGTCACTATATGCCACTGGTTGACATACAACAAAGAATTCAGTTAAATGAGCCTTAGGGTCACCTTTCCCTTTATATTTATCAATTTTTGGAAATGGTACAATCTCTCATTTTTAGTTTGTTATAGGTTTCTCACCTGACAAACCACCAGTTCAATGTCTCCTTTATCATGAAGGATCTTGATGCCTTTGTCATGAGTAGCCTTCAATCCAGGTAAGAGAGATTCATACTCAGTTGTGTTGTTGGTGTTGTTAAACTACAACTTGTATGATGAAGGAAAAATATCTGCTTGAGGAGATATTAGCATAATTACAGCACTTGAACTAGTAGAAGAGTAGTTGCCATCAAATTCTAAAATCTATATCTCTTTAGACACTAATTTCACCTTGGATTCTTCTTCATTTAGAGAGGAAGATTCCTCAGCACTTGTACTGCACTCTACCAATTCTTTTGCTATTTTGGTTGGACATATTTCTAGGTTGACACCTTCAAGAGATTCAATAGGCACTTCATGAACTTCTTCCATGGATAGAAAGTAGTTACCTATGCCTGAAGACTCAAACAAAATTTGAGCTTCAGGTGATGATGTTTGAGTAACCACATATTTAGCTTCCTTCTCATGGAGCAATCTCTTCATAACATCTTTGACAGGGATCCTTGCTTCAGATAGGTCCATGCTTAATTCACCTCTAATGTCCTTGTAAAAATTTCACCCAAGAAGGATGCCATATGATGTTGGGACATCGGCCACAAAGATAGTCATCTTTATCCTTTTATCTGGAAAGGCCACAAATGCAAATTGGGCATCCTTAATTATTCCCAGTAGAGATACTTGCTTGTTTTCCATGGAGGAGCATCTACCAAATGTTTTGTTTAGTGTGAATCCAAGGGATTTAGCCACTTTGGCAGGCATGAAATTATCTGAAGCTCCAGAATCAATGATGTAATTTTTTAGTTGATGTCTATTTATCAGTAATGAGACATATAATGGTTCTATCTTACCAGGAGCAGCAAGAGGAGTAATTACAAGGTTATTTGGGATAGACATGTTCCTTGGGGGATCATGAGTCACCTTCTTAGCATCTTGTCTTGTAGGTATGGTTTGGTGCTTTACACATTGAACCAACTTGTCCAATTGCTCAGGATTAGACTGCAAAAATTCAAATTTAGACATTTGAATTTTGGTTTTCTTTATATGATCAATAATGTCAAATGTCTGAAATAGACTAGGAATAGAGGATGGGAGTTCATCCTTTTTATTTTTGGGAGGGGTAAGACTAGACTACAAAAATTGAATTAAAAGGTGCAGGGATATTTGTTTTACTTACCCTTCTTGCAATCACTAGGTACTTTGGTTAGAAAGGTAGAGTGGTTCCCTGCTTAACAATTGAAACTATTGGCTGAGGGTGCTCCTCTATCTTTTCTTTATCAGCTTGCTGGGCTAATTAATTCTTGGATTAGGTGAACATAGCATATGATCCTTTAGCTACTTTACCTTCACTTCTGGGTTCATCTTGGTAATTTAAGAAATCAATATTAGAGTTGCCAGCTATTTTTTTTTCTTCCTCAGTGAAGAGATTAGTGTCATCCTTAGGATTCAACTCAGGCTAGAAGGAGAAATCTGATTTAGCTTCAAGATATCCAACCATTGAGTTGGTTGGAGGTGCTTCAATGCAAAAGGTTATTCCTTTGAGGGGGAGTGAGGCAATTAGTTTTCCCTTGATTTCTAGTAGTACTGGCTTGGTAAGATTGATTAGGGAATGTCCTCCTTGGTACATCTCTGTATGAAGGAGTAGAGGACATCCCTTGTGCCATTTGCTTTTTGAGAGCCAACAACTCATTTTCTAGCTTTTACACCATTGGATCAGTGGTGGCTATAGGTGAGTATTTAAAAGATGAAGAGGATTTACCTATGATTATATCTCTCCTTATCTTTCCAGCTAAGATAAGGTCACCTTATACCTCAGTAGCCAAGTCTTGAGTAGTAGTAAGGTCTATGTGACTAGTACGTCTTAGCAGAAAACTCACTTTAGGCAGCTGTGAGTTTATGAAGAAGCATTTGATGTTTTTAAGCATTGGCTAGACAATTGTAGGAATTCTATTCCTCAGCTTGTCAAACTTTTCTATGAAATCCCTCATAGGTTCATGAGGTTCCTTCTTCATCTATGTGAGCTAGCTTAGCAAGGCATGCACAAATTCTGTAGACTTGAACTTGGATTCAAATTTAGCTTTGAGTGTGTCTCAGTCAGTCACTGGTCTAGCTTGCAAATGGTAGAACTAGTTTGTAGTAGCACCTTGTAGTGTCTCCTCAAATAGCCTGACTACTATGTCTTCATACTCTACACCTATCACACCACAAGCTATATTGAAGGCTACAATGTGTTCATTAGGGTGAACTTTCCCATCATGAAAGAATTTTGGGAAATTCTTTCTCAAACTATGTGGAAGTTCATGTAGAGGTGGAGTAAGATTAAATGGACCAAAAGAGTTACCCTAGGAGCCTTGAACTACCATGATTTGCTTATCAAAAGAAGGGATAACAAATCTGGGTGGAGTATGTATAGGTAAAGCTCTGGTGATAGAAAAAAAAGAATCTCTACCTTGTATGGGTGACTTGGTATGGATGGGAGGAACACTCCTGGATCATTGAATTTGAGGTTGTGGAGGAAACAAATTAAAATTTCCTTGCTGTACCAACTTGAAGATAGGGTCAACAACACCTTGAACTCACTATCTTTTGGTATAGCGTGGAGATGCCAGATTGTGAAACAAAAATGGAAAAGGATTGGTCTTGCTTCAGCTTGAAGCTTGAGGCTTGAAACTACTTATCCTTCCACAGTTGGTGTGGAAGTGGAGGAAGATGGTAAAGCTATAATGATAATGGGTAAGTTACAGACTAGAGTCACTAAAATCTATAATGGATAAGGGTAGGGACTAATTCAATCTAAAACTTGAGGCTTCAGACTGCATGTTCCATCCCTAATGGAGTCACTAAAAAGACTTTTGGGTGAATATTTTGTCAGTCAGCTAACTAATGAGCGAAATAGGTCTTATCATCCATAGCAAGGGAGATTAGTCAGTCCAATGTGTAGGTTTACTACATTAGAGGTGGAAAAATCTCTCCTCTCATCAAGGGGAGGTTCCCTATGAATATGCAGGAGCTATATACTATATATATAAGTAAAAAATAACACTCAGGGGTAGGATCACATCATCCATCTCTCTTTTTTTAGAGATAATGTTTACAAACAAAGGAGAAAATCCTAGTGAAAACACTTAAGACACTTCTCTTCTTTCAGAAGTGGTCTTACAAGAAGCAACATGAGTTCTTTTAGGTAGTGACAAGAAAATGATAACATGCTGTAGTAACCAACAAAATGAAGTGTAACACAAAGTCTCCACTTCAGCTTCCCAAAGAGTGAAACACAAAAGATAATGGGGGCACAAAGTCATCCCAGAACCTTTTACACAGAAATAAATTAAAAATGCACGCTAAAGACAACTATAACAACATAAATTCTAAAAGTAACTGACTTTAAGACATCTTCTTTATCACTTCCACTAGTTTTTCTTGTTAAATTAAATAAATGAGAATACATTTAGAAGACAGACATAAGAACAATCTCCTAAAATGGCACAAGCTATAATAGCACAAAGTCTTTAAGTAACTTGCTTTCTCGTTTAGATAAAATAATATGAACAATAATATGAGCTCAAAGTCTCAATTTTTGCCTTTCAATTTGGGAAGAGTTTTGCTTCTATAAAATCAAAAAGATTTCCTTGAAACAATAAAATAGATAACAATATATAGTAGCGAAGAAATACTTGGTGCTTTGTTTCATGGAATGGCCCATGCTGTGCACTCAATGCCTTGAATGCATTTTTAGTTCTGTCAAGGGACCATGATGGAATAGGGCATCAGCCTTAATTGTGGCATGTCAATTCATCTCAAATTTATTCTCCTAGGTCTGGATCATTTGATCTATCCCTTATGATGTCTGCACAGTTATCCATTTTGTCTTTACTCCAAGGGAGATAGACAGGCCATGTCTTCAATGTTTAAGGGCTCAAAAATCTACCTTGCAGACTATTCCACCTACTGGAATAACTATTGCATAGATATTTTGGCCTTTCCCTCTTTTTTCTATAATTTGAGCCCTCGAGCTATCTTTTTCCCTTTCTGATTCTTTTGGTTCCTTCCTCTCGATAGTTCTTCCTTTCAGCCTCTAGGTATTTGAATGCCTCTGGGTCTATGTTTAAGCCTGCAAAGATCAATAGACACTTTATTGCCACAAATTTGACATCTTTGGGTCCAACATCATTTGAAAGCTAATGGCTAGTTGGTTGTCCTAAATTTGATAGTTATGGGCCTGTCATCCTCCTTATCAATTCTTTCATGTCTTTTCCACTTGCTTTAACTACTTTCCACTAATATTAACAAGTGACATGTGGCATTATCTACTATGAAATAGGCAAGGACACTTGGAAGCTTTTGCTAAACTTTTAGAAGCTTTAGATACCTTTTGAGAGTCCTACAAAAGATGACACATGGCAGCTTCCACTGAGCTTTATAAACACTATAGAAAAATTTAGGACTCATTTGGATTCATGTGGATGATGACACTTTGTTCCCTCTACTTATTTTTGGCAACTCACCTAGGGCCCACCATATTCCTTAATCGATAATGAATCAAAAAGAAGAAACTGTGGCAGCTTCTGCCGAGCTTTACAAGGGACACGTGGCAGTTTTTGCTACTTTTTAGAAACAAATTAAAACATTACATAATTTCCACTTGGTAGCTTCTGTGGAACTCTAAGAGAAGCTTATTGAAAGAAGCTTGAAATGTAGATGTAGACACTTGTCACACTCTGTTGAGTTATAACAAGACACATGGCATGTTCTGCTACTTTTTAGGAACAAGTTATAATGTGTCCCAGTAGATGACACTTGGTAGCTTTTGCTTGACTTTAAGACTTAGACAATACTTTAGGCAAAATGAAAAACTTGTGCAAAAATAAAAACCCGTGCCCTATGTCATAACCCTTACTGTCTTGAAACTAAAATGTGTAGGGACAAAAATTTAAAGTGCACAACTATAATTTGAAATAAAATGTAGACTATCCTACTCTACAAAGGGAAGAGCAAAAATTTTGGCTCGTAGGACCAAAAATAGTTCATGTGTTGTCCCAAAATAGAGTGACAGACTTTGGGAACAACAATATGAAAATTAATTTAATTACCAATATGGAGGATAGGTTTCCAAAACATGCCCCCACTATAAGCTAGAGATTATTAATATTAAATAGGTCTAGAGAAAATGCTTCCAAATTATCCCCCAATTTAATTTGAGAATTATGAATGTGTGGAATTTATGCCCATATGAAATTCCAAAACTAAATTAAAAATTTATATAAGTACTACATAATGAATGAGTGTGGATAACATACATCCAAATCATTCCTCCATTATAATCTAGAAATCAATATAAGTACCACATATTGAATGAGTGTGGAGAACATACTTCCAAAACATGCCCCCACTATAATTTGGAAACTATGCCAAGTATGGAGAACATGTATCTATGAAATTCCCCCACTAATATTCTCACCATTAGAGGTGAGAGAAACATATAAACTAGTAGTTACCTCACCTCAAAAGGAAAATAAAACTATATAATCTATGAATGTAACCATGTAGAATATAGAAGGAACATGTATAGGTAAATGTATTGGTTAAGATAATAGAACTAATTTGATCATATATAGGCCTAATATTCATAATAAAAATCATGTAAATTTCTACATAGTAACAATAAAATATAAAGAAGCAAACAAGCACACATATAAGAATAGTAAAAATAAAGTCAAAAATTAATGGTCTAGGGAGACCTCAAACAAGGGGCATGTTTAAATGTCACACAATCAAAGGGATATGACTTAGTCAAATTTACATAAAGGAAAGAATGACATATTCAAATGTCTATACAATAAATAATGATATACGCAAATGTCAATGAAATCATATATAAGTATAAGGGAAGAAAACAAAAGAACATGTTAAAATGCTCAAAAAAAGAATAAAATACAATCAAGGAAGTTCATAAAATAGATAATAAGAAAATATCATAAACATGTCATATTGGCCCATGAATATAATGTGTTAGGAAAATTATGTCAATTGTATATCATATCAAGTACCTATTTTCAATTTGGATTGCACCCTTGAGGTAGTGATTTCAAGCCTACCTCATCCAACTAATACAATGGAATCACCTCTAGGTGTGGGTAACCTAATGAATGAGGTGAGTATCTAGTCTTGGGGTTAGCTCCTTTTATGTATAATCTATGCTCAAGTCACTAAGTCTATTTTTTTTTCAAGGAAAAATGAAATAAAATACTAGAAGCAAGCTATAAACTATAGGAGGTGATGCACTAATATGTTAAGTCTCCTCTACTTGATCCTTTAACAAATCTTATGGGTAAAACAAGGCTAATCACTAATGAACACTCTTCAAAAGGACTCCTACACATAAGTAATTCACATGGAGGCCATGACAAATGCCTATAACTTTAGGGTGATGAATGAGAGGTCTGATAGAAGACACCACCAATTACTTTCCACTGCAAGCATAAGCATGAGCATCTTCACATATCATGTGACCTACATCAGACCAATCTAATCAGATCTAGAAGAGAGACAAGGACCTACAAAGGTAGAAATAATTAAACCACTAATTCAAATCAAAAAATAAATGAGCACAATAAAAAATAATATGGATAAGTCTAAATAAATCCTTGTATTAGCTTAAAGTCTTCAAGATACAAATTGGAAGAGTTTCTTCATACCCAACAAAGGGATGATTAGAATGGTCATTTAAGACCTATTTATAGAAGAATAAGTAAGATAAAGGTGAGGGAGAGATAAATAAGGATCATCAATGTTGCAATAAAATAGTCCATGAGACACCACCTTCTAACCCTCTTCAACGCATCAGGCATGCTTGATTTATGGTCTTCATGGAAGTGTGGCATATAAATGTCATAATAGAAGTTATTTCAGTCTTTTTTTGACCTTTTTAGGGAATAAACATTCTAAACTTATCCAAACACCTCCTTATTTTATATTATAGTGGTATAATTATGGTCTTATTGACTTTCATAAAGCATTAAGTAGCCTACCTCTGCCTTTTACATCTTGACTAGGCCTAAAAGTGCCTCATCTTCCATAATGATCATGAAATATGCATTAATACCATATTACAGTAGTAACAAGAACATTTATGATCCTCCATTCACCCTCTTATCACCCTTATATACCAAGAGACATCCTTTAGCTAGCTAAATAGGCCTATTAGGCAACTAGGCCTAGTCACTTAGTACTAGTTACTTAGATGGCTATGTAACTTGGATAGAACCATAAAAATAGGTTTATGAGCTTGTTTTAAGCCCAAATAAGAATTTTATACCATGATTTATGCCTTTAAGGTAGTTTAAACCTATCAATCTTACTCATTTACGTGATTAGATCATCTCACATCACCCTCTTTATTAATTTATAAGTGTTCACCTATCTCTATACCTTGAATTTACCATGAAATTCTATAAAAATAGGGTATTTTTTGCATCCATATAGGTTTTTGTGAAAAATATTTACATGATAAAAACCTTCTTAGAGTTTAATATGTCATTTAGTTTTTTCTAAGACTATTTGAATTTATTTGGATGCATTTCTCTAAAGTTATTCTCCAACTGGTCTTTGTGGAGGCTTTAGGTAGGTTTCTAGGAGCATGGTCTCTTATCAATTGTTCATAGCCCTAAGGTCTTGGGTTATAGAACCAATTATAATAAATTAAATTATAAAACCTACTTAAAATTTTAATAATAATTGAGAACTCCATGCACCTGCTCAGATTTGTTCATACATGATAAAGGTGTCTCTCAGGCTAGACAATTTACAACTATGAGGTTGAAAAAGAGAGTTTGGGTGTAGAGGATGTGAAATTTATTAAAATTTGATATAAACACACATATGAAACTTTTAACACATCTCTTTATATATTATCATGGTTTTTATTCTTTTTCAACTCCTCAAATTATCTGCAAACCTCTCATACACATGTATAGGGTTTGTAAGCCACTAGACTAGTGTGACCCTAGAGGTTTGGTTCTTAGGATTTCTTCTCAATTTATTGAGTTACAAGATTATGTACCTATATTTTAAGATTATAACACATTCCCATGATATTTATAATCTTCAAAATGTTTCAAAAATCAATTTGTCTTCAAATTCCATGTGCATGTCTGTGTATGCTCATTTAGGCCCACTAGGCTTAATTAGCCTATTAAGCTCTTCATCACTTCATAGAACCTAACCAGTCAAATGGAGATACCATGAAACTTTGGTAATAAATTTAGTATACCTATTTTTAAATATTTCACCTCTCTTCTATGCATATTTCAAAATAGTCTCTCTATTCTTCTCTATGACTCTACTTGTAAGAGCCTAATAGGTCTATTTGGGATATAAGTGTGTACCTTATCCTTTGTTATCACCTTGACATATCACTGAGTAATGGAAATAATGTATAGTTTCCTCTTAATTGCATATACCTCTAATTCTTCTATCAAAACCATCTTCCACTCAGTCACCCATCTTTTCATGATTAGTCTATAGGTGGAAATTAAGGTGTCTTGACTGCCTATCACTTTGAGTGGTCGAATCTCCATTGACCACTGATACTTCAATATCCAATAATTATCATGATCCTCATTATTCCTTTTTAATTAAATGTCTCTATCTTACCTTCTTAAAATAACTTTTCACAATGTATTCAAGCTTCATGTTGACTATCTTAGCATATTTTCACTCAAGAACCACATGAAACCTTAAAGATGTATCAACATTGATCTTATTTATTAAAGGAGGCCAATATATATTATTATAAATTCACCACTCTAAGATTACCTCACCTTCATTAAGGCTTTACAACTCCCAATTATAAATATTGGACATTCTTTTCCATCTAATTTAGGGCTTAGTATGCTTCTTGAGGAAGTTAAACACCTACACCCTCCTTAGGACTAATTGGAAACCTAGGTGAACTTCATTATGGAGGTATTACAAAAATTTTAACTTATTAACACATTCTATAACATTTGACAAGGATAAGAAATGATCTGTAATCCTTTAGATTGGTGTGAATTTTTTCACTTTGGCCCTTCTCTTTAAGTTTTTATATGACCTTAAGGTGCCATGTACTGGCTTGAGAACCTTTTTAACAATTGTTATAGTACATGGATTATTTCATGAATTATTTATTCATATTCATATTTTAAAACCTTTATAACCAAGCCTCACATCTTTTGTAGGTTTTCTAAAATCTTTCAAATTATCTTAAACAATGCTAGACCTCCTTAACCATTACTAAGAAACCTTAAATGGTGCTAACGTATCCTACATAATGCCAAGTCATTATAAATATTGGTTGAGTGGTCTTGGGACATATATAAACATTTGAGATATATTTTCCACCTAAATAATTATCATGAAGGGTTATATTAGTTCTTTTGGTTATCTTAGAGATCATTTCTAATGAAGAACAACATAAATGTTGAAAGAATATTTCATTATCATATTAAGACTTGCATAAACCATTCTAAACCTTTAAATAGGAATATTTATTTGTCTAAGTGGCATGATGAATAAGAAACTAAGGGTCTATGCTTAGTTTTATGTTTTGACCTCAAGCAATCATCTCCATATCGATACAAGTTATCATTAGACCTTTAGGTTGATATCTAAGATTCACATTTTTTGACCTTTTCAACTAGTATTCTTTTTGAATTAATGAAGTTTTAATTCTTTTAAGGGAATTAGGGGTTATAGGAGAGACTATTAGACTTTTGCAATATCATCTTTATGGTGATGGCCATATCAAGATGCATGAAAACCTTTACTCCACATGTACAGACTTGTACCCTATTCTATAAGCCTAGAACCATCTCAAAACCCTTGAAAAATGAGGCTCAATGATCTTGAACCATTCACATACTCAAAACCCTATTTTTATGCTTGAAACCTCTATAAAACCCAATATTTATCATATTTATATAGGTGATTGTACCTTCAAACTATGTGTAGAGACCCTTCATGAAGTGTTGAACATGATCCAAGTGTTTACATGGAAACTTACTGTGTTTGGAGTCATTTACTTTGCCTTTACACCCATTGATTTGGGTCTAGGTCTTAGGGAGGGTTTTGAGTCACTAGGATTATTAATATTTGTCCATAGAGATTATTGCCTACATCTATAAACCAATGACACTATTAGAAAGTGAACTCAACCCCTAACATATTTGAAGAGTATTTTCCCCCACACACCCTATATGTACACTTGTGATCAAATGAAGATGCCATTTTAACTATTCATAGACGATATAGGAACCCAAGAAAATTTTAGATTCATTTTTTGACTTGGAAGGACCTACAAAGGATTGATTTCAACCATGGTGGCATTGAGTGATTAGGATGAATGAGGTGTGGTCATTTACGACCACCTTGCAAATGTTATTTATGTTTTAAAGACTATATGTAAGACAATATTGGGCCCCTTATTTCAATAAGTATGAGATTCATGCCATAATGATGAACACATCATCATGAGGTGATCACTTGGCATGATGATTGATATTATGGCATCTTGCCACTAGATAGAAGGATCAATGCTTACCTTGCACCAACTGGTAGGTGGCTAACCATTTATAGGAATCTCAGGGCATCTTCTAGGTTAGATGATATGTGGTGACTATAACACCAAGTTTGAAAAGTGATGGATCCAATTGAATTATCAACAAAGGATCTGACACTGCACTCGACGTGTGCACTCCACCATATTAGAGATATTCTTATAGAGATATAAAAAGATTTCAAACTAGAGAGTAAATAAGGATGCAAACTTGATGCAGTAAATCTTTGAAGAAATGTAAATGATTTATATACACTATAATGGCTTATATTAAAATTAGAAGTAGCATGGATGCCATTAAGGCTCCATTTATATATGACTAATATCTCCTATGAGCATCTGGGCCATTAAGTAGTTTGAGATGGTGTTTAATCTATTTCTATTAATATGGAGTCTATTATATTTGAATTTTGATTAATGACAAGAATGATGAAATTTAAACACAATTTTTTTGGTTTATATTTCCTTGGTGTTGATATATAAATGCATAATTATTGTAAGGTTGTAAATAAAATACCATTATGCTAAGAATGTTGTTAATGATATTCTAGTTCACAACATTAATGGCATCCTTGTGTTAAATGATGATGTTAGCATATCTTGTATAATGACTAAGTATAGATAGATCCCACACCGAGCATCGACATCCTTGATAGAAGTGTTAGCCTTAGTATGAATAATTAAATTAAGAGTAGTCCCTTGACCCTTAAAAACACCTACATGATATTAATATTAGTAAAACAAAGTATTGCACCCTTAAGAATATATAACCAGCCAAAAATAGGCTTGTGCCTATGGACTACTTAAGCCTTATATGAAATGACCAAGTCTTATACTTGATATATTATACCATAGCAAAACTAACCTAATACAATCCCCAGTTCTTTCTTTGATATGATTTAGGTGAGTGAATAAGGCATGTGCCTTATGTGAACTGATTCCAGCATAGTCGAGTGCTAAATGTTGAGTACAAAAAGATAACCCAATGTTTATTCCTAGTTTTAATGAGTCCATAACCAAATTAGACATACCTTAAAGTGATAATAACATTTTTACAACATTTTAGTTCCATTGTTGAGAACCGTGCTAAATTTTGTTGTTGTAATGGTATAATAGAATGATGCTTTGACTCTCCCTAGAAAACATTGAACATTGGTTGAAATAGGTGGAATATATATTTATGTTAAAGCATCTAACCTATAGAGGATAAAAGTTGAGAAAGTGGGTTCAGAACAACCTCTATGATTATCTATATGAGGTATTTCATATGAATTTCCAGAGCATGTGTACTGGTGATTGGTTGCATATGCAATCCATCGAAGGAGTTATTGGTAGTGTTATGAGTTGATGAAGTAATGCCTAGAGATACTTGAAACCCTAGATTATACTTCAACTAGAGAAGTAGATGAATGGTGGAAAGGAGCATTAAATATTTACATGCTTGAGTTTGTAGTTTTAACATACCCATTCCTTGAGGAAGTAGAGTATCAATTTTTTCACAAACCTAGAGGCACATTTGTGAAGGAATTTAGTGTAGATCTTAAAAATTTAATGATGGATTATGGGTTTGAAACTATGGGGATGGAAGGCTAAATTCATTTAATGTATGATCAATGTAAAGGGGGAAAAGTAGATGTGTAGGTAAGGTGTAATATAAGGGGACAAGTAGATTGACACTTGAGATCTCAAAAGAAAAACCTATAATAAGATATTGTATAGGCTAATGGAAGATATATAGCCTAGAAGTGCTGAGAGAACTCATAGAAACCATGAAGGTCATGGGGAAGGATCACTTGAAATATAGTAGTGGGAGGAGGAGATATATGATGAAGTGAGACTAAGCTCAGTATTTGATAGGTGGGGAAACTACTAGGTTCCTACAAGATTTAGTGACTAAAGATGCACTTGATGCACCTACCCCATTTGAACCTACATTGCATGCTCATGCACTAGATTCCTCACTAGAAGAAAGCACAAGAGTGATATTTAACCCTATTATAGAGATATATTTTATATGATTTATAGATTTGGAGTGTAATTTTATGATTAAACAAATTATTTTGTACAAGGAGGTAAGCAAAACTATTGATAGACCATTGAAAACTAGCTCACCATAACATAACTTGAGCACAAACATCCCAACTTAGCTGATGTTAGTGACATAAAGTGGGTTACACCCTATAGGAAGTGGTTCAGTTCCATAAGTAAGTTGTATAGTGCCATTGAGATCAATAGTGCTAGTATTAATAATGGGGATGGTACCTAACCTACTGGCTAGAGGCATCTTAGGGTCATCACTAAGATACATGCCAAGGGGACAAGTTCCCCAAATTCTAACTTCCCCCCATAGTAAGTATATTATGAAATGGCCATGCACTTTTTAGAGTATCACAACATGGAAAATTCCATAGAGCATGTGATGAAGTGTGAACTACAATGGCATGCTCCAGGAATAACCTAGTTAGAGTGCAAGGAAACCCAATTTATGACCACTCTATTCACCTACACCTACTATAGTAAATCTGACCCCAACCAGGATATGGTAGATTATGACACCCTAAAGGAGGCATTCCTTATGGAATTTGACATTCAAGAGTTCGAAAATCAAATCATCACTGCATTAAAAGTGATAACACAAGGACTCTCAAAAATCATGCACCTATATAATGAAATGTTCAAGACTCTCCTTTCAAAGCTAGCTTATAACATACACCCTTCCCAACATACATAATGGTTCATTATAGGGTTGTTAGCGTCATTCTAAAGAGTGATTTTATTGAAAATATTTATATATCATCATTAAGTGCTTGAATCCATGCTTAGAGCCAAGGTGGTCGAAAGCACTAATATTGGGATTATCCCATTTATAGAGGCAAAGATTACAGACATGGCCTCCCAACTCTAAAAATGTATTGCTATCTCATTTCAAGATGATTGAAGTGGATTATGGTGCATCTATTATAAATTTAAAGGCCATAAAAGGAATAACTACCCTCAAAGGAATGTATGCATATTAATTCTAAGTTCTGAAGTCTAACGTGAGGCACATGATGTTCACAAATTCTCATTATTTCAACACACTAGCCAAGTCAACAAAGCCATCTATTATCAATTGTACAATGTCTACACCCATACAACAATTGATTATTAGGTGATTTATGAGATGTATGAGTATATGGAAAGATGCACAAGGTAGGCCACTGTAGTAGTTGGAGGGTAAGCTAACCAAGGAAATGAAGGCTACAACCAACAAAATAGAATATTTTGGATACAACAAGGCACCAAAGGGTGAGGTGGAGGGCTTAGTGGTGGAAGGTTCCTACCCTAATCATGTTACAAGTGTGGCTGAATGGAGTACTATCAGTGTGACTACCCTACACATCCTATGTGTGTGGATTAGTGAGGGTCCCATAAGGTTGAATAATGCCCTTACCTGTACAAAATTTTGAGCCAAGGTAGTTTTGGCATAGAAAAGGGAGTTGGGATGATTAGGTATAATCTAAAAATGAAGAAGTAGACTCTAAAGGTGAAACCAACTACACAGAGATAGTTTAAGTGTAGGAAACTACTCATAGTGGATTCACTACTCAGCTATCAATTATGCCAATACTAGAGTTACGCATAGAATATGAGGATAAGGGTTGTTATGAGCATGTCATGTGGCTTGAACCCAAAGTTTTGACTTACCCAAACCCAAAATGATAAAAATATGTATTGCATCAGGCCATGAGTGTAATTTAAATCCTACAAGGAGAGCTCTAACTAGTATGAGATCTAGAAGCACATGTTGTTACTTCCATAAAGAACTAGGATAGCCAGGAGTTTGAGATAAAAGAATTAGTAGAGATCCTACACCTCTTACAAATAAAGGGGATGATACCCCTATTAAATAACTTACTCTTAGAGTATGTAGGCCTAAATCTAATTAAAGTCATTGTACCAGACATGGAAAGCACATAATAAGTTAGGCATACATAGAATGTAGAGTATGATAAAAAAACCCCTCATGGATTCCACTATTTATGGATGGTCTATATATGAGGTCCTTGCAGACACAGGTACCAAGGTCAAAATTTTGACCAAGACTGCTTGGGAAAAAATGGGTAGGATAACCTTGAGGCCTTCCCTTCATGTAATTTTCATGGCTAACAAGACCTAGGTGTAGCCTATTATAATTATAAAGACAATAGTTATAAATATCACGAGTTCTAAATTCTATGCTAACTTTGAAGTAATCAAGTTGGAATAATAAGATAAATACTTGATGTTCATCAAAATACCATGGTATTATGCAAATAATGTAAGTATACACTTCAAGAAACACTACATGACATTTTAAAATGGAAAGGAGAGGCTAGGTATACCCATCTCATAGGATGAAGGACCCCCCTATGTTGAGAGTGTAGACCTTGAGGATGAAATCAAACACATATATAACATCATGATGCAAGGTCTCGAGACACTAAACCCTAATGATCAAGGAGTGATTTCTTGGGAATATGGGAAAATAACCTTAGACATAATTGACATTATTTGTAATAGGTCGAGGAATCATATGAAATAATTGGTTGAAGGTGAAACTTGGTACGCATGAAGGTGCCAAAACTAGTAAAGATAGGCTAGGTCTAAGTTGATCATGCTTATAAAAGTGGATCCCTTATATTAAGAAGAAGGGAAAGAGAGTGTTTCACCTTAGTAAGGGAAAAATTATAATGTTCCCAAGATATGTAGGGATTAATCCAATATAAAACTATATGAGACCTTGAATCATGCATCCTAAAAGAAGTGTATAGGATAGGCACACTAGTACATACATTGAAGATGACTACCACTCATTGGTAGGAAGCATAAAATCCTAGCTTATAAACTTGGAAAGATGTGAAGGTAGAAATTTACACTAGATCTAGGAAGATCAATGAGGACTTGGACATCTCTTCCTACTCTAACAAATCTAACTCTATAGTGTATGTGTGCTTGTGCAAAGAAACATGGACTATCTATGATGATAATACCCCAAGGAATCTATGGGTGTATTCATTACATAGGACCCTGAAGACATGGGTGTTAGATTAGTATGTTATTATTGATATTATCCATGAGATAACCAATTTGGATACACTTAAGGATCGGTTTATTCACATATTCTCCTTTTTTTTGAAAAATATTTAATTGTTCAATCCAATATAGATGGTTTGGAGGTTAGTGTTTGAGGACACTAAAATTGGAGGAACACTTGAAAGACATGTTTGGTTGAAAGGGGTTGGTACTTTTGACATTATTTGAAGAGAAACCCCTCAACCATGACTCCAGTGATGAGGATAATGAAACATAGAAGGTGTGTAACTGGATAAACCTAACATGCAAAAAGAAGCTAGTGTGTCAAGTTGAGTATAACACTCTAGAGGAAGAAGACCCTACCCACCATCACATAGAAATAATGGAGGATAGTAGGAAAGTAAATTATTTGAATCAATAATTATCCCTACTACACACCATTAAAAATGACAAAGGTAGATATCAACTCAGAAAGGGAACCAAATATTGCTACTCTAGGTGCCTATTGGTCTGATGTGGAGTTGGCACACATTATGGACCTCTTGAAGGAATTCTAAGACTTATTCCCTAGGAACTATAGAGACATGAAGGGAACACACCCATACCTTGGAAATATGAACATCAAGTTAGTCAATAATATGAGACCTATTAAGAAATAACCTTACAGGATAAACCCCAATCTTCACACCAAGGTTAAAATAGAGATTTATGGTATGTTAGCCATAGGAATCATAAACCATGTGTAATATTTTTAATGGGTTAGCCCCATGGTTATCAGTATTAAGAATGATGGGCACATTCAAATTCACATTGATTATAGATTGTTTAATGTTACCTATGTAGCCAACTCTTTTCTGACTCCATTCATTGATGAAGTTTGGATAACATCATAGGTTGTGAAATATATGGTTTCACTAAAGGGTTCTTAGGATACCATAAAGTTTAAATTGAGGAAGATGATATTAACAAAACTACCCCTATGATATAATGGGTTTGTTTCACATACAACATGATTCCCTTTGGACTAAAAAATGTACCACCTATATTCTCCTAAGTGGTGATCACTATTTTTAAGGACTTCATTCATAAGTTCCTCCAAGTGTACTTAGATGACTATACTATGTATGGTTGGTGAAGGATCACTATAAAAACTTATGCTTGATGTTTGAGAGGTGAATTCAATTATAAATATCTTTCAACCTTAAAAAGTGTGGCTTCACAACACCATTTGGCACTTTGCTCAGGCACACCATCTATAAATATGGTCTACTCATTGATTGAGTGAAGATCATTGTCATCCTTCAACTCTAGACCCCATAAACATAAAATTATGTTCACACCCTTCTTGGTGACTATAGATACTACATGAAATTCATTAATAAATAAGCCAAGATTACATCACTCCTAGAAGAGATCTTGTGGAAGGATGACCCATTCAATTGTGGTATGGTATAAGAAGATGGATTTGAGACCTTGAAGCTCAAATTGGAAAGCATGTCAATATTGTAATTTACTAATTGGATGACTCCCTTCCATGTCCATGTCAATGCATTAGGTATTGCAATTTATGCCATTTTGGTACAACCTAGTAAAGGCAAAATAGACCATCCCAATTCTTTCACCTATAAAAAATTGACTAAGGTAAAACAAAACTACACCAAAACTAAGTGTAAGGTTCTTTATATGGTCTAAAACTTAAAAAAGTTATAGAAGTAATTATTAGTGACATCCTTCATGTTTTTCACTAATAACAAGGCACTTAAATACCTAGTAAACAATCTAGTTATCCATGGGTATATATATATATATATATTGATGGATAGTTTTATTTCAAGAATTCCAATTCTCTATTGTAGTCAAACATAGGAAACAAAACTCAATCCCAAACCATTTATGCTACATCAACTCTTGTGATGTGATAGTGTATATTATATATGATATGCTATACATGTAACTTTATAGGGTCCAACACATCTCAAAATACTTAGAGGAGATCACCACATTTTTAACATCTACGTCTACACCCTAGACTATGACAACCAAAGATAAGAAATAGATTGTATTTTGTGCTTCCTCATTTTAATTTACTAGTGGGGAACTATACAAGTTAAGATGTGATGAAGTCTTATGCCAATGTGTCTTAGAACATAAACATGAATCAATATTGAAATATGCACATAAGGGGATAGCTAGAGTACATTACACTGGAGATGCTATAACATGGAAGGTTTTATAGTCAGGCTTGTGGTGTGCATCTCTCTTTCAAGATGCAAAAGAGTACACCAAGGCATGTGACATATACTAGTGTATAATAAAACCAAACCACCGAGATGAGATGCCTCTCATTCCCATTATTTACTAGGTGTGATTTGAAAAATTGACCATTGACTTTATTTCTCCTATTACTCTTAATACAAGGTACACAAGCACATAATAAATTCTGGTGGTCATAGACTATTTCATCAAGTAGGCATAATTAGTGACAACCAAAGATTGAATAGCTACCATATCCATAATTTTTATATGGGAAAACATCATCAGTCAATATGGATTCCCACTTAGTTTGACTAGAGACCATGGCATGCACTTCATCAATGAGACCATTCACATCTTATTAATTGAATACATAGTGGCACACTATAAGACAACACCTTATCATCCCCAAGTGAATATAACTATTAATGAATTCAATAAGATATTGGGAATGTGACTCAATAAGCTATGTGACATTGGTTTAAAGGATTGGGATGACTATGTGTTAGCAGTATTATGGGCCCATCATAATAAATACAAGTGCCTAAATAAGACTATACTATTCCAACTGGTGTTTGGCCTAGGTGGCATTCTACTCATGGATTTTTTATTACGTTCATTTTTAATCATGTAACTTGGTCGATTGGATGACTAAAATTATTTAAGCACACACCTATAATTTTTGGAGTGCTTAAATGAGATATGTGCCCAAGCAAGATGGAGTCAACAAGTAGAGAAGGCATGCTAGAAGCTTTGGCATGACAAGAACATCAAGTGTAAGGTACTTATTAAAGGATAATTTCTCTTTCTATATGAATCAAAGTACCTTAATCACCTAGGAAAGTTATAGATTAGGTGGATGGGACCTTATATCATCCACAACATATTGAATATTGTTGCATACAAGTTGTGCACATTAATGGGTGAAATGCTCCCTAGATATTTCAATGGAAATACATTTAATCCCTATAGTCAATAAGATGGCATTTTTAGAATCAAACACCAACTTCTAAGAAATAATTCAATTTTGTTTTGATGACAAGAATAAAATTTAGTGCAAGCTAAATCTTTGCTTATGTTTGTCTTTTTTGTGTTTGGGTGAATAAGCGTGGTACTTTCAGGCCCACAAAAGAACTCTTTTAGATCTTACATGCATAACTCCAATCAGGTGAGTTGATCATGGATGATTTTTAAGAATTTGAGGATAAACACCTATGTTTTTGGGCATGTGGAGTTTTATAGACTTAAAAGGATATGAGGACAAGTTGACAAAGGGTACACAAGATCGTTATGTGAAAGAAATCAAGAAGAGAGAAAAAAGCGATAGAGGATCAGTGTAAGAATTTACATGGGGTAGGGAAGGCTAAATCAACAAATGAAATCATAGATAAATTGACCAAGAAATGGAAGTGCATTTCAAAATAATCACAACTAGAAGAAGAGATGGAACTAAGGAGGCTAAAATGTGTGCATATGAAACACTATACCTAGGTTATCATAAGAAAGGCAAAGGAAGTGCTAAGGTGAATGAAGTGTAGGAGGAAGATCATAAAGATAGTTAGCACTCACCCAATGGCTGGTAAGAAGTGACCATTTGAATCACCTATCACTTCACCAAATAAGTTGTTAAGATAATTTAATGACTATGATGGTCGAGGCACAAAGATCTGCAATAAATGCAATTTTGGTAGTAATTTTTTTTAGATTTCATAGGTTTAGTATATTTTAATAAATCTATCTACTACCATTCCATTACTCACCAACTATTAATGGGGTTTAAGGTACAAAGAGGTAGATGACACACTAAACTAGGTTACAAACCTTGTGTGAATTCAAACCTAAACACACAATTGAACTAGAGTTAAAGCTAAAAAATGCTACCAAGTAAAAACCTAAGCACTTATAGGCCCCAAGATAGAATGGTGGAAAAACTATAGATATTACATTCAACTTGATATTGGAAAAGAGGCATGTGGAGAGTGAATTGTGAGAGAACTAGATAGTATAAATTCTGAGTGACATTGAGCCTTCTGTTAATGGAAAATGAAGCTCAAGAGTCAAAGTCACAATCACAAGACCTATGACTATGAGGAAGTACAAAGTAAGATTAAGGGATTTGGAAATATCAATAGACCATTCTTGAATAGTATCTAGTTTAGGATTGGATAAAAGAGGTTATGTTTGGATCCACTACAAGTGCAAAAGGACACCAAGGAGGCACATATGATAAAATAAGTAGTAGATATGAATAAAGAGGCACAACTAGTTGAAGGTGTTAGTGTTGTATTAGTAGACCTAGAATCAAGCACAAATATTACATATAGATAAATTTAGTTTCTCCTAAGGTCACAGTGTAGGAGATATGGCTATCCTTTGCACACATATGTATATTGAAGGAGTAAAACCATCTCACATTGAGCAACATGTAGGAGATCAACTAAGATTGGATGGTTGACATAGAAACAAAGACCAAGGTGGGTATGATGTTGTTCAAAGTCTCTATCCAAGATAAGTTGGTAATAAATGGTGCAAGCTAATTGTATGAGTTATCAAGTTTTTGTAAGTTAGAGGAATTAGTGTAATTCCTCCTCTAATGCATCTATGGTGATTTATTTTATTTCATAGGGAGACACATATAAATCTCAACGTACCTCATCAACAGTATCATAGGGCACCTAGGCATAGGGATGAACATCTTCCAAATTATGGAGGATGATATGGAGGTAGATAGGGTTAAAAAAATCAAAAGATACTATTAGGATTCACATTCTTGATTAAGGATATATAGGCCCCTAGAATGAAAGGCATAGTACACCTCATGAGCACCAAGCTATGTTCTAGTGGATGGTGGACCAACATAATCAAGATGTACTTGTACATTTCCCATCACATGGCATAGGGGGAGAAGTTAAATATCACAATGTTTATTATAAAGGAAATTATGAAGAATGCATTGGAATGCCACATGGTATGTGAGACCTTCTAGTAGAGGTCAATGCTAATACTAATAGTGATGGAGGAGATCAGTATGAATGATGATAATGAAAAAAATATATGGGTGTTCCTACCATATAAGGACTCCTTAGTGATAAATTATCAATAATTCAAATACCCTCCCAACTTCTCCTAAAAGTACAAGACAATGGTGAAAGGATGGTGTGATCGATACATTAAGGCATTCAAGATTGAATGGTGCATCCCTCAAGAGATCCCCTAACACATGATATGCATGGTGACCTTTTCCATCATGAAACATTTGAAATCTCTTTGATTGGCTAAAGCTACCTTATGTATTTTCAACTAAATTTTTCATAGTGGCATTAAGGAGAGTTCCCAATGTGTAGTAGTTGGAAATCCTAGTGAAGGTCATGGATCAAGAAAGGATAAGGTTGAGATGCTAGTATATGTATCCAATAGAAAGGCCCACAAAGGATGAAGAGGATGAATTTTATCAAATGAACCTCCATCCCTTCTAGAGGGAAATTATAACTGAGTGCATATTCAGTATATATTATGAGATGAATCCATGGAATAAGGGAATCAACCCTAATAAATGTGATGATTTCCCCTCATAATTAGTGAAGAAGGAAAGCAAGTGAAAAAAATTCAATATAAGTCTCACCCAAAAAATGGGGAGAGACACTTGAGGAAATCTAGGAGTACATCATGTTGAGGATCACCTCTAAAAAATAAGCTACACCTCCATCTCACAAGAAGCATGTAACCTCCATTCCAAATATTTCTTCCTCTAGTAAGAAACAAAATTAGAATAAGTCTAAGGGACTAATTGTGCTCCCTATAATAACTCTAGTGGAAATGGAGGAGGAAGAGACCCTCATTCACATAAGGGAGGAAGATATTGAGGAACAATAAGGAAAAAAGACATAAATCTTGTAAGAAGAAGAAGTGGAAGAGGATCCCAATTCCTTTAATGTATATAAGGTCCTCCAAAGTAGCATAACCACCATGCTTGAAGAAGAAGAGAAGCTGATGAGTGATTTATCCAGATAACCCTCTACATAGCCTCTATGAACAAAAGAGGAAAAGAGAAGGGTGTGGAATAAAATGTTCCATAATGAGGAAGAAATCAAGATAGCACTGGCACTTGAAAAGAATATGAGATCTTGAAAGGAAATGGGCCTAAGTGAGGCAGATATTAAGAAGGTTGAGGTTGAGGTTGAGGAAGAGAAGGTCAAGGAAAAGAAGGACAAGAGAGATAAGAAGATGAAAATTTTTCTCAAAATTATATAAATAGCCTTTGATAAATCCAAGAAGGTGCGTAGTGCCACCACCAAGAAAGTAGATCAGGTTACACTATAGTCACACCCAAGTAGTGAAGGGGTACCTAAAGAAAAAAAAGGTAATACTAGTACCTTAGAATATCAAAAAGAGACTAAAGAGGAACCCCAACAAAAAGGAGATGATGGCACCAAGGGAATAAACTTGGAGGTGAGCACTAAGAAACCCTAGGAGGAATAGGTAGGCTAAGGGGAAATGTCTGAGGAAGAACACCTAAAATAACTAGAAGATGAGTCTTCTAAGGAAAACACTATAGAAAATGGTAGTACTAGTGAAGAAGAGGAAAAAAAAATGAAGCTATTTTTCATTAATAAGGATGATGTAGAGTTGATTATTATATAAAAGGTGCATAAGGGTTATAATGATGAAACCTTCTACATGTTTGACTTCATTCCCCCTAAAGATGCCACAACTAGTATGTGCAAACAACTTAAGTTTGCATTTTATCACTACATGGATGGGCCTCACTTTGAGTTGCCTCAAAAGGCTATATTGGGCATATAATAAACAAAATAAATCCATAACTCCCTCATCATTAAAACTCACACTATGAACCTAGTCTAGTTTAGGAATGCACTTGTTTAGATGCCACTAAAATTGCATAAAAAAATATCATCAATGATGGTAGGGAAAGAAAATGGAATAAACTTTACAAAGATGTTGAAGATGAAGTTCATGACATGAAATTAAAGCTATAGTAGCTATTTTATCACATATAGATAACCAAACCATCCTTTCTAGTCATCATGGATACTTATAACCTTTTTGAGGTTGATAAAAATATGTGTTCTAATGGAGTAGATGCTCTTAAGGAAGAAAATGGAGTAGATGCAAGAAGAAGAAGATTACTACATCATGTTATAGAAAGATATTGATACTAATATCTAAGAGGTGGAGTACCTCTTTTTAAAGCTATAGGAGGGCATAGATGAAGTTGACACCATATTTTTGAGCTTTTCCAACAAAGCATTAGTCATAGATGTGCACCTTAAGTAGGCAAAGGAGGAAAAGGAAAAGCTGATGGTACAGGTATAATTTGTAAGAAAGTTAGAGTACATGAATATAATATGAAAAGTTAATGTGATAAGCACCTAGATAAAGGACCAATAACAAAACTTTAAATCACTCTTATATGCCTTGTAGACTAAGGCTTGCGATCAAGGATAAGGCACAAAAGAGGCCTTCAATAAGGAACTAGACAAGACTAATGTTATCATGATTAACATCACCTCCACTAAAATATACAATTCCATTGAGTAATTTAAATTATATATTGAAGGTTTTGATGTCTTTAACATCGAGCTTAAGGAGAGTGCACCCAAGTTCTACATGCTAAAAATGTTGACAATTTAGTCTGAGGATGGACTATAAATTTTGTATGGGGTAATGTTGGGCCACTTATTCTAGTAATTATGGGATTCAAATTAGCATGATAAACACATTAGTGAGAATAAATAACTTGGAATGATGATTTTTATTTTAGAATCTTATCACCAACTAGAGGAATCAACACTTACCTTATGCCAACTAGTGGGTGGCTAACCATTTATAGAAATCTTTGGGAATCTTCTAGGTTGAAAGATATGTGGTTACCATAGTGTGAAGGGTGAAAGGTGATGGATATGGAAAAATTAATTAAAAAAAGTTTTATCTCAGCACTTGGCATGCGCAATCCACCCTGGTAGAGAAAATCCTATAGAGATATAAAAAGAGTTCAAATAAGTGAACAAAGAAGGATGTGAACTTGATGCATCAAAGATATAAAGAATTTAAATGCTTTATATACACTATAATGGATGCCATTAAGGCTCCATTTGTATATGTCCAAACTCAATTATGATCTTATAGGATATTAAATAGTTTGAGTGAGTGTTTATTTATATTAATATGGACTCTGTTCTATTTGAATTTTGATTAATGATACGAATGATCTCATTTAAACATAATGTTTTTGGTTTATATTTCCTTGGTGTTGATATATGAATTTACAATGATTGTAATCTTATAAATCAAGTATAGCTATGTTAAGAATGTTTTTTACGATATTTTGGTTCACAATGTTAATGACATCCCTATGTTAAATGATGACATCAACATATCTTGTATAATGACTACGTATAGATAGATCCCATGCAAAGTGTGTATATCCTTGATATGAGCACCAGCCTTTGTATGAATACTTAAAGTTAGAGTAGTTCCTTGACCCTTTAAATTCCTTACATGATGATGGGCTTAGTAAAACAAAGTCTTGTACCATTAATAGTATATAACCACCCCAAAATAGGCGTGTGCTTATGGATACATTTAATCCTTATATGAAATGACCATGTCCTATACTTGATATTTTACACCATGGCATAACTAGCCTAACGTGGGACCTAGTTCTTTATTTGTTACACTTTAGGTGAGTGTATAAGGAATGTGCCTTATGTGAATTGATTTTTGTGTATTTGAGTGTTAAATGTTGAGCACAAAAAGACAACCTTGTGTTTTCACCTAGTTGTAATGATCTAAAATTGACTTAGACATACCTTGAAGCACTACTAACTTTTCTACAATAAAAAACTACCCATTAGACAAGTGTACTTCAATTCCCTCCCCATCCATTTGACTTTCATATTGACTTCACAAGTTCAATAATATGTTAGCTCTGAGATATGCATTTGAAAACTCTTAACTCAATGTGAATCAACATATATACCCTTTTCAAAGGATTCTATAATATAATGTAACCTATGTGACATGATTGAAATCCATTTGATGACTCTAAGGGCTCATTGGGGATTAAACCATTCTTAACAAATATATTATAGAAGATGACCTAGGATGTGTCATTAGACCTCATGTCAAGACTCAAAAATGACTTGGACTTCCCCCACTTATTGTTAACAAATTCCCACCACAAGAAGTGGATAAGATATGTAGAAATATAATGAGAACCAAAAACATTAATTTATCTAAATACCTTAATTTATTCTAAAATACCTTAAATTCATCCAACAAGATATATGGCACTTTTTAGGCTTCAAAAGGCACTTGAGACACTTCCTCTCACCCAATGACAACTTATGAAAACCTAAAACATCATCCAATGACTTATAACATGCTATCACATGATGATCCCTAAAGTAACCCTTAGTATATACAATCAAACCTTAAATAATGATAATAATGTTTAATTGACCAGTTTGAATATGATGAAAAATCTAGGTGGTTCCTATGATAAAGTTTCAAACTATAGGGATTTATATATGGCCTAGGAGGCCAAATTATTAGTAGTACCATGTTCAATATATAAATTAAGGATATAAGCATGTGTAAGTACATATGTAAACTCAAATATGATAATATAGAGTGATCATCGAACGATATAACATGTTTATATCAATATTAGAGAATTAGATGACCGTAATGTACATATGACATAATTATAAGTAAATTTCATGTATTTGTGTATCCCTATATCATACTAAAGTAGAAGTGTGGCACACATGTATATGTAGGAGTAACTGAATATGCCATTCATCAACATGGAACTAACACATAGATGGAAAAGAACCAATAGAACATGTAGGTGCCAAAAGTGTTTTTGGATTTTTTTTGGTATTTTTGAAGAGTAAATATCATCTTATGATGTCATCTAATGGATGGCCATAGGTACCTAACCATCATAAATCTGGTGTAATACACCAATTTTGTTGTCGAATAACAGTGTAGGTGTAATATCTATCATTATGGTATCAATTGTGTTTGGTGTATGTATAATAGGACTATATGGTCATGTAGTTATATTAGGAGTAATAATATTAGGGATTATTAGAACCCATAATGGATTTCTTATTTGTTTCTTTGGTATAGCAATAAATGGAAATTTTAAGGTGCTCTATATATTTGAATATGGTATGTAATAAAACATGGGGATTCTATGGAATCCATTATATGTATCTGATGTAATGGTTTCCCAAGTATTAAACACCTAGTAAAGTCGATTGATTGTTTTGTACCATTTTTTAGTGAATTATCCTTAGTAGGCTTGATAGCTAGCTATTTGGGTATAAGTTTCTTTTATTCAAGAGGATGTTCATATGGAATTTTAGGAAATGTAATTACCTAATTGGCATGAATGAACATAATTACCCAATTGGCTAGAGGATGGTATGAACGATATACCATTTGGAATTTTTGGTTCCTTCTTAGAATGTTCTTAGAAAGGATTGTTAGATATTTTATATTTATGATGATCAATAGGTTATGAACTTAATTCCTTTGGAAGATCCTTAAATATAAGTTTTTGTTCATTCAATAAGATCTTGGATATTTGTGTTTAAGGTGAAACATATGCATGTATAATGTCTAGAGCCTTAATGAAAATCACAATAAGTATTTTCATCATATCCTTTGGGTATAGGATGACTCATATCAACCTCGATAGGATGAGGGAGAGATATCAGCTAACACTCTAACAACCATGGGAGTAATTAAGTTGGGGACTTAGGTAAATGTGTAAATTATCTCCTTGGTGCAGTAGATAGGATGATACAATTTGGATATTATGAAACTATGTTAAATATGGTGGTTATTTACTTTTTAGGCTTAGGAGGTTTTACCTTATATCTAAGTTTAATTATGAATTTGTACTATATGTAGATGAAACTAGTGTGTTTTATACAAACTTTAACTTATTTAATGATAAAATATTCATTTCAAAGTTAGGTACAACATGGCATAAGTCATCAAAATATTTGAACTTCTTGGAAATAATGGAATCATGTAAAGGAGAAAGAAAACTTTACTTGAATATGTCTTGTTACTCTTTGTCTACCATAACATTGGTCATTTTGGCTAGCATTGTGTTATATCTCAAGACATATTCATTCATAGGTTCATTGGTTCCTTGTCTTACTTTTTTAATTTGAGCATAGGAAATGTTTTCAAAAATGTTAATGGAAAAGTGTTATAATAACTAGTTAATAAGTGGTTTAAATTGTTTTACTAATTGGAGAGGTAAATCATAGGGGCACTTCAAATCATAGTATTTGAGGCTTTTTAGAAATAATTTGGTCAAAAATTTATGATTGACAACATAGCCAAGCCATACCACATAAAATGTTCAAATATGTTATTCAGGATCACCCTTTCCATCATAAAATGTGAACTGATGTGCAACAAATCTAGTTGTAAAAGGGTACAAAGATATTTCAAGAGTAATATGGTTATGTAATACAAAACATGATGGAATTTTAAAGTTTTTTGTTCAATTTTTTCAATCTTATCTTTTATGTTTTTTATAACTTGATAAAATGACTGAACTGTAGGCCTAGTTGGATTTAGATCAATAACTTGAATTGTCATAAAAGGGGATGAAAACATGTTTTGATTGGTAATAGGCATTAAATTTGTTATTTGTGTTGAAAAGTATGTAATTTCATAATAGATACATGTAGATTAGTTTCAGGGAATAAAGGTTTAAACACATAATCCATGCCCCCACTATATGTATTTATTTGTAATGTGTTGAAGGGGAGGGATTTTTACACTATAGTTTTGGAATGTTTATCATCAAGTATAGTTTTTAATATCTCATTAAGATATTTAGGGATTTTTCAAATGCACTCATGAAATAATGTAATTACATGTACTTAATCATGGTATATTTTTTCATCTTCATTTGTTTGAAGATTTTCATTATCATAATCTTCTTATATGATAACCTTATCAACATTTTTTTCATTTTTAACATGGGCATCATCACGATCAAAGGTATTAGATCCATCATTGGTTTGAGATATATTGAATGGGTGGAGGGGAATTTCAATATGTTTAATAGGAACACCTCCCAATTTATGGATATGTCTAGGTTGAATACAAAATAGTAAAATTAGGAAATTATAAAGTACAACAATATGAAAACCTAACTAGTTTAAAACCCTAAGAATCGTAAAAATTACATTCACATAAATCAGGTTCAACAAATTTTTAACCCTAAAATGGATATAGATTGAGGTTATCTAGATTATTAAAGGGGTTTATAGAAATTAAATGGCACAAGCGTGATAATTAGATCTATAGCATGATAATTAGATGTTAAACTATGATACAAGATTGCACTAAATTTATTATGCTATGATAGTCTAAATATGGAAATTACAAATATGATATATATATATATATATATATATATATATAAATAACAAAGAACTAAAGTAATTATCTTGTTATGATTCTAATGTAGTTCTTGATCTAGAGTAGGATGAAAATGAGTGGGAAGTGTATTTTGGAACAATATTTATATTCTAGATTTAACACCTCTAAAATAGGATGCGACCACCTAGATGATTTTATGTTTTCATTCACGTTCTCTCTAGTGTATTTAGGTTTGGGTCATGGATAATTTTTACTTATGAAATATAAAAAACCATTGCTTTTCATCTTCATTATGACCTTGAAGAAAAATGGGTAAGTGGGAAAATGATGTTGAGATGACCCTAGTGACCCAATTGTCAAAGGACATTACTTACACAAATAATACTATAAAGAGGACCTCAAACTGATGTAGTTCTCCCCTATGTGTTAGCTTATGTACAAATCACATGATATGTGCAAATAAATTAAAATTGTGACCTAGCTTATAACTTGTTCTTAGGATACTCATTTAGTACTTCATACTTGTATATGTGTTGTGCCTGTGACTAGTATGGAAATAGGGAAGATTTGATCAATTAAATGCTTGATAGAGTGATTTTGATAAGTTGCCTTGGTCTCTTTGGTATTTTATAGGTGAGGAATGAATGAGGGTTGGTCTTGTATTTATATAAATACCTTTATAGTAATAATTTCAAATAAATCACTTTTGCCAACCATTAGGATACATTTCATTTACAAATTGGATGACATAGGGAACTGGACAATTGTGTTGGGAAAATAAAATAATGTCGATGCTAATGTTTATCTTTGATGTAATTTTCTAAGGATTAGGCAAGCAAGTACAGGTTATAAAATTGTATATATGGAAGATAAGTACATTTTAAGCATTTTGGAAAAGATAGAAAACTTGAGACATCAACATAAGACTAGTCAGACAAAGAAATTAAGGCCAAGGGGCACAAAGATAAAGTAGATGTGAGACTTGTGGAAGTAGGAAAGGTAAATAAATAAGAGTAAAAACCAAGGTATGAATTTCCCTAGTTTACAATACTGAGGTGATATATAATCATTAAATATCAACTACACCTCTAAGGCAAATGGAAATGATAAATAAAAGGCAAAATAATATGGTAAGTAGAAAGTAGAAGGTAGGGCACTAGTTGTAGTTGTACCTCTAACTCCTACATGCGTTATTAGCTCTAATGAATCATATCACATGGATTATTCAAATGTAGTTTCCACTTCTTTCAAATCATGTGACATGTCTATGATTCAATTTAATGACAACACTTCTACATAGGTTTTTGGGAAAGGGTCTATTGAAGTGGGTGGTAGAACATTTAATAATGTTCTAATTATTCCCTCACTTTAAACTAATCTCCTATAGGTCTATCAGATTACTCACCTTATCCCAAGCATGTGAGTTGAGTTCACTCTAGATTTAATGTATGTTATAGAGTTACATAATGATACTAAAATGGTAGTGGGAATATTCAAGCATCAGACTTGAATTTATACCTTCTCACACTATGTCTTTAAATATCTTTCATAATCATCTTCATCAGACTCACCTAGACATGATGAATTTTTTTATCCTAATCATAGCTTTAATGATGATGATTCTTCTTCTATAATAGATAACTACAATAGCGATGGGGACACACCTCCAAAATTTCCTTGTCACCTTCTAGATATTAAGGAGATATTTATTGATCCACCTAATTTTGGTCCACTTTAATCATTATAGGGAACATGTATATTGATTCAGGACTCATCATATATTGGGAAACCTAGAACATAGTTATAGGGCATTCCACATTCCTTCTTTACCTCTACTTCTGATGCACCATCATTACATGGAGAAGTTATCTCATATAATATGCATGAGGAGAAAAATTACTTCTATAAGAATGACATCTTGGTTGGATATCCATCAAGCACTTGGTAGACACATTCACTATTCTAAGGTGATCAACTCTTCATTAAATCTACTTCTTATCCACAATCATTCTAAATAGCTTCTTTTTAGGATATAGGGTGGCTACAAGTAGTTGTAGATTCTAGTGGGTGTTTTTATCCCTCTTTTATTATTTTAGCTTTTTTTTAGGTGGGGGTGGATGGGTGGGTTGGATGTTTTTTACTATGGGTTTTCTCCTTTTCTCCACTTTATGAGAGTTGCATTATACTTGGGTACCTCATCAAGCCTTATTTCCAGGACCCATTTCTTATACCCACATAAACTATACTTAAGGGGGGTGTTATTGTATGATATTATTTTCCTCATATTTATATATTATGGATTATTCCCACACTTATAGAGTTATCTTGCCTAGGTATACTTGGTCATATAGAATTACACTCGACCACCATTATTAACTAGTAGGAGTTACTCTTTGAAAAATTATTATAGGTATGGGGAATTACATTCCATTATTGTATCTTTGAAAAATTTTCATTGTGGATTTAAAAATTCATTCTCCTATTTTTTCATCTTCATTTGTGAGTTATTCAAAAAGTATGTAAGATGATCTTCTGATTACTTGCTTTTCAGTATTTTCATTTATTTGATTTTAATTAGGTTGTATTTATGTTGTGCACATTATTGAATCATGATTGAATTAAATAAGTGCATTCACTTGATCCATATATCTTGGCATAATACTTAATAATACCATATAAAATAACTAGTCATATACAAAAACTAAGTGTCTATGTAATCACATAAGTTTATGTAAATGCATGCATATATATCAAATTAAAATAAAAAAGTATAAATGGAAGAATTGAGTAATAATTTTTGGGTGAAATATTTAAATTTTTCTATAATTGAATAAAATATATTATAATTAACTAAATGTAAAAAGGGAGAAAGAGGTTTCCTTATCACAGAGTCCTAGTCTTGCAACCTATAAAATATACAAACCCTATCTCCTCATAATCTGCATGAATGCCTTGAATACTAATGAGGGCCCTCGAATTAGAATCAATGATCATGTGTATGGACTATGAATATTTGGTATACCTAAAAAAATATGACATTTTATAGTTGATAAATATTTATGTAAATCCATATTAAATAGTAATACAAATAATTGAGCAAAATAAAATGTTAGGAATAAATACACCCAGTGGCATGGTAACTACACTAGTGGTTTTTTAAAATATTTGTATATTTTGAATGCATATTATAATTATATATGTGAAAAATATGTCTTATGAATCTCTAGTGTGCTCCTCTTAGCTGCACAAGAAAATAAATTTATTATGTCTTACTAATTTCCTCCAAGGAAAATAAAATAATGTCTAGTAATTGCCTCCATTTACGTGGACAAATTTTTTGAGTAACTCTATGGTGTTGTAAATCATCATGTGTTGTAATTATATTATTAACATTATATTCCACCATTTTTAGGTTTTTCATATCACTCATCTCAAAATAATGTGATTACATGTACCATGTGTAAAATATATAAAATTATAATGTGTTATAATAATGAAAGTAAATTCATCACGTGTTATAATATTATCATATAAATATGTCATCATTGCCACCCATATATAATTCAAACAATTAATGCCACTAGGGATCAACACAATATAAGAAAAATTAATGACTATGAATCCCCTATATTGGTAGGGTTAAGAAAATGAGGGTGTAAATTATATTCCCCAATGTAAACAATATGTAAGAAATGAAGACACAAAACATAATATTCACTAAAGTGGAAAATATGTAAGAAATGAGGGAACAATAAATAATATGCCCTAATATAAGTAGTGCATAATAACCATAAGCATGAGAATAACATGGACTTAATGGAAAATATATATTTAATTCAACCCAACTATAATATTCCTTAATAAATGCATTGTAGACACCATGAAAACTCAAGTAGTTAATTTTTATGAAATTAATAAATATTGTGCATGATATATATCATTATACCAATTATAGTAACTACAAGTAAGTAAGTCTATAAATGATATAAATTATAAAAATTTAGGTAGTGTCACATAGAAAAATAATATAAATTAGATTAAATACATCAAACATGTGACACTGAGTATAAAAATAATGCATCCACTATATAGACTAAAAGACATGTATTCCGATCAATATACACATTCAATACATTAAATTAGGTGGAAAAAAAAGAAGCAGCCAATGTAGGAATCATATGGATTAGTCTAGAACCATGCATAATAAACATATTAAAAATTACCATAAAATATATATATATAAACATGTGATATATGTTTTATATATATATATATATATATATATATATATATATATATATATTCAAGTATAATTATAAATATGATGTATAAAAAAATAAATATAATACTTAAATCACTATTGGGGATGCCACCAATATTGACATAAGGATGCCTTTGATGTGGGAATGAGGCTAACTTCAGGTAGCTGTGAATCTATATTCCTATATAAAAATATGTATTTATGTGTCTAACTCAATAATATAATCATTAGCATGTGAATAAACTATGTATGTTAATGTGGATCCCTCTCTTCTTACTTTATCTTAGTTTCAATCCTTTTTTTAATTCCTCACTATTTGATTTATTTTTATTCTTGGCTCAAGTCTTCTGAAAACACACACACGCATGCACGCGTGCGTGCACGTGTGCGCGCACACACACAGACACACACACACACACACACACACACACACACACACACACACACACACACACACACACACACACACACACACACACACACACACACACACACACACACACACACACACACACACACACACACACACACACACACACACACACACACATGTTTCTATGTATGCCTACATGCATGTTTGTATCTATGTGTTGGTCTCAATTTATGACATGTATTAGAGATAACTATTAGATTAACAATTTTGATGAGGATAAAAGGATAAAATATCACATAGGACACAAGGTCCCCTCATTTTAAGGATTCAACTAGCTAAATCCAAGGGATGATAAATTTATAATCATTTAGCTAGGTGAGCAAAGGAAGTTAACCATTGAAAGTTTAATCCACTCCATATTGTTTGAGAATAATTATTGATGTTCACTCGAGTTTTTTTAATTCCTCATTAGTGTGGGTATCACACTATAATATAATGGGTAGGATATTCATCACAAAAGAAAGATAAAATAAAGGAGGAAATTAGGGTAGGAAATTAAGTGGTTCATTAACTAAATCAAGATTATTAATGCTAAAAATTAAAAGCATGTTTGATCATAATTATACCATTGTGTACCAATTCTAGTTGTAACATAAACTAAAGAAAATCAATGGCTAGGATTATCAAAAATTAACTAAAAATATTATCCTAAACTTCTATTAAATGAAATATTATCAAAAGCCTATAGATAATAAACACAATGTCTTGACACAACTTCAAGTTAAACATAATGAAAATTTAGAAGCAATCAATCTAGCTATTACACAATCTGACTACATATTCATTAGTAAACAAGCATTGTAATTTATTATTTAACATTAATCAATTATATTCCATGAATAAATGAAGGACATTACTAAATAACAAAATAATTTGCAAATCAAATTGGTATCTATTTCAATTTTATTCTAAAATCACTTGATTATTCCCTTTAGGAAGATTATCATAGGCTAAAAAAATAAAATAAAGGACTGAGCCTACCATAATTTTTGTAGAGTTTTGATGCATAATATCCCACCACCTAAAACTAGAATGTAGGCCACCTTATATATAAAATATAAAGAGACTTATCTTCAAGTAGTGCAAGGATCCCCTCAATTGTCATAATTTAGACTTCATGTTATTGAAACTATAATCCCTTATAACATTCCATCTCTCCTCAAAGTAATTCTGAATTCTATTATCCTTTTTCCATGGTTGTGACACCTGTATAGTTGAAATGATCACCCTAATTATCACTTTTGGGATAATTTTTTTGAATTATTATTCTATTTAACCCTCTTGGGATAATATTCATGTTAATAAGTCACCATCTCACTCCATGAATCCTATTTTGACCAATCAAACTCTTCAAAATCCACCTTGACTAATTATTCAGCAATTTTTCTCAACTAAGTCCATTATAAAAATTTTACAGTCCATCAATTTAGTAATATATTTTATAAAAATTATTAGACTCGATGGGTGTTCTACTTAATAGTTTATGATGAATTGACTAGATGATGTGTCCATTGGGTCCAATTTTCACTCATCTACAATCTCTTAGGTGTATTATTTGGCCACATCAGCTTCCCCTTAGGTTTTTAGGTCCACTTATCTAATTTTTTGGCCTTGGGATTGTCTTTACCTAGTTTTTTTGTTCTAATCTCATATGATGTAGACACATGATACAATCCTATTAATACAGATGATTATGACTTTATATACTACCCTAAGACTGTGGGTTAGTGGGATGGAATGATAAGGCACAATCCTACTAACCTAGAGGCCTAAAGGGTATATGAGAAAACTTTGGCTCTTAGGTCACCATATTATTTGGATGATTCCACATGACATCACCTTAGTAACCTAGATTCCTAGAGCCATTATATTTTGTCTTAGATTTTAGGTCCTTGGATTACCAAGATGATGCTACATGGAATCACCTTGATGAACCATAAATTTGGATCCTTTAGCTACCGAATACCTCCATAATCCCTAAGTTGATGCCATAGGGAATCAACCTAGCAATCCAAATGCTTAGGGATTTTCCAATAAATTAGATAAGTCTTAAAGTTCCATGAGTGCCTGGGTGAAAGGGTTTGTGACACATGGACCATCCTATTAACCTAGGGGTATGGGTAAAAAGACATGTAAAAATATACTAAGGCCAACACCGTCAAAATGTTAGTATTTTTATATCATTGAAATGATAAAATTGATTATGTATAAAATGAAGGCATGAGTGTTCTTATTTAAGGACATCAAAACAATACAAAAGGATAAACTAGACTCATTACAAAGGACATAAATATTCTATTTTAAAATACCAAAATTAGTGGAATAAAATATTTGAAGGGCCATGTCAAACTTAAAACATAAATACCTTAAAAATTCTCAAAGATTGAAAACTCAGATTTTACACTCAATAAATTTACAAAAGAGCTCATACTATCAAAAATAGGCTAAGTTATAAAGTAATACATTATAGAAGCTTACTCATTTTGTCATGTAATGAAATAACTATGAGATGAATTACTAAGGCAATATTTTGAACAATCTCTAGAAGTTACACAAAAAGTATAAGTCTCAGTCAAATTTTACCTAAAAAGGATGTTCAAATTAACTTTAAAATGCATGATCTAAAATGGTTAAACTTTTTAGGTTCAAGTAAGTTTAAATATTCACATCGAAGACCAAAAAAATAATCAAGAGTGGAAGAATTAAATATTCATGTTGAAGAAAGATGATCCCCATTTGAAATATGGTAATGGGGTGTGTTGGACTCAAGAAATGTAAACCTATATGGGGATAATGCTTTATCAATATTGAGAACCTAGAATGTAAATCTTCACACTTGGACAACAAGTACAAACTAAAAAATATTCATTAGACAAATCATAAAGATGAAGGAACGAAAATATAATTAAACATGTGAAATAATAAGTTCTAATTCATACTTATACCATTAGTGTGTGGTGAAAGTGATTGACTCTCTTATAGCCCTTTGCATTCACATAAATAAATTTAAACCTACCTAAGATAATCAAAATTATGAGAAGGAAAGTTTGGATGTTTGGATTGTGTGTATGGTATGTGAATTTATCTAATGTCATATAAACATATATATCCCTTATTGATATACCTATGGTCCCACTCATGGCCTTACTCCATTGCTAACTAGGCCAGAAAATCCATGACAGAAATTTCCTAAATCACCATTTTGAGGAAAGAATTTAAGTTTTGAATTTTTGTTTAGTTTCCTTTTTATTTATTTATTTTGAAAATATTCCAATATTCATTCCATTGAGGTTTTAATACCAATCTATGGGTGTAATGATAGACTCAAAGAATTTAGAATTATTAAGATAATCTTAAATTAGTCCATTTCTTGCATTTTGTTTTAGAAATGAAATTAACTGAAGTTTGATGGTTTCAACTAGAAAATTAAATATTTATAAAATTTACATATTTTATTTTGAATCACTGGCCTTAATAATTATCAAAATGCACAATAAAATTTCTTTTAGTTTATGGAGTTGTTAAAGAATGGTTGCTTATTGTGTAAATTTTGAAATCTAAATGATTAACATGTAATCACCAACCATGTGAAGTGACCAGCCCAAAATAAACTAGGAACATCTCAATTTCAATTATGTTGTTTAGTTTTATATTTCTTATTTGATCCAACATTTTTTTAATGTTGGATATGAGTAGGATTTATTTTTTGGATATAATTGTAATTAATGGTCTATGAGGGAAGGTCTAAAATAATAATCTCATTAGACCATATTTGACATAATTAATTTCTCATGATATATCAAATAATTATCCTCAATCAATTTAAAATTTAGAAAACACACTAAAAAGACACCAATTATTTGAATAAAATAATCCAACTCAGATGAGTTGTGGAAAAATAAATAGGAAAATACCAGGTCTAACAAATAAAATAAATAATATAAAGAAAACTTAATATATAAATTGTTGATGTTAAGAACAAAGAGCAATTTTAACCATCAACAGGCGCTTTGTTCTTAACATCAACAGAAATCATTAAAAACTATATAATATATACATGCAACAAAAATTATGGCTCATTTTAAAATGTTTTTGGATGAAAATAATAATAAATTCTTTATAAAATATTCATGTATTGGTAGTTATAGGCCATTTCCTTGCAAATCCTTCAATATGAGAGCATTTTATCTTAGCAGTTCTACAACTTGTTAAGGACTGTCTAAAGAGGACTTAGTTTTGAATGTTAACCTTTATTCTCGTGGGATTTGTCCCATAATAAAACCAAGTCTAAAATTAAAAATATTTTTACTTATTATTTTTTTATCAAACCATCTATTCTTAATTACCTATTGATTTACAAAATTGTGCAAGACTTCATCTCTCATATCATCCATATGAATTGGACCCTAAAACCTAGACTGACCTATATCATTTTCTCCATGTAGTCATATATGAATTGATTCATTGGTATATTGAGTTTCATTGTAAATATTGGTTCCACACCATAAATTGGCATGAAAGGAGAGTTCTTCAGACTCTTATTATGCCTTGTCCAATCAACGCACATGGCATAATTGTGTAGGATATGCCAACTACATGGGTTCACTTCTATTTATTTATTTATGAGACCTAATAAGTTTCTATTTTTGGACTCATCCAAACCATTTTCATATGGGTAATAGTTTGAAGAGAAATTCAATGTAATTTTATTCTAATATGCCCACTCAATCAACTTAGATGATTAGAAAGAAGGCCCATTATGACATACAAGTTCCAAAAAGGTGATGAATTTGGTAGTAATGTGATCTTCAAGGAATATAATTACCTCCTCAATAATGTTATTCTTTATGTATTTTGCTTCATAATTTTTTTTCAATATTTATTCATTGTAATAATGAATCTATGGCGTATTTAAGAGTTTGGATTAATGACTCCAATGAAGTCTAGGACCCATTGAGGAAAGGGACACTTAGTTCCTGGTTAAAGGGGCATAATAACATGAGTTTAAATTTTTATAAAGTTTTGACAGAGATGACAAGAAATCACATGATTATGATCATCCTTTAAACATGTTGGCTAATTATAACTAGACCTTAAGATGTTATGGGCTATCACACTGCCAGAATGATGGCCACTGTCTAATTTATAATGGAAAGAATTCATGACATCTAACATTTTTTATTCTATTAAAAATATTAGGTAAGTCCCTTCATTATTTCTATAGTATAGGATAACATTATTCAAAATTTAGTAGGAAACCCTTAACCATAATTTAATCATTTGATTCTTATATAAGCGAGTCATTAAAATGTCATACATCAAATAGTGAATAATAGAGTAATACCGTGGGATATGATTTAGTTAAAACTAATTAACTTGGACAATAATAATGCCAAGTTTAATTTTTTATATTAATTTTGATAGTCCTTAATCTTAGACCAACTTTATAGGCCTAACTTTGGTGTCATACTCTTGAAGTTTTGAGACCCAACGTTCCTTTATTTCTCTAATATCATTCTTCCCCAACCTCATTTTGACAACGGGATCTAGAACAATATCATAAAATTTATTCCTCATGTTGTAATATCTAATTTTTTTTATTTCCTTCAATAATTCATAAACATGCTTATCCAAAACATGGTATTCCAAATCAACTTCTTTCAAACTGTAAGATTGTCTCCATCTTCTAATTTTTGAGTGAGAAAAGTAGTAACATTATGATTGGATGAAAATGAATACAAGTAGAAATATTTTATGTAATTTGGGATGACCAAAATAGGGGACTACATTATGGTGTCCTTAATTTATTGAAAATATTTCTTAAGGTAGGAATCCATTCAAATTTATTTCCCTATTTTAACATGGCATTCAATGGTTTAGTTATCTCAAGAAAACTGAAAATGAATTTCCATACAAAATTGATTTTACCAAAGAAATATTTCAATTCCTTATTAATATTTGGTAATAAAAATTTATAAATGGCATTGGATACATCAAGGTTAATTGACATACCTTATTTCATAAGTACATAACCAAGGAGTTTACCTTCAGTTTCACATTTATTTAGGTTGAGTAAAATAAAAAACCTATGAAGTGTTCAAAGATCTTGTACAAGTGTCTTAAATAGTTTGATATGTATTTTAAAAAAACTATCAATTAAGTTCTATACACAAGAATTAAATTACCATTCAAACCTTGAAATTATATGTCCATGGATCTATGGAAAGTGGTGCAAAAATTATTAGACCAAAGGGAATTTTATTATAAATGAATGCACCTCACTTTGTGGTGAAGTCTATCTTAGGTTAGTCTTCTTTATCAAATAAAAATTTGTTGTAGCCTAATAATCTATTTAGGAAATACATCATCATAGATCCACTGACCTTTTATATGACCTCATCTAGGGAATGTAGTGGATAATTATCCTTATCTAAAGATTGATTTAAATTTATGAAATAAACACAAAGATGGATTTATTTACTCTTATTTCTAACTGGAATCACCCAATTTTGAATTTCATACAATAAATATTATACAAACTAAAAGTAGCTTCTAAACTTACTTTAGGATAAGTGACTCAAATATAGGGTTGACTAGTCTCTGACACTATTTGAATGTCTTCTTATCAAGTTTCAAGGGAATATTATGCATCATGATGCTAAGATTAAACACCTTTAGGTCACCATAGGTCTAGGTAATGGTGTCTTGGTGACAAATTAACATCCTTTGTAAATTTCTCATTTCTTCATCATTACATTCTAACCCTATAGTTATGTTTTGAGGCTAATAATACATCCCAATGTTTATAATTCATGACCTTTGATTGGGGAGAATAACTCTTTTAGGACTATCTATAGGACTTTTATAAGTTGAATAATCTTTTTAATGATATCATTCCCTTTGAAGTTAAATTATCCTTGGGTTTTAGTAATCCATCAACATCATAATTTTCTCCATATAAATCATTCCTCTCATCCTCATCAACCACCTACATGTCAAAATCATTTGAAATAGAAAGGAAATATAAGATGTGTTTGTCATAATCAAACACTTTAAAATTTTAAACATTATCAGGTACATATGGACATGAAACCACTTAAATGATTTTTTTTTTGTAGATCCATATTATCCAAAGGTGTAAGGTTAGCAACAAAAATAACCAATGAGTCTACCATGGTGTTGTGACTTCTAGGAATGGCAATAATGTTTTAAACATAAAAGTATACTGTCAAGTCCTAAGCATGGTGCTTATATTTATTCATATGAGAAAAATTACACTTAAATTTATGCCTCACTTGATTGATGACTAATTTAAAATAATCTTATACCATTAATTGATGGACATCATACATAGATGCACACATTAATCCCAACATAAGTGATCATATTATGTTATATTATTAGTATATTGGAATTACAATATATATAAAACTACATGTATTTATGATAGGGATCAATAAGTACAATAGGTACTTCCAATCCTTGTTTATATTGAGCTTCATCAAAGTAAAAATACCACATACCTAAATCCTAGCCTTAGTAGAGCTATTTCTTCCTTACTGGTGTGGTGGTCAAAGTATATATGCCTATATTTGTGGAGGTGAAATTAGATCATTCATTGATTACATTATATTTTATAATCATTAGATACATGCGTAAGTTTTTGTAAGCCTTTACTTTATTTCCCACTCCTTTCCATGGTATCCATGTGGGAGAAGTATATTTCCATGTAACCATTCATATATTTGGACCAATCTCTACTCAGTATCATACCATATGCCTCTAAGATATCAAAAAATTATGTCTTTGAACTGATACACTCTTAGCTCAACTTTTAATTGAATATGAACATTTAATAATTCCCCTATAGCCTTGAATTTAGATATATCTAATATGTCCACTACCTTATCTGATTTTATAAGGACCAGTGCCAATTTGCTAAAAGTCCTTGTAGGCATGACATTCATTAAGGCACCTAAATTAACTAGGTAATTATGTAAATTCTTACCAAAGATGTATATGGTGAGTAATAAGGGTGGAACCTTAGTCTTAGATTTGTGTATCACAAAATTTGTATTGGCATTAGACTTATATTTAGGATAAGTGCTCTTATTAGTAAGAGACTCAAGGAGTAATCGTTTTGTTTAGTAATTTGTGCCAATTTGTGGAGGATTGTATTATCCTTTATATTTTCATATCCTCCACTATGTTATTGCTCATATTATTAATGATGGATTAGTTGTCACTCAATTTTGGTTGAAGTGGGTCATTTTTATCTTCTATGTCAGATGCAGTAGTAATGTTGTTGGGTGGTGTTGAGTCTCTTAAGGGTTCATGTTACTTACTCCTAAGGGTATAATTCCATTTTTGGTACTACTACATAACCTAAACATCATTGGTATACTCCTTGTTAGTTCCAAAAATTGTACTGAAGTAATTAGGCCCTTGTCAACTGTAAATGACTGTCTTTAGCCAAACTTCCATCTCCAAGGGTTCCTTTGGAAATTCAAGTTCATGTAAAAATTAGGTAAGTCTTAATCTAGTTTTGCTCGATAAATGTGTCTTTCCCTTATACCTTTTCAATCTTTTTGAATGAACACAATGTCTAATAGAAATAGGTCTTTAGACCTTCTATCTTGGAAAAAATATCTAAAGACTTATTTCTATCAGACATTTTGTCCACTAAAAAAATCCCAAAGGAATTCAATGTCTTATTTATTTCAGGCTAAGTGTTTCACAAGAAATCTGAAGGGTTGTTTTTTTCAAACTTTTTGTCTATGATAAAAGGTTTGAAGGGAACTTACCCTTTAGGCAATTTTCCTACATAAAAATACCAAAAGAAATCCTTTTTTTTGGAAGCAAAGTCTTATTTTTTTCAAACATTTTGTTTGTGGTAAAAGGTTTGAAGGGAACTTTCCCTTCGAGCATTTTACCCTCAAAAATATCGAAAGAATTGTAAGGACTTATTTATTTCAGTCAAAGTGTCTAAAAATTTCCCAAAAGGTCATTTTACCTTTGAATTTTTTTTGAAGGGTCATTTCCTTTAGGCGTTTTACCATTGAAAATTCTTGAAGGACACTTCTAAAGGGTCATTTTGCCTTTGCAAAATTTTTGAAGGGTCATTTCCTTCAGGTATTTTTCCCTTAAAAATTTCATAAAGGGAACTTTCAAAAAGTATGAAGGATAAGTCTAGAGGGTGAAGGACACTTTCAATAAAACCAAAGGATGCTTTCAAGAGATCTAAAGGCCATTCTAAAAGGCCAAAGGGTAATTTTGTAGCATAAGTGCCATTGACAAAACTTCTAAAGGGTATGTTTAGAGGGCCCAAAAGATACTTTCATCAATGCTATTATGAAGTAGAAGTCCTAATTCTCTCAAGCATCTTACTCGTATAAATTTTTTGAAAGAATTTTAATTCTTTGGGAAAAGTATAAAGTTCAAATTATTTAGGAAAATTGCAAAGTTGAATTTATGTAGGTAAATTGCTTCGAACAAAATGTCCAAAATAATTGTCCCCATGAAGATAAAAGGCCGAAGACTCAATTCTTGCAAGAGAAGTGTGAAGTAAAAATCCTTCAAGGAAATTTTCTCAAACATTTTGTCTAAAATAATCATCTCAATAGAATTCTTGAAATAAGTTTTGTGGGATAATTGTGTTAAATAAAAGCCTAAAGTGGAAGTGCTGATGCAAATAATAATGTCAAAGACAAGGTGCCCACTTATCAAATTACTATAGAAAATAATCCCTAAAGAATATTTTCAAATTTTAGGTATGACATATGGATTTATTTTGATGTGTTTTTAATCAACTTTAAGCTATAGGTACTACCCATTGGGATTCAAATGTTCAGAAATGGTCACACAATCATAAATTTTAGATCCTATGATGCAACTACTTGTTTTCAAATGGAGGAAAATGCAATGGAATTTGATTGAGCAAAGTAGAATGATCTGATGATGAACAATAAAATATTAATAGTCAAAGTAACCTAGGACAAGCACATTCATGATAAGTTCTAAGCTCACAAGGCATGATTTAAAGTTTGAGCTTATTTCAAAGATCTGATGGTGTGAACTAGTATTTGATAGTTTAATGGGACCTAATATCAAGAAAGATATTTCCATGTGTCATGAGGGTGCTCAAATAAATAAAGACTATTTTTAAGGTACACTAGAAGCCTATGGGGCTACCAAATGTCATATCCTTGAGGCCAAGTAAAAGGCAGTATCTAATAATGCTCCACCCCTCAGATCATGATCTAATGGAGCATGTTTTCTCACCCCATATAGATATAATGGTGCATATCCAAGGTTAACAAGTCAAGTATCCCATAGGAAAATTTATAAATTCCAAGTGGCACAACTGCATACCAAAAATTAAAAATTTATTATTTTATGTAACATCTATAGCTCATGTTTGCTCAGGCAAGGATGATCTAATGATTTGAGATAAGCTAGAATTTTCAAAGGGGTCAAATTTCATGAGGAAGTGATAAGTGTCCAAATTGGAGCCAATCAATCAACTTAGTCACACTTAGGCCCCAAAAATGCCTAGTTGGATCTGATGTGGCATGCCAAATGTTAGTATGTGGCAAGATTTGATTTAAAATCAAAAATTTATGGTTCTTTTATGGATGTGGTAATGATTTAAGATACATAAGAATGAATAATTACCATTCTAAAGAATAACTTCTTAACGGTTGTTGATCTTTTTTATTTTCATCATAGTTGGATATTTCTAATTCTAATCATCATGAGGTAATGGGCTTTCCTTGGCATGCACAAAGAAGAGATTTCTTGTCTAAAAGTTTCCATGATTTACAATCAATCAACAAGAGAGAATTTCCAAATAAGTTGAACATAAGGAGGAAATATGTTTGGCTCTTTAAATTATTTTATCCATCTATATGTGCAAGTGAGCAGTAAAGAACATCTCCAGGTGGTTATATATGATAACAAATAGTTTTTTCAGCATCCACTATGAATTTCACCATCAAGATCATGAATTCACCAGCATCTTTAGTCAAAATATCAAATGTTTGTCATAAATATTCATCATGCCTTGAAAATTTAATTACAATAATGATTATTTTTTTGTAAGTAGATGGATCTCAGGCATGACAAAGGGGATATTCCAACTAGATTTATCTTGGTAGACATGATGGCTTGTTCTATAATTTTACAAGTTGAAACCCATTGTTCCAATTTTAAAATGTATAAATAGGGGTTTTGTCATATATTTTATGTTGTTATTTCTTGTTGGTTGTTGTAGGTCAGAATTTTAGGCATCCATTTTCTCCAAGTCTAGGTTTTATATAAAAAAAAATTATGATCAACTACTGTGTGTAGATCTTATCTCCCTTGATAAGGTGGTTACATCTTTGCAACCATTAACAAGCTTTGAGAGAATGTTTATGTCTCCCTTTGCAAAACATTAATATCATCATACTTGTCCCCATGGTAACATTTTGAAGTGTTGATGTTTGTAATATTTCTTTTCAAATCAAGTGGAAAGTTTTTATGGTTCTTTATTATATCTTATTAATGATATTCAATAATATGTTTTGAAATTTCTACTAATTAGATATTTGGGTTTGTGTTCATTACTAGTTGTCATTCTAAGCGTGTACCTATGTTATAAATCCCTTGCTATAGTTATCTTTGGAAATATGTTATTGAATACCTTTTAAGAGCACCTTGGGTTCATGAATTTAGCATAAGAAAGTATTTGAGATTCTAGTTTTAGTGTATATTCTAGGTTTTTAGGGATCATTTACTGTTTACCATTATCTTACATTTGAATTTTTTTGCATCTTTGCTAAGAAATAATTTTCATGAAATTCTACCAGACACCCTACTATTTGGAAGCCACCAGCATGCCATCCTCCATTTTATAACTATGTAACTTATCCTACCCTCTATTACCCTAAAAATAACACACCCTATTGCATACTATAAGTTTTACTTTCCTTGAAAATGCATATTTGAAATGTGTTTACAATTTGTGCTTTAAATTTTAGTGTTATAGTTTTCCATCTAACCCCTATTATTAAATATTTTATAAAATGAAGATTGAAGTCATCCCCTCATCTATATTTAGTAGCTTGTGTATGACATATAGAATATGTGCATTTTTTGTGACAACACTTCATAGGTGAAGTGTGCAAACTTGGTTATGCTTTGGTCATAGTTGTCCCTTAAGCTAAGAATCCCCATGGAGATTGAATAAAATCCCTCCATATGAGCAAGCTACCCCAAAGTTCCTCTCACCTTGGTTCAAGTAGAGCCAAAATTAGTAGGAAGATAATCATATCCTTTGTAGGTGTCTCTCAATCATTTTATATATTGAATATAATCTTAAAGCAAAACCCTTCCATGACTACAATAACATTCTAGTCGATTTTCCATCATTGCTTGGCATTTTCCTTAAGTGTGCAAGGTTGAGTATAAAAGATGTCTAATTGGGAAAAAAAATTCTTATAGCACCATTTATGGGGAATATTTCCAAGATCTATAATTATTTCATCTTGTGAATTATTCTGTTGTTACTACATTGATCTGGCTATCTTGACTATCAACATTATAACACTCCACTGGGGACGTGCCAAGAAGTTTTTAAGGTTTGTCAGTTTGACTATTGTTGAGATTATTAAAAATAGATACTAACGTTCCATTTTGAAAGGTTTTTTTTCCTTTTAAATATTATTTTGAAAATTTTAGTGTCTTTTTTCTCAATCTCATTAATCTTTAGCAAGTCTAATTTTAGCATGTATCACAAATAGTTTGTCAACCATTATATTATATAATTATGATTCTAGTGGTGACTTCATTTTATTTTCTAGTTTCAATGAATATTGGTGCCTATTCTAGAATATATATTTTATCTTTTATCTTTGAGTATTTTCTTTTGTGCAAAGATAGAAGGACTAAGATCATCTTTCAAAGGTGACCCATCTAAAAAACTTATTCCACCCTTAGGTATTCCTCAAAAAAGAAGGGGACAAGTTTGGAGGATTATTGAAGGTCAAAGTTCAACTACTAAAGGTTGTTAAGATCTTGATAATATTTATATATTTGTTGACCCCCCCCATCATTGATGACTATCATATCTCTTTTACTTATTCTGAAATACATGGTCCTCTTTATTTTCTAGCTCTTTTTCAACCAACTGAATCCCTTCCCATGTTTGATCCACCATGTCCACCTCATTTACCCCCTCATATCCCTTTTTCATTTATTCTTAAACCTCATATTAAACCAATCATGAGGCATAGGGACCAAGATTAGAATGCACATCTTATATTATACATTCCTAGATTTAGGCCTATGAATTTTGACGAGATGGAAGGCTATCCTAATGAAGTCCTAAATGAAGTTAGGAAATGCCTCCAAAAACTCCAAGGTAATAATGTAGTGAGTGGTGATCAAAATTTGAGATCCTTTCAAAATATCATTAAAGATTATGAGGTTGAGTATGAGGACACATGAATCAAGTTCTTATGCACATGTTGGAAGAAGATGATTATAAATGGTTTAATTCCCTTGCCACTAGATGCATTGATTCATGGGAAGAGATGCAAAATGTTTAGAATTTATTATGGTGCTAAGATTGATCAAAGGTTTATCTAGGTTGAATTTGAAAATATCAAGAAGAATCCTGATACTTGTGTATAGGAATTCAATATATGGTTCAACAAGACCATGATGTGGATGCCAAAAAATATTAGACCTAGTGATACAACATGCTTGATAAAGTATTTTGATGTATTTGATAAGAAAGCTATGTATTTATTAAGGGATAAGTATCCCACTAACCTACAATTGGTGTTCAATATAGACATCCAAATTGAGAATAACATCAAGGCTATGTGAAATCCCATGAACAAGTGGGTTGATGTGAAGATGTTCAATCAAAAAAAGATACAACCCAAAAAGATAGACAACTTGGAGGAAACTATCAAAACTCTGGCCTTTGCTATCAAATAAATGTTGTACAAGTTGGCTAGAGATGAAAAGGGTGTCTCTTAGGTGTCTACCAGCTATGAGAGATATCCAAATCCAAATCAAGCACCAAGGTGGCCTAATTTTAATAATAGAGATAATGATAGAGGGAAAAGGCCTACACGTGATGAAAGGATTGATAGAAACTAGAATAGAGGATCTAAAAAGGAGGTGCCTAATATTTTAAACTCTAAGATAAACACTATGAATTTTGATTTAAACATTGATTGGTATGACAAGTGCTTCCTTCCACACCCTCCATGTGATACTATTGAACAAGTTGATAAAGATCCAAATAAACTTGAATATGCATCATATAACTCTAATATTTTTATGTTTGATTGTCAAAGACCTCAAAGTGAATCAAAAACCTCCACAAAATTGTTGAATGATACTATAGTTGGTCAATTTTGGAGCATGGTCAAAATGGAGAGTGTGCCAACTTTTGACTTTGCTTGTGATGTTAATGTGGCATAAGAATATGAATTGCCCATCCATGATTTTGATCTCTTATTCTGTATGATGATTAATAATATCCTTAAATATTTCCATAAATTAAGGATAGGTAGATATTAATTAATACAATAGATACTCAAAAGAAGGAATACAACTTGAGAAGTAAGAAACAAAGTGATGCTCCTCAAGAGACTACCCCTATAAATTCAAAGTTATGTAATACATGTAAGGAAGAAAATAAATATATAGAAATGTCGAAAGTTTTCAATATAGAACTCATGTCCCAAGATGCTAATCCTATAGGTGTTCTTTCTAAGAGTAATACAATGCCCATATAGTCTAGTATCCCCAAGGGTGCAAATGAATTCAAATAAAATACACCTTTAAAGGTTGTTAAAGTTTCAAATCCACCCCAACCTACTCTGATTTATACCTTGAGTGACTATATTCTAGATGAAGGTGTTTTTACCCTTCCACTAAATAAACCTCTTACTCAGTATATTGTGTGTGATATGTCTCAAGTGTTGAGTCAAATAAAAATCATCATGCCACTTATTGAGATATTAAGAATAATTGAACATAGAAAGAGAGCCTTTGAATATTTAGAATTTTTTGAAAGGTTAGTTGTGAATGAAGTTGAGTTACCCCAAGCACCCTTATAAGAAGATGAATACTTAGAAGATGTTGAACTCATTCCAAAGGTATATTTGGGGACTGCATTAGTGGCTAGTCAACTAAATGGGGATTCATTTTATATGACCCTATTTATAAATGATTTGATTGTTCATATCTACATGTTAGATTCTAGAGCTTTTTATAATGTGATGCCCTTGAGTGTCCTTAATGAGATTAGAGTGAAGATCATATCAAACTTTGAAAAGTGTTATGCCATGGACTCATGAGAGGTTACATTTGTTGGATAAGTTAAAGGGTTAGTGGTACATTTGATAGTGCATCATGGAAAGTACTTAAACATGGATGTGGTAGTTGTAGACTGGCCATCTAAATGGGGGATGGTGTTGTCACATAAATAGGTTGCTAGCATGGGTGGAAATATTTAGATGGACATTTCTTATGCCACCATTATTTTAGAGGTTAAAATGGTCATAATTTATATAGAGATATAGATGTTACATGTGATTAAAGACCAAAGGATGCTCTCAGTGAAGTGATATACATAGATGTTGAATTGGGTAAATTTATTTGGAATGTTGATAGTAGTGAATAAATTTATGTTCTTGATGTTGAGACTAAAAAATAAAATGTATTTTAGAAGATGTGATTTGATGGGGTTAACTCCAATCTTAGAAATGGAGCCAAGGTTGTATTCTATGCCCCCAATGGTAAATGTTTTATGTTTTATTTTCAACTTTCTTTTGATTAGATGAAAAATAATGATGAGTATGAGGAAATTTTCTTGGTTTAAGGATTGCCCATGAGTATCGAATTAAATGTCTAATTATCAAGGGTGATTTTGAGATAGTGGTAAACCAAGTCTATAGTACTTTTGTAATAAAAAATAAAAGGTTGAAATAGTATCAAAATGCTATTTGGGATTTTCTTGAATTTTTTGATGCATTCAACATTTAATATCATGATATAAGTTTCAAACAATAAATTGATAGACTTGTATGGTTAGGCACTTAGTTTGACATTGCAAATACAATACCTCATTATTAGTATCAAGTGGAGGTGCTTGTCAAGCCTTCAATCCCAAACAATGTTCATCATTGGTAGGTCTTTGATGATGATGAAAAATTAAGAGGTTTTTGAATTGTGGGGTTGAGTTCCATGATCAACTCATAGACTTGGAATCCATGGTTTAAGATAATGATGGGAAGGATACCTTATCTAGGGAGTACATTATTCGACTAAAGACAAATACTATCCCAAGAGGATTGGTTAGTTTATAAGCATATTTTTATGGAGTAGATAGAATCAAGTTGAGAGATTCATTTATCTCAAAAGACATGAATGAGTGCAATTTGGGTTCTCATGATAATCTAAGAAAGGTTTGCTTGGGTACTCACCTGAGTCTAGTAAGAAAAAAAATTACATTAAACTACTAAGGAAGTACCAAGATTGTCTAACATGGTCTTATTCTAAGTTTAAAGTATATAGGGAAGAATTGTTCCAGTATGCCATCCCATTGTAGCTTATAGAAAGCCTTTTAGGTAGAAATAAAGACCCATTAACCCCATATTGGCCACCAAGATGAGGGAAGAATTAAAGAAGCTGAGGGATGGTGGAATCATTCAAACCATTAGGTATTCATCATGGGTTGAAAATTTAGTCCCTATAAGAAATAAAAATGGAAACATATACTTATGTGTGGATTTTAAGAATTTAAACAAAGTTTTTTTAAAAGACAATTATCCCTTTCATAATATGGATAACCTACTACAAAGCATCATTGGATCTGAGATGTTGTCCACATTAGATGGCTTCTTAATTTACAACTAGGTTGTGGTGAAGGAATATGAGATGTCCAAGACCATGTTCAAAATTCCATGGGCTGCATATGCATTCACACACACACACACACACACACACACACACACACACACACACACACACACACACACACACACACACACACACACACACACACACACACACACACACACACACACGAGGATTATTTTTGGGTTGATTAATGCTAGTGCAACATTATAGTGAGCTATGGACATTACTTTTACAAGGATAATTAACAAGTTCATTACTATGTATCAAGATGACATAATTATGTACTTCAAGACTAGATAAGAGCATTTGGATAATTTGGAAAGGATGTTGACTAGATATAGGGAGTTTAGCATTGTGATTAATCCCAAGAAGTGTCAATTTGGAGTATAAAAATCCAAGTTGTTAAGAAATATAGTGTCCAAGTATGGTGTTAGTTTAGAAACATATTTTGATAGAGTAGATAAAATCAAGTTGAGAGACTCATTTATCTCAAAAGATAAATAATTACAATTTGGGTTCTCATGTGAATCCAAGAAAGGTTTGGATGGGTAGTCACCTAAGTGTAGTAGATAAAAAAGCTTACATGTAGCTACTAAGGAAGTACTAGGATTATCTATCATGGTCTTAATCTAAGATAAAATCATATAGGGAAAACTTATTCCAACATATCATCCCATTGTAGCCTAATAGTAAGCCTTTTAGGTAGAAATAAAGACTCATTAACCCTATCTTGGCCACCAAGATGATGGAAGAATTAAAAAAACTGAGGGATGGTGGAATAATTCAACCCTTTAGGTATTCATCATGGGTTAAAAATTTAATCCCTATAAGAAATAAAAATGGAAACATTTTCTTGTGTGTGGATTTTAGGAATTTGAATGAAGCTTATTTAAAAGATAATTTTCCCTTTCCTAATATGGAGAACCTGATGCAAAGCGTCACTAAATTAGAGATGTCTGTATTAGATGGAGTTTTAGGTTACAACTAGGTTGTGGTGAAGGAATCTAATATGTTTTAGACCATGTTCACAATGTCATGGGGCATGTATGTATATATGAGGATTCCGTTCAGGTTGATGAATGTTAGTGTAATGTTCCAGTGAGTTATGGACAACTCTTTTTCAAGGATAATTAACCAATTCATTAATGTGTATCAAGATGACATCATTGTGTGCTCCAAGGATAGAGAAGAGCATTTGGAGCATCTAGAAAAGGTGTTGATCGGATGCATGGAGTTTGAAATTTGGATTAACCTAAAAAGCAATACTTTTTAATAGAATTGTCCAAGTTACTAGGACATATAGTACCAAATTATGATGTCATGATTGACCCCTAAAGGGTATAAGCCATTTAAAAAGTTCCCATCCTGCACTATAAGAAAGCAATTCAATCTTTCTTTGGACAAATTAACTTTATGAGGAGGTTTGTGTCCATTATTTTAGAGATTACTTTGCATATTACTTATATGTTAAAGAAGGACCAAACCATAAAGTGGGAGAAGGCCATATAAGCATTCAATGACATCAAGGGAGATTTAAATTTTGTCCCTATTTTGGCCAATCCTAATTACATAAAGTCATTCTAGATATTCTCTTTTGCATGATACAATATTGTTGTTATTGCAAAGGAATGAGGAAGGTCATGAGTAGCCCATAGATTTTTGTATAAAAAATATGCAAGGTCCTAAACTAAACTAAACCATCATGGAAAAAAAATATTTGACTCTTTTGAAGGCTGTTACAATGTTCACATCATATATTCTGAGATTGGTGATTAATGCCTACATCCCACACACCATGGTGAAAGACATTTTAACTCAAGCTGAAGTATCAATTAAGAGATGCAGGTGGGTTAATAAACTACAAGAGTATGACATGGATATTCAGACCACCAAGTTAGTGAGAGGGATGGGTCTAGCCAAGCTTATGGCTGAGACCACTTTACAAGCTGTTGAGGTAAACATTGTTGTTTTTAATGTTGATGATTCCTTGAGTAAATTTCACATGTCTTCATGGTATAGATACACTATTTATTACTTGTAGAATTTGAGATATCCCTTGACTTAGATAAGAATCAAATAACTCTCAAGCTTGTCTCCCAAAAATATCTCTTGATTGAGGATGAACTATCATGAAATAATATGGATGAGGTTCTCCTAAGATGTGTGATATAAGAATAGACTATGTCCTGATTAAAGACTTCCATAGTTTATTTTGAGGTGTCCATTTTGTACCTAAATTCATATCTCATAAAATTATGAGATCTGGTTATTCATCGCCATCACTATATAAGTATGTCGATTAGACAATCAGAAATTGTGAGAAATATCAACACTTTGATAGGAGGTTGAAAGCTTGAAGTTCTCTTCCCCTGTAGCTTATGATAATTAAAGTCCCATTTAAACAATGGGGAATGTATTTCATTATAGAAATTTTTGATTCATCAAGTGCTAGACATAAATGAATACTAGTTACAATTGACTACTTTACAAAATGGGTCAAATCAATCCTTACAAATAAAGAAACACACTAGGTAGTTATGGATATTTTGTTAAATTATATAATTTACAGATTTGGTATGCCTATCAAGATAATTGTTGATAATTCCATAAGCTTCAAATCCAAACCTTTAGTGTTAGTTTACAAAAAACTATGGGATTGAATTGACCTATGCTTCCAACTACAATCCTCAAGGGAATGGGCAATCAGAATCAAGTAACAAGAACTTTCTAAGATCATCAGACAAACATTGGAAGTAAATAAGAAGTGGGATGAAGAATTAAAGTTTTCTTGTGGGTTGATAGGATCACACCTAAGAGAGCTACAAGAAGAAGCCTTTTGTCTTGTTTATGGGGCTCAAGCAGTGGTGCCTATGAATTTATAGTTTCCCACCTATCATCTCATGTAACAACTAGAGGATGATGATCAGATCCACCACTATGAAATCAAGATGAACAAGATTATTGAGATTGATAAAATTTTAAGACAAGCTCATAAAATACACCTCAAGTTCAAGAAGAAGCTGAAGAAATTTTTTGACAGGAAGGTCACTCCATGAACCAATCAAGTAGGTGATCTAGTTCTACTTTAGGATAGCAAGGATGAAGAGAAAGGAAAGCATGAAAAGTTTGGTGTCTTGTGGATGGGTATCTGTTCCATTGATTGATATATTGGGGAGCATACTTTCTTCTTGAGAAATCTAGATGGTAAAATAGTGGAGTTACTAGTCAATGGTAGACATTTAAAACACTTCCTTGATTAAGTCTATCTGCAACTATGTACCATATTGTATAGTGTTTTTTTGCTTTGTCCTTTTATTATTTTGTTGCCTCTTTACTTTAGGCCTTATTTTTACACTTTCCTTTCATGTTTTTTAATTTTGTGTTCATTTCCAGATCTTCCTAATCTATTTTTATATGTTTTACATGTTTGTTTGAGCCTTCACGAGAATTTTATAAAAATTTATAAGTCTTGACTCTATAGCCCAATAGATTATCACTTGCTATTGTGTTTTGTAGTTCTTTTCACACCCACATGGAGTATGCATCCCTAGGTAAGAGCCAGTGTTAGTGTCCAAAATTTCACTGAAGCAATTGGGCCCTTATCAAGTGTAAATTACTATGTCCTTAGCCCAACTTCCATCTCCAGGGTTATTTTGGAAAGTCAAGTTCATTTAAAAATTAGCTAAGTTTTAATCTAATTTTTGCTTAGTGAATGTGTCTTTCCATTAAACCTTTTTGGGATTCTTGGATGAACACAATGTCTTATAGAAATAGGTATTCAAGCCTTTTTTCTTAGATAAAAGGTTCAAAGACGTGTTTCTAGTGGACGTTTTTTCCACTACAAAATGCTTAAAGGAATTTAATGTATTATTTATTTTAGGCTAAGTGTTCCAAAAGAAATGCAAAGGGTCATTTGTTTGGGAATTTTTGTCCATGGAAAAATTTCTATAGGGAACTTGCTTTCCAAGGATTTTGCCCACACAAAAATTCTAAAATAAATCATGTGTTTTATAAAAAATGCAAAGTATTATTTTTTTCATAATTTTTATCCATGGTAAAAGGTATGAAGGGCACTTGCCCTTCAAGGATTTTATCGACATAAAAAATCCCAAAGAATTGTAAGGACTTATTTATTTTGGCCAAAGGGTCTACAAATAGTTTGAAGGTTCATTTTTCCTTTGAAAATTTTCTAAAGGGCCATTTCCTTTAAGCATCTTTCCCTTGCAAAATTCTTGAAGGACGCTTTTGAAGGGTCATTTTGCCTTTGTAAAATTTCTAAAGGGTCATTTCCTTTAGGAATTTTGCCCTTGTAAAATTCTTGAAGGTTCAAAAAGTGCTAAGGATAAGTCTAGAGGGTGAAGGACACTTTTAATACATCCAAAGTGTACTTTAAAGAGATCTAAAGGATAATTTTAAAAGGCTAAAGGACAATTATGTAGGGCAAATTCCCTTGACAAAACTTCTGAAGGGTACGTTTAAAGGGCCTAAAAAGTATTTTTATCAAAGTTGTTGTGGATCATAAGTCTTAACTCTTTTAGGCATCTTTCCCATGTAAAAATTTTGAAAGAATTGATATTTTGGGAAAAGTGTAAAGTTCAAATTATTCAAAAAAATTACAAAGTTCAATTTCTACAAGGAAATTATTTTAGACAAAATATTTGAAACAATTATCTTGATGAAGACAAAAGGCTGAAGACTCAATTATTGTAGGCGAAGTGTGAAGTCAAAATACTTTGGGTAAATTATCTCAGACATTTTTTTTGAAACAATTATCCCAATAAAATGCCTGAAAGAATTGTTGCAAGATAATTGTGTTGAAGATAAGCCCAAAGTAGAAGTGTCAAAGCAAACAGGAATGTCGAAGAGAAGGAACCCACTTATCAAATTTACATAGAATAAAGTCCATAAAGGATATTTATTAATTGTAGCTATGTCAGTCTCATGGACATATTTTTATGGGCATGCAAATGTCAATTTTAAGTTATAGAGACTAACCATTAGGATTCAATGTTCAAAAATTGTCATGCGAGCATAAATTTTAGACCTTGTGAAGTAGACATTTATTTTCAAATAGAGGAAGATAAAATGACATGTGTTTGTGAAGATTAGGATGATCTGATGATATATTATCAAAGCTAAATAGTCAAAAGAACCCAAGATAAGTGTAAGCATGAAAAGTGTCAATCTCATAGGGCATGATTTAATGTTTGAGCATGTTTCAAAGATTTGATGGTGCAAGCTATAAATTGATTGTTAAATGGGACCTTAGATCAAGAAAGATACTTCCATATGGAGTGAGGGTGATTAAATCAATAGAGACTATCTGTAAGGTACACTGGAATCCCATAGGGATACCAACTAGTATATCCTTGTGTATAAGTAAAAGGTAGTATCTAATAATGCTTCACCCATTGGATAATGATATGATAGAGCATGTTTTCTCACCATAGATATATTTGATAGTGCATAACAAAGGTTTAAAATTTATGGATCCCACAAAAAAATAAAAAAATGCCAAGTGGCATAACTGTGTGCCATAAATTAAAAACAAAGAATTTCATGCAAGATCTATAGCTCATGTTTGATAGGTCAAGGATGATCCAATGATGTGATCTAAGGTGTAATTTTTAAATGGATTATATATTACAAGGAAGTAACAAGTATTTATATTAGAGCCAATCAATCGACTTAGTCACTCTTAATCCCCATAAATGCCCAATTAGATCTAATGTAGCATACCAAATGTTAGTATGTGAAAAGATTTGTTTTAAAAGCTAAAATGAATGGTTATTTCATGGATGTATCAATGATTCAAAGTGTATAAGAACCTATAACTACTATTATAGAGCATATATTTTTAATGGTCATGGATCTTTCTATTTTCATCATAGTTAGAGCTTTCAAATTATAATCATCACAAGATAATGGGATTTCCTTGGCATATACATAGAATATATTTCCTTTCCATAAGTTTTCATGATTTTAAATTGATCAAAAAGAGATCATTTCAAAATAAGTTTCACATAAGGACAAAATATATTTGGCTCTTCAAATGATTTTCTCCCTCCATCTGTGTAAGTAAGCAGACAAGAGCATCTCCAAGTGGTTGCATATGATTATAAATAGTTTTTTGGGCATCCAGTATGAATTTCACCATATAGATCTTGTATTCACTATCATATTCTATCAAAATATCAAAGGTTTGTTTCAAATATTCATCATTCCTTGCAAAGGTGGTTACAACATAGATTCTTTTTTAATATGTGGATGAAAATCTCAGGAATGGAAAAGGGGATATTCTAGCTAGATGTATATTGGTGGAATTTAAGGCTTGTTATGTAATTTTGAAAGTTAAAACCCATAGTTCTAGATTAAAAATGTAAAATTAGGTTTGTTTACCTCTATTCTAGATTATTTTTAGATGTTGGTTGTTGTAAGTTGTTGTTTTACACATCCATTTTCTCTAAGTCTAGGTTATGTAGAAAATTTTCTAAGATAAATTATCGTGTGTATATCTTGTCTCACTTGCTAAGGTGGTTACATATATACATCTATTAGTGAGATTTGAGAGCATTTTTATATCTCATTTATCAAAATATAAATCACACCATGCTTGTCTCCATGGCAACACTTTGAAGTGTTGATATTTGTAATATTATTTTCAAGTCAAGTGGAAAATGTTTATGGTTCTTTATTTTATCCTATTAATGAAATAAAATAATATGTTTTGTAAGTTATGTTGATTGGATATTTAGGTTTGTGTTCATTATTGATTATCATTTTGAGTATGTACCTAGGTTATAATTCCCTTTCTATAGTTATCTTTATAAATTTTTTGATGAATACCTTCTAAGAGCACCTTGGGTTCAAGAATTTAACAAGAGAAAGTATTTGAGATTCTAATTTTAGTGTATGTTCTACAATTTTAGGGATCATTTAGTGTTTAAAATTATATTGCATTTTAATTTTTCTTCATCTTTGCTAAGAAATAATTATCCAAAAATTCTACCAGACATCATATTATTTATAAGCCTCCAGCATGCCACCCTCCATTTTATAATTATCTAACTTGTCCTACCCTATCCTACCCTAAAAATAACATAACCTTTTGCATACTATAACTATTAATTATCTTTAAAATTCATAATATATTTCATTTTTTAAATGTGTTTTTAGTTTGTGCTTTAAATTTTACTGCTACAATTTTCCATCTGACCCCTGTTGTTGAATATTTTATACATTGAAGATTATAGTCATCCCATAATATATCTTTAGTAGCTTATGTATGACAAAGAGCATTTGTGAATTTCATGTGACAACCCTTCATGTGTGAAGTGTATAGACCTGGGTATGCTCTATTCATATTTATCCCTTATGCCAAGAATCCCCATGGAGTTTGAATTGCAAAATCCCTCTATGTGAGAAAGCTACCTCATAGGTCCTATCACCTTGGTTTAGGAAGAGACAAAAATAGTAGGGATATAACCATACCCTTTCTAGATGTTTCTCAGTCATTTTATACATTAGGTCCAATCTTGATGCAAAACCCTTCCCTGACTACAATGACATTCTAACAAGTTTTCCATCATTGATTTCCATTTTCCTTCAAGTGTGCAAGGCTGAGTGTATGACATGTATAATTGGGAAACAACACTCCTCAAGTTCCTTTTTCCATTTTTTAGGAAATTCTATGGTCTCTATAAACTTGGTTGTATTGGGTGATTTGGATGAAATAGGAAAATTAGGGTGACTTATGACATTCTATTTTTTGGGAGCAAACTCATATTCATCAACCTCCTTTTATAAGATTTCTAAGGCATTACAAAACTTAATGTATTAAAGTTCTCCATTGTGGGATATGTTATGCATATGAAACCATTTAGGTAGGGTGATCTCCATGATGTTTGTTTTAGGAATTTTATTATATGGAGAATCAAATTGTTTACCTTGCCTATTATTGGGTCAGTAATCACATTGATAAGTGAAATTAGGGGTATAATTTTCATCACTTGAATTATGCACTTATTTTTGAAAATGAAAGAAATCATTTCTCAACCTTTGGACCATCCTTTGAATTGCATCCAACTTAGGCTTGGCTAGTTCATGATTAGAACTCTATGTGTTATTAGTTACAACTAACACTATATATTTGTTACAAGACCATGGCATATCCTCATTACCAACTAAATTTAGAAAACAAAATTTTTAATTTGGAGTAGCATGGAGTAGAGGAAGTTGATTTTTGATTGGGAGAGTTTTTAGCATTAGAATGTTCTATATATAAGTGGGATTGGATTTAATGCCAAAATGCTTAGGAATAAGTTAAGAGTAAAGGCCATTACATATTTTTGTGTATTAATCTACCTATCCACTTTTATCGCATCTGCATAGACGAGGGGAAGATATGTGATATTTGGGTCCCTCTTAAATAAAATTTTCATCCATGGGTCTAAGGTATTTTTAAACATTTACAACATTAACCAATAATGTATCTTATATAAGGTTCTCACCATGATACACATATTTTGAAAGTGGACATTAAAATTATGTATAGGTTCATTTGGATTGCTTCTCATGTAAGAAAGTTTTTGGTATAAAACCATTGGGATCCACCACCCAACCAAACTAGGATAAGAACATGCCACTAAATTTATTCCATATTGTAATTGAATCCTAAGGCAAATTGAGAAACCATAGGCCGCATCAATCAAGGTGAAATGGAATAGCCTAAACACTACGTCTTCACACTCAATGTTGAGTAACCTAAGATAAATTTTATAAGGTGTAACATGGTCTTCAATAATCCTCACAATACTTAGGTTAAATATTGGAAGGTACCTCTTTGGTTCCCTAGGTAAATCGTGCATGTACATTGGAATATTTATTATATACCCTACCAAACAAGCCATAGGTGCAATAATGGGTAGGGGTTTGTTATATGTAGATTGAGAGGATGAAATTTTATGGGAGACTAAATTTTTGTCTCCCTCTATTATTTCATGATCTCATAAAGGTTTTTAATGGGGATATAATTAGTATACCTATGATTTATTAGGATCTATTGATCCTCTCAACATATGATCCAAACTATTTAAGATATCAAATATGGGTTATAAATTATTCAAACTAACATTAAACCCATAAAACATGAAATATAGAGAATCTATAAATTTATAAAAAATAATAAATTAGTGTGACACAAGGTATCCAAAATTTCAAAATAGACATAAAGCATGGCCCTCCTTCTAGTGTTGGATTTAGTTGGTATTAATTTATGACTCATAGTAAATAAAACTATTAGATTAACTATTCTAATGAGAACAAAGGAAGATACCAACATGTGAGACACAAGGTCCGCTAATTTTTAGGATTCTACTAGTTGACTCTAAGGGTTAATAAATTTCCTATCATTTAGATAGGTGAGTAATGGTACTTAACCACTAAAAGTCCAATCCAATTTATAATACTTAAGGATTATTATTATTATTATTATTCCCTTAAGTCCTTTTACTCCTCATTCATGTGGGTATAAAACTATATTACAATGGGAAATATGTTCATCATAAAAAAAGGATAAAAGAGGGGAAAACAGGGAAATAAAGTAAGTGGTTTGTTGACTAAATAAATATTGTTAATGATAAAAATATAAAGTAATATTAATCAGAATTTTACTATTTTGTACTAGGTCTAGATGTAACACAAACTCAAGTAGCTCAAATGGTAGTATTATAAGTAATTAGAGTAACATATATCCCAAACTTATATTAAATGAAATCATACGAAATTCCTATATTTACTATTCAAAATGCTTTGACACAACTTCAAGTTAAATAGAATGGAAATTCATATGCAATCTTACTAGATATTACACAATCTAACTACATATTCATTAGTAAACAATAATTGAAATTTGTTCTTTGACATTCATAAATTATATTCCATAAAAAAATAAATGACATTACTAAATAAAAACATTAATTTAAAACTAGACTAGTATCTATTTTAATGTTATTACAAAATAACTTAATTGTGCCCTCTAGATAGATAATCACAAAGCAAAACAAAACAAGAGAAGAGAGGACTAAGCTTATCACAATTAATATAAAGTTTTGGTGCATAATATCTAAATCCATAGAACAATAATTAAAACCACGTTATATATAAAACAAAATGGGACTTATCTTCAAGTAGCACAAGGCACAAGTAATTACCACTATAATTTGTTATAATATTCCTTCCATCATCAAAGGAAATCAAAATTATATACTATCCTTTTTCAATCATTGAGATAGTTATCTAACTGAAATGATTTCCCTAATTATCCATTTGGGCCAATTATTTTGAATGATTCTTCTATTAAGCACTCTTGGGAAAATATTTGAGTCAACAAGTCACCAACTCACTCTGTAAATCATGTTTTAACTAATAAGACTCCTTAAAAACTACCTTAACTAATTATTCAATTATTTTTCTCAACTCAATACATTCTAATAATTTGATAAGACATAAAATTTAGGCCTACATTCTATAGACATTATCAGGATTCACATGTCTTCCAATACTTTTTAACAATGACTCTAGTTGATGATGTGCTCATTAGGTCCACTTGTCACTCATCCAAAATATCTTAGGTGTATTCCTCAACCACATCAGCTTCCCCTTAGGTTATTGGGTCCACTAGTCTAGTTTATTGGACTTGGGATGATTTTTCCCTACTCTTCTAGCCTTAGGATCACAATTTGGTTCCACATGGTATAACTATTAACCTAGATACCTAGGACTATATGGAACACCCTGGGACTATACGTTATTGGGATGCTACCATGTGCTACAATCCTACTAATACTAAGTCTTGGAGGGTATACGGGAGAAATTTGGATCCTATGTCATCATGTCACTATGATGATGCCATGTGGTATCACCTCAGTGACCTAGATGTCCAAATCCATTAGTTGTTAACTACTACCTATGTCCTTAGGTTGATGCCACATGGCATCAACCTGGTGATCCAAAGGCTCAAGGATTTTCCAAAAAATTGACTAAATCCTAAAGTTCCTTCAGTTTCTACCTAAATGGGATATTTTCACATGGCACCATCACATTGGTTTAGGGGCTTGAAGGGAAATACCTAAAAAAAGAGGCATAGGCTAACATTGTTGAAACATTAATATTGTTAGTACATTAAAACAAGAAAATAGACTAAGTATAAAATGAAATCATGAATTTATCATTAAAGGACATCATAGTAGTAGAAAATTATTGTCTAGAATCATTGCAAAGGACCCAAATATTCCATTTTAAAACCTTATAATTAGTGAAATAAAACATCTAAAGGGCCACATTAGACTTGCAACTTAAATACCTTAAAAAATCCCAAAGATTGAAAACTCAAATTTGACACCTAGGTAATTTAAAAGAGAACTCATAATATAAAAATAGTATATTTTATAAATTAATATATTATATAACATTATTAATTTTTAAATGTAATGAAATAATTAAGAGCCAAATTTCTAAGGCAAGATTTTAGACAAGCTATAGAAGTTACGCCAATAGTATAAGTCTCAATTAGAATTTACCCAAAAGAGGATGTTCAAAAGACATTTAAAATGCATTATATAAAATGGTTAAACTCTATAGGTTCAATTAAGTTTAAATATTTGCATCAAATACCAAGAAAATAATCAAGATTAGAAGGAAACAATCATGTTGAAGAAAAAGGGTCCCCATACAAAATATGATAATGGGGCATGTTGGACCCAAATATGTATGTATGTATGTAGAGAATACCTGATACAAGAATTAAAAAAATCAACCAAAGAAGAAAATAAAACATGAATTAAAACTAATATAAATAAATAAAAGAGTGATTCTCACTAACCTATAATTTCCCACATTAGTATGTGTGAACTACATTTTAAATCCTTGATATATATTGTGTTGCAGTCATAGGGAAGCTAACACAATATTTTTGGATAGGATAAAATAATAAAAATCAAGGACTCAAATATATGAAACAATATAATAAATATAAATTAATAAGCTATAAAAATGATATATAAATTATGACTAAAACTAAAAAGAAATCCAAAAAAATATAAAATCCATGAATGAAATAGGTAGCTTAAAAATTCAAGACAAATGTAGAAAAAATAAGAAGATGTAGGAAATGAAAAATAACCAAGAGTGCACAACATGGAATAATGTTAGAGAATAATGCATCTACATGATAAAAAATAAATAAAATTATCGATAAAAAAATTTAAAAAAGGAATTCATGTATAAATATGTATTTTAATTTAGTCACATGGGTTTTCAATAAAGGATAATGAATAAAACATTATATTTGAATATAATGTGTAAAATTAGATGTGTACATGTCTTCACTCACACATACACACACATGTAAATGCATATGTGTGTCTAGGGAACCATGATAATAATTAGGCTAGAAAATCATCATCAACATAATAATCAACACTAAATTAGCATCAAGTTTAAATCATTATCATGGTTATCATATTTATTGTAAATGGTTACACTACATTATTTAAATTTATGATTACCTTTATTCGATTAGTAGGTTGTGTAATGATTGGATATTTATTAGGTTATTTATTTTGAATACTAATAAAATGATGTGATAATATGACTTTGAATCAGGGATGAGTAGTACTTGTACTTAAGGTGACTATGTTTGTAGTGGTATGATTGGATTTTTTAGTACCTCTTTAGGCAAAAATTCACATTGTACTTCTGTGAGAGTTTCATAACTAGTACCTTGAATAGTAATCACTTTGTTATAATTGAAAAGTTTGATATGCTTATGAGGTGTTGATTGGATTTGTTTCATTTTATTAATCCATGATCATGTAATTAATTCATCATAAGTTCCATTATTTTTCAATACATTAAACCATGATAAAATAGTATTAGGACTAAAGGCAAGATGTAAGGTAATTGTAAAAAGAGTTTTCCTAGTTATTTCATCATATACTCTAAATATAATGGTTTTACCAGCTACATATATATATATATATATATATATATATATATATATATCCATGATTGATAATAAATTACATTCTACATATGTTTATGTGTGACTAATTATCTACTATAATATCATATTTTAATTTGAATGTGTATCTATGATAGATCAAATTAGTAAAAATCCAATATTGTAATCATCATTTTAAATATCATGTTAATAGAATTAAAAAAAATGTGAATCCCTATGTATGTCATTGGACACACCTTGAAATACATGATGGATATTATCATTATGAATATATGGATGTTGGTTCCAATAAATCATAGTAACATCATCTTGGCTCTTAAATTGGGTAACATGGTTTGGAAACTATTTGGAATTTTTTTTAAATCATTGATTAGGTTAAAAAAATGACTAATTAAATATGTGTTTGTGACATTCAATTTATATTTGGTCATTATGTATTAAGTATTTAATATTATGCTTCAAAGTTATGCACATGTTAATATGATGTCTAAGGAGTCTATGATAATCAAAATATTAATTAACATCATATTTTTAAGGAAAATGTTGTGACAAGTTTTAGTATATCTAGAGAAGTAGAGATAAAATATTTTAATTCAAAGAAGTGTTAAGGTACATTTCTAGGAGTATCTATAAGCTATGTTAATTATATTTTATTTTTTAACTAGGAAAGGACTATCCTATCTTGTGGTTGGTCTATTGTATTGACTACATTCTTGACCTTATTCATAGATTGGAAAGTACTGTCATTAGCTTTGTCTTTGAATTTTTATTTTACCTTGATGTTTTTATTCACAATAGCTAGGGTTATGAGTATTTTATTTAAGAATGTTATTCTCTAAATGATGGATATCATAGTTCCTAAAAATATGATAAATTTTATGGAAATATTAATAACGGTTGAAGGTCACCTTATATTTAATAGATTGGAGTAAACTCTAAGAGAATATAATTTGTAATTAATTAAAAGTTAATTGGTGAGAAATTTTGTAAACATTATTTTTAATTTAATAACATACTCACTGATTTTATTATTAGGTCATTGTGTTGGTTGGTAAACCTATGAAATTATGACCTCAATGATATTTTTATAGTAAAATGAGATAAGAAATTATTGGACAAATTTTAAAAAAATGTACAAATCTAGATGGAAAATCACAAGAAAAATAAAGAGGATGGTCATTAAGGAGTATTTAAAGAGTTTTATCAATAGTTTATCATTATGAACAAATTCAAGACATGAATCAAAAACATATTTGATATGGTGAAAATGATAACCTTACTATTGAATAACTCAATTTTAGAAACCACAAAAGCCATAAGGTAAAGGATAGGAAATGATATCATGAACCAAAGGATTAATTTTTTTTTCTCACATTAAATTATTATATGAATTGATATTAAATATAATTAGGTAAGGCTTGAATATGTTTTTGCATAGCTTGAATGGTTTGAAATTTTTTCCAAATGAGTATGGATTTAGGAGTTGGAATTGAAGGATTAGTTGATATATATGTTATACTATATATTTTAGGCACATGAGAAACATTATGGATGAATGTAAAATATTAAAATGTCTATTGAGATGGTTGATAAATTTGAGTATCAATAAAATAATTGTTAATACCAATTTAATAGGGGAAATACATAATAATCAGAGTAGAATAAATAAGTAGAGGAAAAATAGTAGAATCAATTTAAAATGAATGAATATTATTCAACATGAGAGAGGAACCACAAAAGGTAGAATATTATACAAATTCAAAGATTCATGATTGGTTGTAAAAGGTATTGCATCACATGTGGTCTATTTAGGTAAGTTTTGATTTTGAACAAATTTTAACGTATCTAATGTTTCTATTTTTTTAATGGGATTTTATTTAATATTTTTTCAAAATATATAAATTAATTATACCCTTTCCTTATCTACATCAAATTTTAATATCCTTAGATCGAACACAACCATTATCATTCATTAAATTATCATTAAATTCATTGGAATTTTCATCACTCTTATATTTTTAAATTACATTACTATTTTTATCATCCATGTGTATTAAAAAAATAATAAACCTAATTAACATTTTTCCTTTTAGTTTCCATATTAACACATGAACTAGTCAAAGGAAGCTCAACAAGATTAACTAGTTAGGAATTCAATCTATCACTCCAATTATTATGGGACTTATATATAAATACTTAGATGTAATAATATATAAATATATTACATGTAAAAAATGTTTTGAAACAAGACAACATTCTATATAAAATAATGTAACAAGATATAAGCACAACCATAAGTAAATCATATCTATACTAGCTAGAACTAACCCTAAAAGGGAATGAAGTATACAAAATAAGGATAGTTAATATAAATTATATTAATTATTCAATCCAATATGAAATATAATCAATATTTCAACCCTATATAGAAAAATAAGATAGTTAAAAAAATAATAAACCTAAAGGTTGGGTACAAGAAAACACAAGTTCATTAAAAAAATTGGTGAAAATGTGTATATGCTCAATAAAAATATAGTGACTTAAATTTGATCATGAATATATGATAATGTTGATTTTGGCACACTTGAAATTTAATCAACTTGAGCACTTAATATGCACATATCTCACCACCTCACTATGTCTTGATTATTTATACATATCCATTCCTTTATAAATTGATATCTTATGCCTATATAAATGTTATAAACTACTAAAAAACCATCTAAGCATGTGTAAAAAAATTGCAATACACAAAATAAAAATGTTTCCCTTCATGATAAGATTGATTAATAAAGGATAATAGTGGTAGTTAGTTTTTTCCATTATGGGTCGATCCTATTCTTAACCCTTCTAACATATAGTTTTCAAATTTAGATCCTCATTTAAAAGTTAATACATATTTTTAGAATAATTATAATGATTTTTTCCCTTTAGGATTTCTATAAAGGCACACTTAAGACCTATTCTACCACTAGGAAATTTCAATACATGGGCACACTTACGCTATTGCATACATAATTTTTTTTGTATTCTTCCCAATTATGATTCTAATCATTTGAATCAGTATTTATCTAATTCAAGATATTGTTTTATCCAAATCAAAATAAATAAGAATCAAGTATTCAATCCATAGCTATATGCATTCAGATAGTGAAAGAAACATGATTTCATATAACATTATAAATGGGAGAACTATGTGTGTTGTATTTTAATACTTAGAGTATTAGACACATAGGCATCAATTAGTCATCACAAGGGTCATCAGGGTTTGCTCAGCCCATTACACTCCCCATTTTTTTTATTTTTTCAAGTTTTCATCCATTACAAGCTCTATTAGGGTTTAAACTTAAAATAAGCCATTTTAAGTTATTTTACATGCATTACATGGTCAAATTTATACACAAAAGCATCATTTAATTTATCACAGTTGATCATGTCTTGATTTCCCTAAATATTAGTAGAGGACAAATTCAACCAACATAGGACTATATTGTTAGTCGATCATGTCTTAATTTGGATGATCCTTTCCTTCATCAATTTTATCCATGGTTCCTATGCCACTTGAAAAAATAATCTCTATTAATTATAAATAACATATAATAAGTTTCACACAATTAGATCACATATTATATATAAATAAATATTTTTTTATTTATATTTAGTATTATTTCTTGAGATTGTACTTTTTGAGTTCAATACTTTACTTTCATTCTAATTATGTAAAGTTTTTTCATAGAATTCACTTCATATCTATTCAATTTATATGAATTAGGGATAATCACCAAATTAATTAAAAACTCCAAGAAATCATGTTGGTGAACCTACTTTTATTCAAGCATTTCTTTAATTTTTTTTATCTTAGGGTCTAGCTATTTTTTGGCATTCAAAACTAAAATACCTTTATTTAAACATAAGATCTAATATCTAACACTAAAATAACTAGATTTTAACCTTGGACATAAGTGATAACATTTAAATCACTTTAATTTGACCTAATGTTTTACACTAGGCACTAAAATCAATTTATTTTGACGTTAGATTTTAAGGGAATTTTCTAATCTTTCTACACAATTTTTTTCCTTCTCTTTTAGGATATAAATTTATGTTTTTCCTTTTTATTAATTTATGGTTATATTAGATGAAATTTTATTGTTTAAATATTCTATAGTATCTATTCCATGTTTTATTCCATAAATAAGGAAAATCTTTAACACTTTTGTAATACAATGAAATACATCACATACACTATTAATGTAAATTTTTGTAAAGTTGAGCATGTCATATGAACATAAGAAATTATAAATTAAAAATTATATAATACTTGCTTATGAACAACCTAAAGTGATATTAAATTATTATTGCTTCAACATTCAATCAAATATTTTACCAATTACTATTAAATGACAAATGGCATGTATGACTCATTTCATTGTTCCTCCTCCCTGACCTCAAAGTATTAAAAATTACCATACAATTACCATTATTAACCCATGGATTATATTTAATTTTGTGTTCCATGTTTATAATAACTAATTAGGTATAATTTAAAATCTTGGAGCAAGTCATATTGTTCCTCCTTAATCCAATCCACCTCCCATATGATAATAAAAACAATCTAAAGGGTATGATATCATCAAACAACTAAAAAATAACGATGTCAAAATTTTAGTTTTAGAGTTACTAAAATTGTCATCATTTTATAATGATATTTTATATGTTTAATTGAAATATAATACTATTCATAGTGATACTTAACCTATGAATTTCACTTCCATCATGAGAAACTTTAAATATATTGATAATATTATTACTTTTGAAGATGAATAATTTCCAAAACATTATGTAATCACATATAATATCACATTATTTATTCAATTTATAATATAAAATAGAAGGAATAAAGTGAGTATTAATTGATGTTGTGTCTGGAGTGAACATTTTGAAAAGTCCCTTTCTTAAAAGAATGGGTGTTAACATTGACAATGTCTAAAAAATAGATCAAACTATCAAAGGGTTTATTTATTATTTGAGAAAATTAATTGGAATGATATCTTTATATGTAACCTCAAGACATAAAACATTATATATTAGATTCATGTTACGCCTAATTAGTTATATTATAATGTGTTATTGGTTTGAGAATGGATACATATGTTGGAAACAATACCTTCGAAATTACACTAATGTCTTAAATTCATGAATTAAATATACTCATATGAATTTTGTATGGATGATAGCCCTTTTGGATATTGTAACAAAGATTATAATCATGGTTGGATGATAAAAGCATCATCCCTCCTTTGCATGTCATACCTTGGGATAAAAACCACACATAAATTAAAAGAGTTAGGTACTAATAATAGGCGATAAAAATAATAGAAGTTATTAATAGAATAATAATAATTACCTAAAGCACAAAACAAACTTTATAAATTGAAACTAGGACAATAAAATTCCAAATTATTCCTTCATAAATTATAATAAGAACAAAAAAGATTGCATTAAAAACATTTTCATAAAAAATAATTAGAAAGTTAAATGGTACAAATGGAATAAATTTATAAGGATAAGTTATAAAAGGGAAAAAAATAGTTACAAGTGGAAAAATAAAAAATATATAAAGAGAACATCAATATATTATGGATCAACGAACATTTATTCCTAATATACCTTTATTAGTTAATTACATGGCATAAGATGGTAATGTTTCATATTATTATGATAATCATGGTGATGAGGCTAACATGGTTAATATTACATATGATAAAATATGAAATCTAAATTTCAATACGCAAAATGAGAATTTATATCATAATTTATTCATACCCATTGTTCTAGGTGTTTATCATTATGGCTCAAAATCAATGAATAAAAATCAACCAGATTCAAAAGGCAAACATATTTTAGGTATGCCTAAAGATGGAAATGTGAAAAATTATTACAATTGCAAAGTTCAAATGGAATTTAAAATAAATTAATTGACTAATGTATAAATATCTAATAATTTTTTTTGAAAGTTGTTACAAATAATTCCACATCAACATACATTAATAAATATTTTGTAATTTCTCTTGGACAACAAGCTTATCACATTTCCTAATATTAGACATCGATAAAAAACATCACTTATATATATAGAATGAAGACCATGTTTTTATTATCATAAGATTAGAAGACATGATATAGGGTATTTTTGGACATTAAAAAATAAAATACAAAAATACAAACTTGAAGACACTATTAGATTAATACAAAATCAAAAAATGTCTCTCACTACATGGGTTTAAAATGCATCATTTACATATACAAACTTTATCTTATGAAATAAGTCTATGGAAGGCATCCTATATATGTATTTTTTTATTGTTTATTAATAATAATCATGATTTAATATCATGTTATATTGGGTATATATATATCAAAATATTTCAAAGGTGCAAAATTAAAATGATTTTTGATGGTTGTGAGAATCAAGTGAGAAAGGTTTAGGATGAAAAGTAGTTGAGAAAGGGAAAATACAACCAATTTGAATATCCATGAGAAAGGTAAAATTATGGTAAGTAAAATTGAGAACTGGGATGCTATGTAGACATACATATGGAGTAAATTTAAATATTTTTCATTGTAGATGATATTAATTTATTTGGTGCAGAAGTTAGTCCCATGATAAAATCAATTTTGTTCTAAAATAAAATGTATTCAAAGTCAAATTTAACAAATGTATTGATGCATTGAAGTATGTCTTTATAATTCACATAAAAATGATAAAGATATTCAAGAATGAATTGGACCTACTATGCATGGGATATTTAATTTTTCTCTTGGAGTCCATCAATACTAGTAGAGGTCAACTCTAGAGTATTTGTTTGTTTTTTTTAACTATAACTATAATGGTTCACTTGTATTGTTAAAGTTTTTTTTTGTTATAATTAAGATCTAATTATAAATGTGGATCTCAATTCCATCAAGAAATAAATTCAATAATACATGCTAACCATTGTAGGCATAGTAAAAAATATTTTTTAGTCACTTTAGAGTGCACAACCACCAACTCTAAATGAGAAGCATAACATGCATAGTGAAAATATGTGTCAATAATATTGGATGAGGGATGTAAATTATTTGAGAATCAAAATTAATATTTATTATGCATGAAATTATTCACATTTAGAGTTAATGGCCACCCACAATAAATATATTGACACTTATTTTCTCTATGCTTGGAATGGTTCAAATGTATTGTTAAAATTATTATTGGAAAACATAAGACTCACATGTAAAATGGATCCAACCTAGAATATTTCAATTCATATATATATTTTTTATTGACAAACCTAATTTATGCAGTTATTTTCATAATATGTTTATGTCATCCATCATTATTTGAAACAAGTGATATTTCCCATCACTATAAAACTAGGTGAAAATATTAATTTTGGTGAATACAAAACCCGAGGATTCCATATTCTTTTTAGGAACATTATAAGAACCAAAACATATAAAATTCAAAATTAAATATATTTTAACTAATGCAACATGCACATATAACATACCAGATCTATGTAAACTTTTATTTTTACACAAAAATATGTCATGATATGATCTCATGTCATAGTGGATATGAATGATATCATATTTCATGGGTGTAATATTAAAACATTTTAAAAAGTTTTAGAGAATAAAGTGTGAAATGTCTCATAAATAAATTAGCTAATACATGAATTTGTAACTAATTTTAATCTCCTCTATAAAGGTCAAATTTTGGTAATAAAACTTGAGAAATAGGATATCATGTGAACCATTACATGCATAATGAAAATAAGTGTCATTTATGCTTGACTAAAAAGGCTCACACATATTGTTAAACATGAGTTTTTTATACCTAAGCATCATATCTAAAATTAATCAAACCTAATTTTTTAGTAGATCTAAGCTTCACATGTAAAATGAATCCAATTAAAAATATTTCTAGAGTGGGGAAATTCCCTTTACAAATGTGAACCATTGTAGGCCCATAGTGGAAATAGGTGGATTAATTTTTAATGTGAAGCTAAGGTATATAAACAAAGGAGGTCTAATTAATTTTCATCTCATTGGAGTTATTCTAGGTATAATGCAAATATGTGTCAGTCTATTTATAGTAAGTCCACTCTAAAAATTTTTAGAGGCTGGATTCAATTTTAATGAAAATATTAGGTCCAATAATGAATAAAATTAAAAATAAATGTAAACCATTGTAGGCATAATTCATAGTAAAATAAAATTAGTTGAAAGAGAGAGAATAAATAAGACAAGTGTCACTTGTTTGTACTATATTATAAATGAAAAACATTTAGAGTGGGATTCCACACATTTTAAGAACAATCATAGGTAGGATTTTTTTTGAATAGGAAATATAGGACTAACAATAAATAAAAAGAATTAGTGAATCATCAAAATAAAAAATGGGTTGATTGGAATTAACAATGGTTCCCATTTATAGTTAGTGGTCACCCACTCTAAGATATATATATATATATATATATATATATATATATATATATATATATATATATCTTAGAGTGGATGACCTCTGACTATATATATATATATATATATATATATATATATATATATATATATATATATATAAATATATATCTTAGAGTGGATGACCTCTGACTATATATATATATATATATATATTAGCATCGATTCATTTTTAATATAAGGCTTTGGTGTAAGTTCTAAAAAGAGGTAAACTCTATATATCATGTAAGCCATTTAATGCATAGTTAAAAATGAGATGAGTAGAGTTGTTTTAATATACATTCTCATGTTAGATTCATTTTAAATTTAAAACATAAATCTAAAAATATATTAATTCAATAATTAAACCATTGTAGGTATACTTAAAATATGTTGATTAACACTTATTGGCACTATGATTACAATGAGATAAATTTAGAGTTAGTGGCTACCCACTCTAATACTTTTCATAGTATGGATTTTTTGAAATATGAAGTGTATTTTCTATGTCTAACAAAAAGTAAATTTAATAACACATGTAATACATATAAGGTATACTAAAAATATGGAAAGTAGATTGTTTTCACTATTTCTTATATTTACTATAAATTAGAGTGGGATACCACCCACTCTAAGAAATTTCTTGGGATGGAATCATCTAGAATATTAATATTGGTTATATGGTCTAAAAAAATAAATTTTAAAATAAATCTAAGTTGGATTTAAGTGAGCTAACACAAGTAAGCCTTTTCAGGTGTAACAAAAACATGGTAAGATAAATTATTTTGACTATTCATGCAACACTTCTAATTTTTAGTATGTAGCCACCAAATCTGAGAAATTTTTAAGAATCTATTCATGTAGAATATATAACTTACATCTTGGGTCTAAAAATAAAATTTAAAAAACACATTGATAATATGCCTAGAAAATTATATAACTATGTGATTGGTGTAATAGTTTTGTCATTGTGACTAAAATTGATATAACTTGAGCGAGTGGCCACTCATTCTAAGAGATTTTTTAGGATAAAATAATTTATAATATAAACTATTTTGATAAAATTCTCAAGATATGTTATTTTCCCTAAACATTTTTAGGATATACTCATTTAAAATATAAATTACTTTGAGAGCTTTCTCAAGATATATATTTTTTTAACTATGCCTTCAATTGATATAACTTATAGTGGGTGTCCATCCAATCTAAAATCTTTGTCAAGATAAAATCATTTAGGGTATAAAATAATTTAAGATTTTTATTAAGATATAATAACCAAGAATATAAATCTTAAGTATTATGTCTGACAACAAATAAATTTAATAACACATGTATATGACACATATTTGATTTAATACATGTAACCCATTTCAAGGATATTGAAAATGAGATAGGTTAGATTATTTTCACAATGCCTACACTAGTTAAAAATTAGAGTGGGTGGTATCCTATTCTAAGATATTTCTCAATATACTCATTTATTATATAAATATTAGTTCTTATGTCTAACAACAAAGGGTTTTATAAATACATGTATGTGAATATTTTCTTCTAATACATGTAACCCATTTCAGAGATATTACGAATAGGATAACTAATATTTTTATTACTCTACCTAAAATTGATAAAACTTAGAGTGGGTATTCACCAACTCTAGTGGCTATGACAAGATATACTCATTTATAATATATAATTAATTCTCAGGTATAACATAAGATAAATTTAGAAATACTTGTGACCCATATGTCCTCTATCACATGTAGGCCATTTTAGGTTTATTTAAAATATAAGGGCAAGATTATTTTCAAGAGTACAATTTTTATGATTTATAATGGTAGGTTACCCACTATGATATTCATATGATGGATTCATCTATAATAAAAATTTTACATATTAGGTCTATCAAAAAATAAATTCAACAATACATGTAAGTGACACTTATTTTCTAAATTACATGTAGCCATTTTTGGGATATTTAAAATAAGGTGCATATGATTATTTTCACTATGATTGTAATTGATATAAAATAGATAGGGTGACTATTAAATATAAGATAATTATCAGGATCAACTCATTTAGAATATAAATCTTAGGTATTATGTTTAACAACAAATAAATTAAAAAAAACATGCAAGTGTGAAGGCCCCATTTTGTATAGTACTTATCTTTGACAAAGATTACTATTAAATCATGAATTATATGTTATGATTATTTAAATATGTTATTAATACATGTATATTTAAGGTGTGAAAGGATTTATGAAGGATTTTAATTTGTTTAGAACCATGAGAAAGACCTATCATCAATTTTGCTTGATTTCTTAACTTATGAAAGTATGGTTCTTACACTTCATTTATGTAATGTTTTTATATGAAATTTGATTATGTATATGATATATTGACTTAAATAATGTTCAAATCATTGATCATAATATTTTGATTTTAAAATTTCATGCATATAAGGTGATTATAACCTAACTACATGAATGCTTGTAATCATTGGTATGTTAGTTGTTGCCTATAATTGATTGATTGACTTATTTTATTAAATTATGTACTTTAAAATATTAAGTTAGAGAAATTTTATGTATGAATTGATTACAAAAGAATAATAAAATGGAAAATGAAGGAAATAGAGTACACCAAGAAAGGTTATATCACTAAAAAAAACTTTAACCCTTCTTAAACTTGTTTTAATTATCGATTTCCTAGTCCACCACCTTTGTTGACGTAGAGTTTCATTAGGTGTCCAACCTTTAATCTTGGTTCATGAAACTCATTTTATCTTGGCCTTTAGATATTTTAGATATTTTTAAAATTGTTTAGTGTCTAATTGAATGATCTTTCATTAATTGCCTTAGACTAGAATACAATGGGAAACAAGGTAAGTAAGCTAGTAAAACATCCATAGAAGCCTATAAGAGATACCATGTGCCTTAATTAAATATGTAAAATAATTTCCCTTAATGAGGCATGGGTTATAATGTAGTTTTTGGCTAGTTTCTTCTAAAAAAATATATGTAGGAGTTAAAATCCCTTTGATTATGACCTTTACTAATTTGGAAAGAAGTTACACTTAGCATAAGAGAAGGAGATGTAGCAAATATGAAAAATAGGTTAGGATATCCAAGTATATACAAGTAGAGGATAACACCTAAATGGTTTGGAGGTCAATATGTGGGATTCCTAATAACTTATGTTTTCTATTATTCTTTTGGAATTAAATTATTTTATTTTATATCCTATCTTCTTATTTTTAGGATAATAAAATCACTTGGTTTATTATACCTATTTTATTGTTTGACAATGATTATGCATTGGTATCCATGCAGTTATTTCCTATTTGAGAGCCTTGGAGAAGTTATTCCCCCTTAGTTGAAATAAATGATTTCTAATTTTTTATGTGAAAATAGTAATGTTATTGTGACATAAGGTGATGGGTGTATATGAGTAACATATTCATGGTGGAATAATGTCAAGCTCTCTTATGTTGAAATGGTGGTATAATTATTTAACCTCATGTGAATGTCACATTGGAATTTATTAAGCCTTGTTGTGATGGGACATAGTATTATACTAGTTAACCTTCCCATGACTCTTGGATGGAAGTAATAGAGTGAGTTATCTTCTTTCTAATCTAATAAATTGGTGGGCCTTATTATGTTGTGAACTATTTCCTACTAATTTTATATTTATTAATGATTTGATTCACTTGAATGATCATTTGAATGCTTATTTTATTTTTATTTGGGGCTATGAGTCTCTTTGATTAAGAACTAGGAAAAAGGATATATGTGTTGCATGGTCATTCCCTTGTGTTAAGATACCCTTATTTAAATATCCACCCTTGTCTTTACCAATTAATATGCACATGTTTATATTTGGCAATCTCAATGTCAAGGGTGTTTAGAGTATAATCTTAATGATGAAAAAATGTTGGGAGGTGATCCTTCCTTCTTATGGCCAATAGATTCTTAGGAGTAGATAAGGAACATCATTGAAGACTAACTGATCCTTCATTAATTAATCAGACCTAAAGATGTGCCTCTTGATATGTAAGTAATTGGATTAAATCTAATTTATTATTAATGATTTAGTAGACAACATAATTGTAACAAAATAACAAAGGAAAGAGTTTAGATAATATTCCAACTATGGATTAAAATACCCCATTTTCTATTTACTAAAACTCTAATGTTAAAGTGAGTTATATATTTTATGAATGATTGGTTTATAGGACCTTGGAAAGAATCCTAAATGTACAAATATTATTTATCCTTTTTGGGATATTTTAATTAAATTGACTTTTTGATTCTCTTACTTAAATTTTTGTCATGAGTGGCTTATCAAATAGCATCGTGTCTCCCTTTGTAATCAAAAGGTACTGTGATTTAATGGTTTGAGCTTGTGCCAATATGAGTTGAAATCAAATAAATAGTTGTGAGTATGTTATTGGGAATAAAAATATATCTATATTATTTAAATCTAAATTTTGATGCTCTTTGGGGTAAAAATGATGGCTTGTGAAAAGTCCATGTGTTCTTAGTAGTTGAGTAAGATGCCTATTATAAACCTACCCTATAACAAAACTATCTAATAAATGAAGAAGAATTTTAATAGAAGCTTAGCTATACTTTATTTTATTATCAAGGCATGAATACTTTATGTTTTATTGAGGTCACCATTACTAAGTATTAATGATTTAATAAGGTCCTACAGACCAACCCTTTGATGTTGAGTTATTAATTTTTAAGTAAATCTCTTGTTGTTCTCTTAGCTTTAATATAATGAATTATACATTGGGCCTTACTAGTCAAATATTTTATCTAAGAATATAAAATAGTCCTCATTATGAGTGGATTTCTTTTTAACCATCTAGTTTTTAGTGAATATTTGAGTCTCTACAATGGTTTAAATTTTTGGCTAAACCAATGAGAATATTGTTTCGATATCAAAAGGATATTTACTAGGGAACCTACTTGTTTGATCATTTATGCAATGATGGATTTGCTTAGAAAAATATATTATGAGGAAGGACGACTCTAATTAGATTAATAAATCATAAGTAACCCACATAGTTATATTTGCTTAGTTGATTCCTAACTCTCTGTGTTGTCTTTGAGTTTTATTCTAACTTGAATCTTAGTTGATTCATGATTTTGATTGCACCTAGTTTTGACTTCATCTTAGACATGGAGATTTGGAATGTTTGTTTTTTTAATACTTTGACTTAACCTAGTGATGCTATTTTTTAAAAATTAATATTTTATCTAGACCCTATAGTTATCAGCAATTAACATTGGCATTTCATTAATTTCCTTAGCCTTTAGTCTTTTGTCAAGCTTCATTATGCAGTGCTTTGACTTAACTATATTTTGATTTGGATTCACTTCATGGATTTTTTCCTTAGATAAATAATTTATTTTTCCTTTTGTTTTTAGATTTACCATAGTTTATTTGGCAAGTTTCCATACACAATATTTATCTTGAACTACTTGACAATTTCCCTACACAATTTTACATGTGAAATGTTTATCTTAACATTTTTTATAGGAGATTTTTATGGACTTTGGATTAGACATTTAAATGCTTGGATTATTTTATAATTTTTACTTAGTCAATTTCATAATTTTTTTTAAGTAGTTTGGATAAATCCACATGTCATCATCCCTATAACTCTGGAGTGATGTCAACTTGATCTATTGTATAAATGGTGCTAGGCCAGAAGATGAGTAAGATGTAACCAAATGACATCATCTCAACGACATGTGATCTTGGAGATGATAGTATATGAATAATTACCCTAGGAGACTATGCTTGTGGGATGTTTTCACATGACATCATCTTGAGAACCCATAATCTTGGATGTGACCATATAAGGAGCTTGAATTTGAGCTAGTGGGTTAACGAGATGTTACCATGTGGAATCATCCTTGAAACCAATAATATAATGTTAGAGGTAAAATCACTAAGAAGGGTGGGATGAATCAGTGATGAAATCAATTCAATTCTAATTCAAAAACTTTAAACTCTTAACCAGTCAACAAAATCATCCATGAAGCATATAAAATAGTTATTATAATGAACAAAGGAAACTATGAAAGATCAACACCCATAACACATGGATTATGTGGGAAACCATCAAGAGTATAGAAAATAATCTCAAGTATGTATAAAATTGGAATAAATTCCTATAATATATTCATAAAAATGAGACTTTAGTGAAGTATCCACTTCACAAGGAGCACTAACTCCTAAGCATGAATAAACACCCACTTGTCCTATATGTTGATAACCAACACAAGACCTTCTAATATCATCACCTATATATATATATATATATATATATATATATATATATATATATATATATATATATATATATATATATATATATATATATATATATATATATATATATAATTTCCTTTAAATATAATTTTATAAATAGTGAATAACTACTCTATTCAACCCTTCACACTCTCTCAAGCCTTCAAGCACAAGCAATGTATCCAAAACAACCTTTTGGATCACTCTACACCTCTTTGCTCATCCTCAATCTTTAAACCTAAAATAATTTTTTTAAAACATTAGAAATATGACCTATAATTACCACACATATCCATAAAACTTGTCTTATATTAAATATATCCACAAATCATGCTCACCCTTCTTTATTCTTTGTTTATTAACTCTAGAAACCTTCATCTTTATTTATGTTCTTTATAGAGCTTTCATGATCACCATCTACTTGGTCAGCCATAAGACATACCTTAACCCTTAAGGAATATATCACACTTTTATTAATATAAATTTCACCTACATAGGTCATCCATAGCTTTAATACATCACCCTTAAGTAACATCACGTTTTAATTAGGCCTTAAGAAACCTTTATAGGTCCATGGAAACCTATTCATTTTTTTAGCACTTCACCAAGAAAAAATAGGAAAATAATACCACTTAAAATCACATAGGCCCTCTTCATATTAACTATAATACATCCTCAAGCTACTTAATTCATCACTACACACATATGCATATGAAAAACCTATGAATCATTTTCCTTGTATATGAAAACACCATGAACGAACCAAAAGTCAACATGTAAGCAACTGTTCATATTACATATGGATTGGTTAAACCTCCAAAATCCATATATATGATCCTCATGGAGAATAAAAAACTATATAATATATAATTCACATTTAAATATCAAAACACCATCAATAAAAACTCAAACATTTTTCTTGGGTTTCTTACAGAAGATAGTCAAACCCTTAGTCAACTTTGAACTATAATAAATGCAAGTGTATGACCAATCAAACCTCCAAATAATTTTTATTGGAGTGACCTTGATTTTTTCTACCACTATGATTTTTATAACACCATAAATTTCATCCATCATCAAAATCTATTAAAAAAATAATGTAGACTAGTTTTCCTTTATAAATTCAAATATTTGAATTCCAACGGTCAATTTTTAACGTAAATTTGACTATGGGAACTAGTGAAATATTATTGAGAGACCAAATTTACGCTACCATAAATTTTTATAGACATCATCTCAAAACATAAAAATTGAAACACATGATCTAGGCAAAAAATTTAACAAACTAATGTGACCACTTTCTTTTGAAACCTTCACATGTGAAAATGTTGATGTCATTAATCTACTTATGTAGGAAGTTTTGCCAAGATGACTAGGAGAACCTAAACCTTAAAAAGACTACTCAAATTAATTATTTTAAATTCCAAAAGTACACCAATAAATATTTACCCCTCATATGACCTCTTGAACACGGTCAACTCATCACTAACATCAATCAACTTGCCTAACCAAGCAAACACTTCAAGGTCCATGCATGATCACTAAGGCACACTTTGTCATTGAGAACCATGCATATAAATCAAATCATGGAAAATAATGGCCACCTTAGGGACATAATTTAAAACACCTTAAAAATATGACCCTTTTTAATTTATGTCAACAATTATAAATGTTTTTAAAGCCAACAACAAAACTATGCATAAACTCTTTCTCCATTTACAAACACTTTATACCCCTTTGACACAATTAAAAAGTGGGATTACCCACTGATATTGAGGACCTGTAAATGTTTTCAGCCCCAACATCATGAAGGTATATCCTTTGAGAGATGATATAAACCCATTTATAACTATGCATACCATTTCTTAACATGAATACCTCAAACCTGCTCATTGACAACACTTTTCTTTGACCTTGTACTAATCTATGAAGAGTAAATGAAAAATATAAATCAAATAGGAGTAATAAATTTTTTATAAAACTAAAATTTAATCCCCCTAATTCATATGAACTTGGGCACCCCTTGAACACCTTCAGACCATCTCTAACCTTGATGAAATTTCATAGTTGCCTTCAAATTTTCTCTCACAAGCCACCCATAGAATGAATAATGGAAATTAAATATATTTATAAGACATATATGATTCACAAATAAAACTAATCAACATATTTAGGGAAAACCATAACTTTTTATTTTGGAAAAATGACCAAAAATCACTCTTCTTCACACTAGCCTTGCCTGGAGGCCTAATAGCCCTACTTGAACCTTGTAGAGCCCATAAATTTTTGTGTATGTATAATAATGGATTTAAATTTAATTTATAGAGTAAAATCATATACCCCCTCATTAATTCCAAGAATCATCATCCAACTCTTCCATTTCACCATATCTTATTCATAAATTAACCTACCAATTAACCCTCCATCTATACAAAAGCTCAACCATAGGTCAATCTATACACTTCCAGATGATTATAAATAAATTTTTTAGCACAAATTTTACCATTTAAATATATTATGTAATGTCATATCTCAATTTTTTTGGGAAGGTTACTGACCCATATAGTGCAAAACCTTGGGCATCAAAAAGAAATAAGGTCAACTTCCATATTATGGTCAATTCCAACTATTGAAACTTATCTAAAACTTAGAGGTCAACAATAAACACTTATGAAACAATTTTTAAGGTTTTAATCCTTTTTTTAAACCATATAACCATGAAATGGTTTTTGACCTACTAGTCCTTATGCAAGGACTAACATAGCTGAGAACCTTAAAAATATTTAACTTACTCTCAAAAGACTTTCAAAGCCTGAAACCACTTGGAGAACACATATATGATGTCAACATAGACTTATATTTCATAAATTCACTTTTAACACTCACCAATCTTCATTTTACACCTTGAATTAATCAAACTATGCATGCAGGCCCTATGTACACAACATGCACTATGCCAAAACACCTTAGAATGATCATGTAATCCTTATGATATCTCCTCAACACATTTTTCACATAGATACATGAAATAAAAATATCCACAACTTTTTTTTATATTTATATACCTAAAATGCATCATTTTTGTAAGATGAACACACACCAGGTAGTGAATACTGAGCAAAATGGTCAATTTGAACAAATGGTCATGAATGAATCTTTTGAATATATGAGAACATTTGAACCCATGTAATACAATTTTAAAAGTTATTTCAACACTACATATCAACCTCAACTTCATTATTCATGATTTGACCTTCTAAACCAAGCATAAAAAATTGACTAAAATATGCTTTTAAGACCAATGTCCCTGAATATATTTCTTGAAGTTTTTCATCACAAACCTATGAATAAATATCATTAAATTGGTTCTCTCCCTTGACCAATTACCTTATAATGATTTAAAAATAAGGATATGACTCCCAAGCTTGGTCTTAGATATTCAAATATTGATTTTGTCAATGGTTTAGTCATAATATCTATAAGTTATTCTTTTGTAGGCACATACTCCAACTTAACACTTTTATTACTCAATTTTTCTCTCAATAAATGATATATAATAGGAATGTGATTAGTTTTTGAGTTCATAATAATATTTTTAGAGATAGTAATTGCACTATTATTGTCACAATAGATACGACAAGATTCATTTTGTCTTACCTTATAGTCTTCCAAGGTTTGCTTCATCCACATTACCTAAGTACAATAGGAATCAATCGTTATATACTCATATTCTATAGTTTATATGGATATATAGGTTTGATTCTTGATTATCCAAGACACCAAGCATTCACCCATTAATAAAACACCACCATTGGCACTCATCTTATCATCCACACATCCTTCCCAATCTGCATCAATATATCTATTTAGATTGAATTCTTTGTTCCTAGTGTACCATAAACTATATTCTATGGTGATATTCAAACATATAAATATCATTTTGAATAATTTCAAGTGATATTATCTAGGATTAGCTTAAAACCTACCTATAAGGCCTACTATTTTCATGATATCAAGCCTAGAAGTAGTAGAGTACACAAGACTCCCAATCATGGATATATAAAAGGTTTGATCAACCTTTGGTGAGTCATCTTTTTTATTTAACATACATCCTATGATCATTAGAGTCTTCATTAGTTTAAAATCCAACATTTCAAACTTCCTTGGCATATCATTAATTTATTTTTCCTATGAAATGAATATCCCTACATCAAGTCAGTTAATCTATAATACTAAAATGAAAGAAATTTACCCCAACATTGACATTTAAAAATTAGTTTTCATATCATCTATAAACTCTTTACTCATATTATCATTTTCAAATCCAAAAACTATATCATCAATATAGAATACCATAAGTAATTATTGAGTACAATATGCATCTATGTATAAATTCCTATCAACTGCCCCTATTTTGAAACCTTGGCTCAATAGATGCTTGTCTAATTTGTCATATCAAGCTCTAGGAGCTTGTTTAAGACCATATAAATTCTTCTTTATTTTACAAACATAGTCTTGATTACTTATTATGTTAAAACCTTTAGGTAGATCAATATAGATCTCTTCATCTAAGTTGTCATTCAAAAATGTAGATTTCACATTCATTTGGTAAACTTTAAAACCTTTGAAGCTTACATATGATAAGAAGAGTCTAATATCTTCCATTATTTTCACAGGAGCAAATGTATCATAAAAATATATCCCTTCCACTTGAGCATAACCTTTACACACTAGTCTAGCCTTATTTCTTGTGACCTTTCCTTAATCATTCATCTTATTTTTAAATACCCATTTAGTTTCTATCACATTTTTGTTTTTTGGCCTACGTACCAAATCCCATGTTCTATTTTACCAAGTTCCTCATCCATTATACATGTCCAATTTTCATCTTTTCTATCTTCAAATAAAGTTTTAGGTTCAACCTTGGATAATAGTGTTGTGTCTTGTTGGTTTTGATTGATCAACATTCTCTTTCTAGTCTATAGATTAGCATTCACATCTCTAATTACTTGGGAAACTGGATGAACCTTTTTTATTCTTCTAGATGGAGATTTAGTGTCTTGTCTTACCTCTTCCTCTTCATTATACAATTGATTAGATATGCCTTCATTATTTCAATGAAGGTTCTTTGTATTTTCATCTAGTTGTAAGTTAGGTTTCTTGATTTCACCTACCTCTTCAACTCTTGCATTAGAACTATAAAAAACCTTGTGGAGTCTCATATTGAAAAATTTGTAAGTAGAACTTATGGATAAATAACCCAAAAAGATGCCATCATAAGACCTTGAGTTAAATTTACTAATATTTTCTTCATCCCTCTTGATAAAACACTTGCTCCCAAATACTCTAAAATGTTTGATATTAGCTACCCTATTTTTCCATAGCTCATAAAGAGTCTGATCACCATTTACTCTAAATTGACATATATTTAAAATGTTTACTGATGTATTAGTATCCTTTTCCCAAAAATCATCTGATAATTTAGAATCTTGAAGCATGGTTCTACTCATCTTTTATATAGTTCTATTTTTCCTTTCAACTACCCCATTTTGTTGGGGTGTCTTAGTACCAGAATAATGTCTTATAATCCCTTAATCTTCATAAAAAGTATTGAACTCATAAGAACAAAAATCACCTCCTCTATCTAATTTCACACACTTGATTTTTGATCCTTTTTCATTTTTAACAAGAGATTTGAATGCCTTAAATTTTTCAAAATATTCTAATTTCTCTTGTAGGAAATATATCCAAGGCATCCTAATAAATCCATCAATTAATAGCATGAAATAACTATTACCTTGAATACCTTAAGTTCTTATAGGTCTACATAGATCAGTTTGGATCAATTCCAATGGTATTGTGGTGTAATTATACTTAAATTTGTAGCTTCTCTTGGTTTGCTTCCCATGAAGTCATGCCTTATAAAGAGAATGAGGAATCTTAGTGATTTTAGTCATATGCCTCACTAATCCTTTTGAAATGATCTTCACCAAATTATAAAAATTCATATTTCTAAGTATTTTATGCCAAATCTAACTTTCCTCTAGCTTATTCATGAAACACTATTCCCTTTTGGATTCATGGAACACATAGAAGTTGTTATCTACCTTGTGAATATTTGAAACTAATTTTCCAAACTTGGATCTTCTCACTTCACATCCTTGATCATGAAAATTTAAAGCATTTCCTTACTTACAAATTTGGATAACACTTATAATATTATATTTCAAACTTTCTACATATAAAACATTTTTAGCTCTAGTATGACCATTATCCAAACTAACAAACCATTTGCCAACTATGTTACAAGACTTGTTGTCACCAAATCTTACTAAACCTGAATTAGGGTTTTTAAGAGAGATAAACTTGTTCTTGCATCCTATAATATGACTTGAGCATTCACTATCTATGTACCATTTCTTGTTTTCATCCTCTTAAGTATGCAAGGTAGTTTGAACAAACATTGAATCTTCCTTTGGTGTACTACCTAAATTATACTTCTTTTCTTCAATCTTATATTTGTCTTCCTTGAACCATTTGATGTTTCCAATGACTTGTATGTCCTTTTTCTGGTAGGCCTTCTTGTAGTACTTATTTATATTTCCCTATTAGTTATAATTGTAGCATAGAACCCCATTTTTATTATTTGAAGAGAAAGTACAATCAATATATATGTGATCATATTGATTACAAGTGTAATGGTACCCATTAAAAACATAACTATAGTTATTCATGTTAGACATTCCTTTTACTTGATCATCAAAAACACAAGAATTTTCATCTTTAAGTTCTTTGTTAGATCTAGGATTTTTCTTATCCTTAGATATAATTACATATATTTATGTCATATATTTACCTTCCAAATGATCCAATCTTTGATTCAGGCCTTTATCCATCATGTCCTACAAATTCTTTATCATTATTTCTAGTTTATCTATTTGTGCCTTCACACCATCAATTTTTTTTATTAATCTCAAAATATATTGAGGAAGTTAGATATGAATTTTTAATTCCCTTTTTTTATTCAATATTTCATTTGTTCCTCTTGATGTTTGATATTTGATAAGACACAAACTAGTTCACCTTGAAGATATGTCTCAGCATCTTTGTCATCTATTGTACTTATGATCACCTTCAAGTGGTTAAACTTAAAAAGAAGGTATGGATATGATATAAATTTTAGATTCATAATCATTGATAGGGGGAGGTGAATCATTTCTACAAGTAATTCAATTCCAATTCCAAAAATTCAAACTATTAACCATTCAATAGAATCATCTATGAAGCATATAAACTAGTTATTACAAAGAACAAAGGAAACTATACAAGATCAATACCCATAAAACATGGATTATATGGGAACCCCTCATGGGGGATAAATACACTCTCAAGTATGCAAAAAAGTGGACTAAAGTCTTATAAGAGATTTATAAACAAGAGACTTTAGTGAAGAACCCACTTCACAAGAAGCACTAATCCCTAAGCATGAACAAGTACCCACTTGTCCTAGATGTTGAGCACCCACACAACACCTTTTAATATAAACACCTCCAAGATCTGATTAAATTTTAATATGATGAATAAATGGTCAATATCAACTCTATTAAACCATCACACTCTCTTAAGCCTTCACACACAACCAATGTATCTAAAACAACCTTTTGGATCACACTACACCTCTTCGTTCATTCTCAATATTTAAACCTATGAGAACACTATTAAAACATAATATATATGACCTTTAGGTCACACACATATCCCTAACACTTCTCTACTCTTCAATATATCCACCAAGCATGGTCACCCTTCTCTATTCATTGTTTATCAACTCTAGGAACCTTCATCTTTATTTATGCTCTTTATAGAGCCTTCATGATCACCATCTACTTGGTTGGCCATAAGACATAACTTAACCCTTAAGGATTATATCACACTTATAATAATATTAGTTTCACCTACATAGGTCATCCATAGCTTTGTAATATCACCCTTAAGAAACATCACCTTTCAATTAGGCCTTAAGAAGCACTTATAGGTCCATGGAGACCTATTCATCATTTAAGCACTTCACCGAGCAAAACAAGGACACAATATCACTTCAAATCATATAGGTCCTTGATATATGACCCCTGAGACATCTTAAAGTGATTATATTCATCACTAAACACCTATGCATATGAAAAACCTATCAATCATTTGCCTTGTATATGAAAACACCATGAATTAACCAAAATTCAACTTGTAAGTAATTATTCATATAAAAGATGGATTGGTCAAACCTCCAAAATACATATAAATGGTCTTTAGGGAGTCCAAAACACTCTCCAATAGATAATTCACCTTTAAAATATTGATGTGAGTTTTATGCACACCACATTCAAATGAGGTAGCCTCTAATGTTTTAAGATCTCAATGGAGGTAAAATCCACTCCAGGACATGAGTTGAAGGTATGCATTTTATTTCAACCTATTTATGGAATAGGTGTAAATCATGCATGTTGTTTACAAGGTTTTTTGATGGAGGTGTGGACCCTAAAATAAAGGTTTTCTAAATGAGTTTGATGGGTGAGTGACTTCTAATTTAAGGTGGTTAATTATTTTATAACAAAACATAAAAATGATGGCAAGGTAGGACCAAAAAGAAGTTTTATGTGGATCTTGGAAATTAATTTCCTAGCTAGTTTTTGGATAGACCTGTGTTGCCTAGAAACCAACACCCATTTATATAAGCAGTAGAACACATGTAATCAGGTACAACTAAGAAGTCTAGGGAATTATAGATGTAGGAATTTCACTAGCCTCAAACAAAGGTTGTTTCCCCCAAGGCAATTGTTGAAAACCCTTTAAATAGAAGATTATGGATCTAGATAATGAATTATCTGAGGCATTTGTAGAACACACAAAAAACTACACCAATAAAACACTAGTATATTTTCCAAAAATATGAATCAATTTATCTTGACTAATTCAATCAATACATTTACCAATCTTCAATAGCTATTTGCACATCTAGGATTAGCATAATAATCTAAGTAATCAAGAATTTATTTATAGATTTAGCACACTAAATATTTATTGAAATAAAAAACCATGGAAAAAATAACTAATAACACAAGATTGGAAAGAACATACTTAAAACACTTTCCTTGATGACTGAAACTAGTTTGTTCTCTGTATTTCAAACTTTTCTGACCAAAAATTAAGTAGGGGTACAATTTTATTTATAAATCTTGGGGAAGGGGTCACCTCATCCTCCAAGTCTATGCATGATGATTACATGTGGTAGTTAAAATGTGTATTTCTAACTATGGTCCAAATCCATATAAGAAAAAAGACTTTTAAAAGAAATCTATAAATAGCTAAATTGACTTTAAAAAAATTATGCAATGTGTGCATGTAAAAAAATATATAAATTCAATTTTACAATGATTCACTCTAATCTCAAAGAAAATCTAAGTATAAGTGCTGATATTAAATTTTTTATGCGTAACATTTTGACCTATCAAGGCTGAGTTATTCAAAGTGTTTCATGTGATTTAGTAGGCATGGAAATGGAAGCAATAGTTGAAGATATAGTAATACTACCAAAAGCCTACTTCTTCTTTTACTAATTATCCTTTTATACTTTGTGTGTTATATCATGTTGTTGTTCTATAATGTCTATGTTAAGTAACAATAGATGGTGAATTCTCTTGGTCTACCCAAGGAGTCTTGCATGTTTATCCTTAGTTATCTAGAATTTATTTTTGAAGATCTCAACCTCAGTTACCTTCTTATGATTCTTAATTAACTTAGATTTTATTTCTTCAATTACCAAACCTTATATGCTCCATTTAAATTTCTCTATATCCTCCTAAATGATTTTATCAAAACTAATTTTATTGATCAATTTACTAGTAGAATCTCTTGCCTTGGATAATTCTAACTCATCTAAAATTTGGAAGAGTTGAGCCTCATGTGCTTGATATTTAGGGATCAAATCCCCAAATGATTTTAACCAGTCCTTTACCTCCTCTTGCTAGAAGATAACAATATTTAAGGCATTAGATACCTTGAGTGTTTTCATTAAATCAAGATGGTTATATAAAGAGTTTCCTATATAGACAACTAGAATTTTGAGCTTGGGAATATCTTGAATTAAGAAATTTCACATCTAATTTGATTATTTCACATGGGGAACCATCTCAACCCTCATAATGTCCATGATCTCTAAGGATTTTTAATATTTTGATGTGACCCCCTAAACCTCATCTTCAATTCTCATAGGAATATGCACTATCTTAAATTACTCCCTGAGATGCTCAATCTATATTTGTAAGTCCTACACCTTCTCTTCCAACTACTACCAAGCTAACACATTTCCTTAATGAATGGCCACTATACCATCTTTGTGCATTTGATCTAGGTTTGAGAGGTTTTCCTCATATATAGACTATCCTAGTTGTCTATTCTACCTCTTGGTGAGGGAGAACATTGGTTATCATTTCTTAAGGATGATTCCTCTACCCTGGTCATCTTCAATTTTCCTCTTCCTCACCCTTTGTATAGTGCCATTTGGAGGATCAAATAGGGTGGACATAGAGGGAAGTTGTCATGTCCCCTTTTTCTGGGACATTGACAGTCTTGATGATTAGCCTATTACACGACCTTCGTAGGCTAATAGGATGGATAGAGGGTCATAATGGAGCTTGGATTGACTTTGATTCACAGGGTTTCTACATTTGATTTTCATTCAGGTTATTTCAGACATATTTGGCCAGGGCTCCTACTTTTTAGGGATATTTGATATGCAGTGGAGCACCTTTATTTTGGTATGGTCATATGCGGAATCACTCCCTGATTCACCTGCTTCGATTGGTTTGAGGATCCGATGTATATTGAGGGAGATATTAATATTTGATTGATTTAATCAAATATTAATTATTTGGTCTCATTAATAATTAATTATTAATTATTAATTATTTGCTCTAATTTTAAATTAGAAACCCTAATGCTAATTTAAGAAAACCCTAATTAGGGCAAGCATATCTTTTGAGGGTATAAGGGTTTCACAAGGAGGCCATTATTCAGTATGCATAGATTATTGATTATTGAAAATTGAAGAAATTCTTCTGTGAAGACTGAGCCAAGGGTTCCAGGATTCCATTGCAGTGGAGAACGTTCCCTCTTCATTGTGTGTGATTTAGAGGCTGTGAGATATCAGCTGATTTATCGCCAAATTGAGAGATAGCTTCATCCAGAAGTTATCACAGAATTCCAGGTTTGAGAGATAACTTCAAACAGAAGTTTATCACAGAGCTTTCCAGGTATTTCTTGATTTAGTTCATGTTTTTTGTTTCAATAAATTATACAGAGAGAGATCTGCTGTATTAGATACAATAGATTTCCAGATCAGGGATCAACAGACAGGTTGTGCTGAGTTGGCGGCCGTACTAAGTCCGTACAGGTCCGTACAGATCCGATCAGGCACCGACATCGGCAGAGAGAGGGCTTATAGCGATCGACATCGGTCGACTGAGGACCGACGTCGGCAGAAAGCCGACCGACAGAGACCGACGTCGGTGAGATATCGACCGACGACGGCGTCTGTGTGTCGACACAGAAAGGCCGAGACCCTTCCAGATTCAGATTTCACTCCCAGATTTGCAAAACACAGGGTTTTAAGACCAGATTGTAATATTCTTTAATTTGTATGCCAGAGACTCAATTGTGTAATCATTCAGAAGAACAAGTAATGAGATCTTGATTTGTTATTAAGAGATTATACTGTGATTTGTTTATGCTTATTTGAATATATTCTGCAAGTTTGTATTGTGATCAGAATTTTATGAGTTTATATATTCCCTATTTTTAAGGGGATATTACAGTGGTATCAGAGCTTTCGAGTTTATATATTCCCTATTGGTTGGGGATATTACAGTGGTATCAGAGCTGTTATTGTTATATATCAGAGCTTATTGTGCAGATAAGAGAGCCCCTAAGTAAGGGACATTACAATGGTATCAGAGCTTTGGTCTTTGGTATCAGTGTTTTGTGTCTTTCATATATCCCTATTAGAAGGGGACATCACAGTGGTATCAGAGCTAAATTCCTGCCATCCTGTTGGGCACATCAGAGCTAATGTCTTGCCATCCTGTTGGGTAGTTTGGGTAGATTGAATCAGCGAAGGATCATGATGCCTTCATATACTCAGAAATAGTGGGACAATGATATGAAGAAGCTGGAACACAGTTTGAAGAAGTTGGATGAAACCCAGAAGAGGATGAATGCAAATCTTTCATATCCTACATCCAAAAACAAACCCGCACGGTATATGACAGCAAAGGAGGAGTGGGAGTTAGTACCACCTCGAATTCAGAAGTTGTTGCCTTTTGATCGCTTTGTTAAGCATAGGAGAGAGCACTACAGATCACGTCAATGAAAGAGTAGCATGTCCCATGATTATTATGATTATGAGATAGGAGATAGTGAAGATGAGGATGAGTTTGATGCTTGCACTCAGAGTGTATAGGGGTGCTCAGATGTTAGTGCACTGAGGGTTGATGATCTCTCAGTTATGACAAAGATTGTAGAAGAGTCCCAGGATCCGATTATTGCAGATGATACTCAGGAGATTGCAGTGGACAGTTTTGAGGGCTTAGTTTCACCAGTTGTTTCTTTCCATATGGAAGAATTAGACAGTGATGCTACAGTTGTTGATACTCCATCTGTTGATATGAGCTTTGGCATTGATTTACAAAGTATGGATGATCATTTGTATATTGAGGTGGTTGGTGATGAGTACATTCCTATAGTTGTTGCTGAGGAGCACGTTGATGAGGCTGATACACATGTTCAGGATTTGGCAGTACCTGATTCTGAGGAGTTTGAGATACCAATGGAGTTGAGTCTCCAGATTGATTATTCTCACACAGATGACAGTGTGGTACAGTTGGTTGTGCCACCTTTACAGAGAGATCAGTTGGGGTGTGTGGGGGAGTATGTTGATGCTTCCACATATAATTTCTACTGCACTGAACCATTCATGGAGTATTTTCTGGATAGTGCAGGTGTTCGTCTGGACTCACATAAGATGACAGACGGTATTCTTGTCCGAGGTTCTAGTGCTATTAGCAGATTGGGTGAGGAGATTTTATGAACCCTTTCCACTATATTACCTTACAGGGATGTTGAGGTGATGTTTGTTGAGCCGAGATTGGAGCCATCCATTGAGTCCCAGTTTGGCAATAGTGTGTCAGTAGCAGAGTTTGGGGATTCTTACCAACATCATACGGTGAGGTATGCTCCTTATTTTTCTTTGCATCTAGAGATTAGTTTTGGTGTCAGTGACTCAGGGACCAATGATTGTCATATCCACGGTCCAGTTGGGTGTGAGTATCAGTTAGATAGGGACTTGAATTTTGACAGGGTTGATATTTTAGTTGGCTTGAGTCCCATAGACTGGTTTCTTCTACCGGCATCTACAGTTGGTCTTCAGTTAGTTGTTTGGGTGCCGAGTGCAGTTTATCAGTTGCTGATTTTGATACTGTTGATGCTATTGCTGTTGATGATTTATTCACATAGGTTGATTGGTGACATGATGAATGTTACACAATTGTTTCCTTGGGATCCAGGTGGATCGAGTAGTTCATTGTTCCGAGATTGCTTGGGGACAAGCAATTTCCGGAGGGGCGGATTGTCATGTCCCCTTTTTCTGGGACATTGACAGTCTTGATGATTAGCCTATTACACGACCTTCGTAGGCTAATAGGATGGATAGAGGGTCATAATGGAGCTTGGATTGACTTTGATTCACAGGGTTTCTACATTTGATTTTCATTCAGGTTATTTCAGACATATTTGGCCAGGGCTCCTACTTTTTAGGGATATTTGATATGCAGTGGAGCACCTTTATTTTGGTATGGTCATATGCGGAATCACTCCCTGATTCACCTGCTTCGATTGGTTTGAGGATCCGATGTATATTGAGGGAGATATTAATATTTGATTGATTTAATCAAATATTAATTATTTGGTCTCATTAATAATTAATTATTAATTATTAATTATTTGCTCTAATTTTAAATTAGAAACCCTAATGCTAATTTAAGAAAACCCTAATTAGGGCAAGCATATCTTTTGAGGGTATAAGGGTTTCACAAGGAGGCCATTATTCAGTATGCATAGATTATTGATTATTGAAAATTGAAGAAATTCTTCTGTGAAGACTGAGCCAAGGGTTCCAGGATTCCATTGCAGTGGAGAACGTTCCCTCTTCATTGTGTGTGATTTAGAGGCTGTGAGATATCAGCTGATTTATTGCCAAATTGAGAGATAGCTTCATCCAGAAGTTATCACAGAATTCCAGGTTTGAGAGATAACTTCACACAAAAGTTTATCACAGAGCTTTCCAGGTATTTCTTGATTTAGTTCATGTTTTTTGTTTCAATAAATTATACAGAGAGAGATCTACTGTATTAGATACAATAGATTTCTAGATCAGGGATCAACAGACAGGTTGTGCTGAGTTGGCGGCTGTACTAAGTCCGTACAGGTCCGTACAGATCCGATCAGGCACCGACATCGGCAGAGAGAGGGCTTATAGCGACTGACATCGGTCGACTGAGGACCGACGTCGGCAGAAAGCCGACTGACAGAGACCGACGTCGGCGAGATATCGACCGACGACGGCGTCTGTGTGTTGACACAGAAAGGCCGAGACCCTTCCAGATTCAGATTTCACTCCCAGATTTGCAAAACATAGGGTTTTAAGACCAGACTGTAATATTCTTTAATTTGTATGCCAGAGACTCAATTGTGTAATCATCCAGAAGAACAAGTAATGAGATCTTGATTTGTTATTAAGAGATTATACTGTGATTTGTATATGCTTATTTGAATATATTCTGCAAGTTTGTATTGTGATCAGAATTTTATGAGTTTATATATTCCCTATTTGAAGGGGATATTACAGTGGTATCAGAGCTTTCGAGTTTATATATTCCCTATTGGTTGGGGATATTACAGTGGTATCAGAGCTGTTATTATTATATATCAGATCTTATTGTGCAGATAAGAGAGCCCCTAAGTAAGGGACATTACAGTGGTATCAGAGCTTTGGTCTTTGGTATCAGTGTTTTGTGTCTTTCATATATCCCTATTAGAAGGGGACATCACAGAAGTTCAGTGATATTATAACTTAGCATTTGAGAAGTCTGACTTCTCAAATCTATTGCCTAAGGAGGAATGTTTAGGTTGGATGCATCAAAGTTTATTCCCACAGCCCCATCCTCAGTGTCCTCCTCCACTCTCTTCTTCTTATTACTGGCCTTTGTCAAAAAATTACGTAAGGAAGGCCAAATTATTTTAAACTAATCCACTCCTCCAAATTAAGGGAGTGGGTGGATTACAACTATTTAGGGTTTAGCCTTCCATCCCTTGCTAGTGATTGTGACTATGGTCTCCTCTATGGAAGTGGTGGTATGGATTGGAAGATAAATTTATGTGGATTGAAAATAGATTTGAGGGTTGGAAAGATCAATCTATAGTTTCCTAGATGACTTCTTATTGAGGATTCTCATAGTATAAGTGTTAGTGGGTATAGAGGGAATAGCCATAAGAAGTAATGTGGAAGTGATAATAGAGGGATCAATGGTGGTGGTGGAAATGGAAGGAGTAGATGTAGAGGTGGAAGGAATGAAGGGGTTAAATGTAGTAGATATGGGAAATTCCATAGAAGAGACTATAACTTAATCCATAATATAAATTGAGATAAAGGAAAACTTGAAAAGGTTTGAGTACCTTGGAGGTTGATATATATTGGGTCTACTTGGACACTCATGGCCTTGGCCATGTCAAACTCAATTTATTAATCTAAATCATCCTCTATGTCCTTGATGATAACCACATCCTCCCTTGTTGGATGTGAACTTGGAGGTAGAGTGGGAAAGCCTTGAGATGCATGTAATATAGGGCACCTTGTGGGAGTCTTGGACTTCATTTTTGTAAGGCACCTAGAACATAAATGCTCTGATACCACTTGTCAAGATCTAAATCCTCAATAAGATTACAATATGATTACCTTGTATAAGCAACTAAATGCAGAGTTTAACTAGAATTAACAAGTAAATAGAATTCAAAAATGATACAGAATATGAGAGACAATACACAATCTTGTATTAATACTCATGCCAGAAGGAAATACAATGAAGATGTCACAATCTTCCACACCTCTCATATCTATAGATCTCTTTCCCTCAAGAGTTCACTCTCCTACCAAAATGGTCCCAACACACAACTCAAACATAGAGTTGTTGTTCACCTCCAACTAGTTAGTAATAACACTACCAGTACACAAGTACTCAAATTACTTCAAGTAGATCTCCCATGAACTTGCAACAACCTAAAACTCAAATGATCTTACTTACCATGTAGAACTTCTCCTTGATCTTGCAACAACCTACAGATCACCCTATTCTTACAATTGGAAGGATCTACCTTGCCTTCCTCCATTGCTCTTGATTACAATACATGCCAATGGTTCTATAAATAGATCCCATACTAAAAAATAACTTAGACTTCTAATTTACAATAATTTGACATGTAGCTCAAGACTCAAAATAACCTTTTACATGTATATAATTGGTTCAACAAACTATCTGTTCATGCAATGAACAGTTTTGGAATCACATAGGCAACCAACATCGGTCCTTGTCTAACTGGAGGTGATCGACGTTGGCTGACTCCTACCGATGTTGGTTGCACTTTGCACTAAATGTGACTGACATCGGTTGTGCTGCTAACACCGGTATCCTTGGAACTTAGAAACCTCCTCCATGTCTACATTAGTGAAGCTTTGAGCTCCACAACCTAACACTTTTATAGACCAAAGGGGTCATTTATTTTATGGGAGAGCCCTAGGAAGGTTGCTACTTTTAAAGTACTTATCCCCATAGATAAAATAGTAGATACCTGGGGCATAGCCATATTAACTTTACTAAATCTTCTAGTAGGTATATCTTACACTTTGTCTCCCTCCTCATTAGAATCCAAGTTGATGGGATCTCCACTTTATCCACCTCTTTGAGAACTAGGCTCAGGTAGTCCAATATCTTTCTTCACTATTTTCAATTTCAATTTTAGAGGAAGTCCTTGGGAGGAGGAAGCTTCTTGTTATCTTAAACTTCCCTTTCAAAATTCTGAATTCTCCCACCCCTTAAAGAGTGATCTTATGTTGTTTAACTACCCGATGGAGATGGAAGGGCCAGTTTGGATCATTCTCAAATGATTTACTTATAGGCCAACAATATATTATTTATCCAACATGTCTTCATTATAATTTGAGTTCATAAAAATAAAATCATAAGCATAAGGTTGGTAAAAGTAAGGGATATTGAATCCATGAATATGTTTCTAGATCAACCCATATGGATCCCAATCTCTACATTCAAGTGTGGGGAAGACGAAGTGGTGTCATTTTCCACCTATATATATAATATGCTTTCTTATTTTATACACCATCCTACCAATTGAACCAATTTTATAAATTATATGGCCTTCCTTTGCCTTTCCAAATATTATTCAATGTTATTCCATAATTGGAATGCAATCTTTTATTCATCCAATTTATCTAGTACATATTTTAGGAGATATAGGGGCTTGAACTTATTCCCCCTTATCATAATCATATTAAACTTTGGGTAGAATAAATAATCTCCTTTCCCATCCAAATTATTTCAAATATTCTCCCCAATCTAAGGTATAGATGATCCATGAATGGCTTGCCATACTTATGGGTATTTGTCCTCACATATCTTGACCATATGCTTAGTGTAAGTATATATGTGCATGAACTGGTAGTAATCACAAATTTTTCTCTCCACAAAATCTATGTCAAGAGTCCACAAATTTCCCAAGTTCTTATAACATGTGCCCATGACTATGTCCACTAAATATGAAATCATGTAAAAATATCATATGGGTGTGGGATGCTTATCTTTATGAACAATTTTCTCCCTCAATATTAAACTAATTATTTCCCCCAAGGAATAGGTGGCATTATGTGATAGCATCATATATAAATATGGTACCTAATCTAAATTCAAAAAATGTATGTTGGGAATACCATATAATATATTGATAAATGCCATACCAATATGCATTCCCATCCGAAACTTCTTGATTGGAATTGCTCCCTTCAACTTCTTCACCTTCTATGTGATTGTTTGGTGGAGGATAATCCATGATGACAAAACCCTTTTGATTGAAGTTTCTTTGTTGAACCACACCAAAGTGTGCTTGTCAAAGTAAGCATCAGGTATGCTAAAGGATAAATAACTCTAAAAATCATTGCCAAAGATGTACATGACCACCATATCACCATAAGAATAAAGTAAGAAAACATCTTGTGATATCTTACCCTAAAATAACATGTCCTTGAGAACGTCAATGCAAGGCTTAACCTCTAGTTTGGCCATAGTGATGTACAATGCTTGGAATTTATATGCTAGTAATTCCTTGATAAATAATGTCTGCTAATGTCATCTCATCTTCAAGTAAAAATGTGTCCATTGAATCGACGACATCCCAAAGTTGTGAATAGTTTAGATACTTGTCTTCAAATACCGCCACATCAAAGATAGTGTCCTTGAACTTTGTAGAATATTTAATTAAAAAAATATATGGAATATTTATTCCTTGATATGTCTTGGATGTAGAAGCCATTGATGTGTACTCTAGGATACTTAAAAATTTCCTTTAATATGCTATGTATGTGGCATAGACACTTAGTCTTTCATCTTGATCATTGTTGTACTTACAAAACTCTTGAGATGTGTACTAGGGATCTTGGTTGATATTAGAAATTAGGAGTCTTTGAATTCATGTTAACTTGATTGAAAATGGTGGCTTCACTATATACATATCATCTATATAGGATCCTATATTGAATATCAGTTTGTGTGATATAAATATGCAACGTTCACTTTTGCTTCTATTCAAACTTGTTAGCTTAGGTTGGTGGGGGAATATTTAACATATTAATAGGAAGTAGTTTTTATTTTATATAGGCTAAGTATGATGAGACTTAGTAATATTCCCAGTAATAAAGTGCTTAGGGTGTACATTGGAAAAGTTATTTTGGGTCAACGCTTGTAGACCAATTCTTTCAGGGGATTTTTTTAGACAAAATGTTTGCAATAATTTCCCAAAGGATTCATCTAGGTAAAGTCTCAAAATTATTATTCCAAAGGGATATTTTGAGTTTAAAGGGAATTTTCAATTTCCTTGAAGCGTAATTTTGATTAGAAGGGTCCACTTTGTAGGTCAATTTTTTCATGACACAAATCTAGAAGGGTCTACTTAGTGAAGGCTAAAAGGCACTTTAGATTCCTTGAAGGGTACTTCCATATAGCTTAATAGTTATTTTAAAAGTCTCAAAGGGTAGGTTTAGGAGGGATAAATGCCATTTTTGGTCTCTTAATGGTACTTTATTTATGGCTAAGGGTCATTTCAAAAGTCCTAAAGGGTAAGTTTCACCAAACTTGAGGGGTATGTGCCTTGGGTCTAAAGGGTCTATATTATTTTGGACACAATATCCAAAATAATTAGCTAAAGGATAAAATCCCCAAGATAAAATTATTAAAGGTTATGTCTAGATAAGGTAAATAGCATATGGATACTCCATAATGGATGAGAGGTCATTTTTGAAAGATCCAAAGGGTATGTGGCCACTTAGAAAAGGGCACATGGCTTGGAACCAAAATCCCAAAGGGTAGGTTTGAGGTAATAGGTTCAAAATATAAAGTCCAAAGGGAAACTTTTGTAGGTTCAAAAAGGTAGGGAAAAACATACAAAGGGTATGTCCCATAGGGTAAATAAACTTAGGATGAATTCTCAAAGGGTAATTTACATAAAACCTAAAGGGTAGGTTCCTTAAAAGATTTGGTCAGAATAAATTCTAAAGGGCTAGTTCATAGGGAAAAGAAAATTTTAACAAGGCTAAAGGGTATGTTTTGTAATATTGAAGGGTAATTGGGATGATATTAAAAATATATACTTCTTTGAAAATGATGATCAAAGGGTCTAATTTACAATCCTTGAAGGGCACTTTTCATCTCCCAAAGGGTACTTTCATATGGATAAGGGATATTTCAGAAGCTCTAAAGGGTAGGTTGGATAGGTTTGAAGAGATAATAAATTGGGGAATTTTTTTTTAGGGAAGTGTATGTGGTCCAAAATAATGTAAGGCTAAGAGTTTACACACTGAATTCCATCAAGAGAATTATTTTAGACAAAAATTTTGTAATAATTTCTCCGATAGAATAAGGCTTCATGAACCATAAACCCAAGGTAAAATAAGGCCAAGAATACCTGAAATGTAACATCCCAAAAGATAATTTTCATGAGGGACAAAATAATTGGCCTAAAGAACACATACTCAAAGAATTCATCTTTGCATACTAAAGTTAGTCTCATAAAACATAATTCAAATATTATCATACCAAAAAGTTAAATGCTTTAGATTTTATATATTTTGCATAAGCATATGAAAAGGAATCCATATTAGAATATAATATTTAAAATAAAGGTGGGTCCCCTTATATTTAAAGAAAATGGGGATGTTGTATGTAATAGAAACATACAAACACCGTCAATAAAAACTCAAACATCCTTCTTGGGTTACTTACAAAAGATAGTCAAACTCTCAATCAACTTTGAACTACAATAAATGCAAGTTTATAACTAGTCAAACCTCTAAAACATTTTTCCTATATTTATCTTGAATTTATCTACCAATTTAATTTTTATACGACCCTAAAATTCATCCATCTTCAAAATTTATTAAAAAAATAATGTAAACTAGTTTTTCTTTGTAAATTAAAATATTTAAATTCCAATGGTCACTTTTTAATGCAAATTTGACTATGGAAAGTAGTGAAGTTTGCATGAGAGATGAAAGTTTCACTACCATAAATTTTATAGAAATTATTTCAAAATATAAAATTTGAAACACATGATCTAGGAAAAAATATTAATAAAACCATGTGACCACTTTCCTTAGACACCTTCACACATGTGAATGTTAACGTCATAATGTGAATGTTAATGTGATTGTACCTAGAGACTTGGTAAAGGATTTCATCAAACTAAATCCTCTTAAGTTTAAAGGTACATAAAAAGGATTGACAAAAAAAAGCATGGTTAACTATCATGATAGGATTTTTACTTTGTATGATTGTAAATCTAATGGGAAAGCCTATTTGGGAACCAATATTCTCAGTGATGCATCTAAAATGTGGTCAAAAGGAGAGGATCATAATCTCCACTTGACACTAACTTCTCGCACTTGTGAATTGTTTAAGGATAATTTCATAGCATGTTACCTATCCCCTAGTTATGTGCATAAGAGTGTGGATGATCTTCATGACCTTTGACAAGGGAGTGGCATAGTGGCATAATTTGATTGCTATTTCTTGGATCTGATCATGTGAAAGGTTACATGAATGAGACAATACAAGTGAATAGGTTAACTAGAGGTATAAATTTTGAGTTGCCTTCTGTAGTGTGTATTTTATCTCCTACAACCTTGGAAATATTAATTGAAATTACCTATTAAGTCAAGGAGTTTGATGGAAAGACTCATAATATTTGAGATAAATTTCATAGAAAATAGTAATATCAACATGACTCAAGGTCATAAGGTCCAAAGCCTATACCTAGGGGAGGTTAGATATCAATGCAATCCAAATCCATACCCTTCAAATAGTAGTAGGAGAACAACCATTATAGACATATTTTTAATAAGAACTAGTTTGAAAATGGCCACTGTATATAAAGTGAAGCTAGGCCTCAAAACCATTAACAACCTAAAATTGTGTGGACTCAATAACTATAACAAGTAGTACCTTTAAAGTCAACAAAATCCTTGGAAATAAGACTAATTAGATCCCCATTTTGGTGAGACTAGTGAAAGGGTGTGTGATTTACTTGTGGATCACTTGAGCATTATGCACATGAATGTCCTTTGGAACCATCAATTTACAACAAGAAGAAGGCTCCAACATCAAAGGAAATGGTGGAAGATGTGGGATGAGGTCATAGAATTTATACAATAGTGGATGACCATTGAGTTGAGAAATAGGTGATGTCAATTGAAACCAAAGGTCAAGATCAATGGGGTTATAAGACTTTGGAACCCATCAATATCACATAATGTAGAATAATATCTCTTTAAGGTAGAGACTTGAATCAAGTTAAGGTCTAGTATGGAAAATATAATGAATAAAAAAAATAGATGTTTCACCTTTGAGGGTTAAGTATCCTCATCTCTTTTATCAACTTCTATATGAAATATTACTTAAGGGGAGGTGTTAAGCATGGAATATACTGAGAGGGGGGGTGAATTAGTATATTATATATGTTATAAATCTTTACCTTTAACCAAATTCCACTTAATCAAACATTCAAGATATGCAATAAAACTCAAACAATAAACATCCACACAAGATAGAGAGAGACACCAAATATAACATGGAAAACCAATGTGGGAAAAACCATGGAGAATCAATCTCAAATATATTCATGAGAACAACCCCATAGGAGCACCATACCCCTTTGCCAAGTACAAACCTCAGCTTTAATTCATGAGCACCACCCCATAGGAGACTCAAACCCCTTTGCTGAGCACCAACCTAGCTATCATTCATGAGCACCAACCCACAGGAGCACCAACCCCTTTGCCAAGCACCAACTCAGTAACAATTCATGAGCACCAACCCCTTTGTGTATACCACACACCTATCTCTCAATGTTGCTATCTCAACAAATGATAGATCAATACAACATCACCTTCCTCTCTCTCAATTTTGCTCTTCTAAGCTAGATATAACAAACACAAATCATCTCTCATAATTACTCTTCTAAGTTAGATATTACAATATCAAATCAACCTCTCACTTCCACATTACAAATGGCTACTCAAACCTTTATTTATAGCTTTCCAAATGACCTTTCGCCTTGCCCCTTTGTGACCTTTCGTTCGTCATGGAAAATGGTGCCAATCTTGGATGACCCTTCATATCCAGGCATTTGAAAAGTCATATGGTGACCCTTCATGACCAAAAATGTCTTTCCCACTTTTGTCTTTATCTTTGGTGACTTTTCATATTCCTTTAAGTGTCCCTTCATGAGAAATTCTCCCTTTACTCTTTTATCTTCACTTGGTGACTCTTGGTATTCCCCAAGATGACTCTTCATTGGAAAATTCATCCCATCCTTCTTTTGTCTTTATCCTGTGACTCTTTGTCTTCTGCATGGGCCCTTATTTTGTCTCATATGCAACCAAAAATATATTCATTAATATTAAATAAATATTAACTCATATTAGCCAAGATAAACAATATTGAATGCAATGGGGCCTTTATCACCAAAAATACTAAACCTTTGACATCAATGACAATATTTCCAACATTCTCCCCCTTTGTCATTGATGGAAACCTCAATCCTAAAACTGCCACATCCTGTCACCTACACATACTATCATCTAAAAGCATATAGTAACTCCCCCTTACTGTACCTATTTACTGTACCTATTTTTTTACCTATACTTGTAATTTTTATTCTCCCACTTTGACATCAATGGCAAAGGGCCTACTTGGAGCTTACACTTAGCTCACCCTCACTTGATGCTGAACATCAATGGAAGGAAGTAAAATAAATTACTCCCAACTCCTCTCGCTGATCTTTGAGAAGATATCTAATTTTACCTATCCTTTGAGAATCTACAATCAACGCATTTGAATATTTCCTTCTAATCTCAAAACCTTCCACATGAAACTTAAGGTGTATCCTTGATCACATATTTTCCTTACACTCAATAGATTATGCTTATGAAACATTCTTAGTCTTGGTTCTACCATTATCTAAAAATAAAGTACTTTTTCTGGCTATCCTGGTAGTGGTTGTATCTCTGAATCTCACTATACCACCATTGATCTTCTTTACTCTTTTCTCCTATCATATGCCTTAAACATCCGCTATCAATGAACCATGGCTGATCTTTATCTCTCACATGCAGATCTATCTGCACCATCATAGAATATTTAGATTATTTCTTCTGCCATGAACATGTCTGAACCTTCTTCTTGATGAATGGAACTTTGAAACTCTGATCCTTCTTCATTGAATCTGCATGAGTATTCTTTTCCTTCTTTCTAAAACTGTTAGCTCTTTTTCAACATTCTAATTTCTTATGACCATAATCATTTAAAACACCGCATATGCAAGAATCATTGTAATAGCCTCAAACCAAAATACTAATGCAAAATTTTCTTCAAAAATATATTCCCTCAAAAGATATACAAATTAATCTCTCAACTCACCTTCTTGTCATGAAAAATATCCAAGACCCAATAGCACCCACCATGCTTCAATTTTCTTAAAAGTGTCTCCTTGAAGCCTAGAAGAGACACCCCCACACAAAAGGGTTCTAAAAATAAATCTTAGGAGATTCCCACATCTCCTCTATTTCTTCCTTGATCTTCTTGTGTTTTTCTTTTAGAATCCGTTTAAGCATATCTAACCTTTTTGCCCTACTAACCTTATCATTTATGATATTTTTCATCTTCTCAACTTTTACAACTTTCTTATCTTGACAAAGCTCGTGCTCAAATGTAACAAGAGATTCTTTACAATCCTTATCTGATTCTTTATCTACTATAACAAGTAATTCATTTTCATTCTTAAACTCAACCTGATCAACCTTTGCTATTTTAGGTCTCCACACCTTAATTTGACTCTTCTTATATCTTTTAGGGGCTTTTTAACCTTTGACATACTTTGAATATCTCTTTACTTTATTTTGGCATAATCTAGAAATATGGCCAACCTCATGACAACAAAAGCAAACAATATTTCTCATACGTTTTTCTTGAATGTGACTAAGATCTCCCTTTGACTCATTTCTTCTCCTCATACAATCTTTTGCCCTATGACCAACATGATGACAAACAAAACAACAGCAATGAAAAGAATTTGAAAACTTGAAAGCATTGGGCTACCTGATTGGCTTCTTTGATTTGCCTGTAAAACCTGCATCCTTCTTTCCTTAGACTGATATTTCATGATCTTTCTCAACCTTGATTATAAAATTCTCATGATTATCCTTTAAATAATCTAACTCAACCTTCAACTATTTACACTCTTCTTCTTTTGATGTTAAAATTGAAGTTGCAACCTCTAACTAATTTTTAAGATCCTGAATAAATATCTTATTTTCTTTTACTTCAATAGCCAACATAGAATCCAAGATACACACCTTTTCCTTAAGAGCCTCAACCATAGATTTCAACTCTTTATTCTCCTTCTTTAGTTGCTTAGCCATCTGTGCTTTTCCTTTGATCTACCTTCAAGCTATTAAACCCTTTCTGAAGGAACCTGCTCTGATACCAAATTGTTAAGCATAGAATATACTGAGAGGGGGGGTGAATCAGTATATTATATATCTTATTAATATTTACATTTAACCAAATTCCACTTAATCAAACATTAAAGATATGAAATAAAACTCAAACAACAAACATCCACACAAGATAGATAGAGACACAAGATATAACGTGGAAACCCAATGTGGGAAAAACCATGAAGAAACAATCTCAAATATATTCATCAGAACAACCCCATAGGAGCACCATACCCCTTTTCCAAGTACAAACTTCAGCTTCAATTCATGACCACCACCACATAGGAGCTTCAAACCCCTTTGCTGAGCACCAACCCACAGGAGCACCAACCCCTTTATGTATACCACACACCTATATCTCAATGTTGCTATCTCAACAAATGATAGATCAATACAACATCACCTTCCTCTATCTCACTTTTGCTCTTCTAAGCTAGATATAACAAATACAAATCATCTCTCATAATTGCTATTCTAAGTTAGAAATTACAATATCAAATCAACCTCTCACTTCCACATTACAAATGGCTACTCAAGCCTTTATTTATAGCTTTCCAAATGAACTTTGGCCTTCCCCCTTTGTGACCTTTCATTCCTCATGGAAAATGGTGCCAATCTTGGATGACCCTTCATATCCAAGCATTTGAAAAGTCATGTGGTGACCCTTCATGACCAAAAACGTCTTTCCCACTTTTGTCTTTATCTTTGGTGACTTTTCATATTCCTTTAAGTGTACCTTCATGAGAAATTATCCCTTTACTCTTTTGTCTTCACTTGGTGACTCTTGGTATTCCCCAAGATGACTCTTCATGGGAAAATGCGTCCCATCCTTCTTTTGTCTTTATCCCGTGACTCTTCATCTTCTCCATGGGCCCTTATTTTGTCTCATATGCAACCAAAAATATATTCGTTAATATTAAATAAATATTAACTCATATTAGCCAAGATAAACAATATTAAATGTAATGGGACCTTTATCACCAATAATACTAAACCTTTGACATCAATGACAATATTTCCAACAGGAGGGGGATGTCAAATCCCATTTTGCATAGTGCTTATCTAAGATAGATATGATTATGAAATAATGGATTATATGTTATCATTACTGAATTTTGTTAATAAATCACATACAACTAATATGTGAAAGGATTTATGAAGTATTATCATGTGTGGGTAACCATGAGAAAGTATAATTATCAATCTTTCTTTATTGTTTAACTTATGAAAATATGATGCTTACATTTCATTTATGAAATGTTGCTTTATGAAATATGATTATGTCTATGAGATATATTGACTTAGGAAAAAATTTAATCATTGATCATAAGCTTCTAATTTATCAATTTCATGTGTATAAGGTTATGAGAACCTAACTACATGAATTATTGTATTACTTGGTATGTTGGTTACCTATAATTGATTGACTACCTTGTTTGATTAAATTATCTAGTTTTGACTCTTATGTTAGAGGAATTTGATGAGTGTGTAGAGTGTGTAGGAATAAGAAAAGTTAAAATGAAGGAAAGAGACCACACCAAGCATGTTTATATCACTAAAACATATTTAACCCTTATTAGACCCATGTTAATTAATGAGATGCCTAATTTACCATGTTTGTTGGGATATTGTTTGACTAGGTGGCTAGCCTTTAAACTTGGTTGGTGAAACTTGTTGTCACTTTGACTTTAGATCTCATATCCAATGTATAAAATATTTAGTGGCTGACTTATACATCTTCCATTTCTTACTTTATACTATAATCTAGTGGGAAAAGAGGTAAGTAAGTTGGTGAAACAACCACAAAATCATGCAAGAGTCACCATGCACCTTAATTGACTAAGTAAAATAATTCCCCTTAATGAGGAATGGTTGGAAAGTAGTTGGTGGTTAGATTTATTTTGAATGAATATATGTAAGATTAAAACTCCATTTATCTATGAATTTTGCCAATTCATAAGGAATATAGATTTATCATAAGAGAAGGATCAATAACATATAGGAATAACGGGTTAGGAGAGCCAAGTCTAAACAACTTGAGGATAACACCTAGTGGGTTTAGAGGTTGATAGGTGATATTACTAATAGCTTATGTTTTTTGTTGTTCATTTAGAATGAAATGATTTTATTCTTTGTTGATCTTATTTTTTTAGGAAAATAAAACCACTTGGTTTAATCTACCTATTTCATTGTTTGCCCATGGTTATGCATTGGCCATCATGTGGTGATTGTCCATTTAAGGGCCTTAGAGAGGTTGTTCCTCGGTTTAATTAAATTATTTATACTTTATTACATGAATATACTAATGTTATTATGACTCAAGGTGATGGGTGTTTGTGAGGATCATCTTCATGGTATAAGAGTGTCAAGCCTTCCTAGGTTTGGCATGGTGATATTATCCTTGACCCTCTTATGAATGCCATGGTGGAAGTTCTTAATCCATCCCATTATGGGACATAATATTAAACTAATTAATCCTACCATGACCATTAGATGGAAGTAATAGAGTGATTTATTCTCTTGCTACTCTAATCAATCAATGGGATTTATTATGTTGTAAAATCTTTCCTTCTAATTTTATATTTCTTAATGCTTAGCCTCACTTTTATAATCATTTGAATGCTTTTTTTATTTTTATTTAGGACTGGGATTATCTTTGGGTAATAACTAAGAATAAGGTTATAGGTGTTGTATGGTTATTCCCTTGTGTTAAGATACCCTTTCTTGATATCCACCCTTGTCTTTACCAATTGATATAAACCTAGTCATAGTTGGGAGTCTCAAGCTCAGGGATGCCTGGAGAAATATACTAATGATGATAAAAGTTTGGGTAGTGAGCCTTCCTTCTTATGGACAATACATGATTTTGAGAGGATGAAGAGCATCATTGAATACTAATTGATCCTATATTATTTAGTCAAGCCTAGAGTGTGCCTCTTGATATGTAAATAATTGGATAGAATTTTATGTATTATTAATGCTTTAGTATCCTACCTACTTGTATTAAACTTACAAAAGAAAGTGTTAGGATAATATTCAAACTATGGAGTGAAATACATGTTTTCTGTTTACTAAAACTCTAGTTTTAAAGTAACTTGTATCTATTATAATGATTCATTTATAGGAACTTGGGAAGGATCCTATATGTATAAAATATTCTTTAGCCTTTTTAGGATCTTTTAAGTAAATTGACAGTCTGATTCTCTTTCTTAATTCAATGTCATGAGTGGCTTATCAAATTGAATTGTGTATCCCTTTGTAATCATCAGTTTGGTGATTTAATGGATTGATATTGTGAAAATATGGGTGAAACTCAAATAAATAGTTGTGATTATATTTTTGCTAATAAAAATATAGATAAACTATTTAAATCAATATGGTGATGTTATTTGGGGTAAAATAGATGACTTAAGAAAAGTCCCTTTGGTCTTCTCAGTTGAGTAAACTACCTGTTATAAACCTTCCATATAACAAGACCATATAATAAATGAAGAATAATTTTAAAACAAGATTATATCTATTATATGTTATTATCAAGGCATGATGCCTTTAAGTTTGACTGAGGTTACCCTTGCTATGGTTGAAATATTTAAAAAGTTCTTGTAGACCAACCCTTTGATGTTGAGTTTTTAATTGTTAAGTAAATATCTTGTTGTTCTCTCAATTTTAATGGAATGAATTATACTTTGGGAATTACCATTTGAAACTTTCAACTAAGACTTTAAAATAATATTCATTATGAGTGGATTCCTTTTTAACCATTAAGTTTTTAGTGAAAATTAAAGTCTCTTAGATGGTTTACATGTTTAGCTAAAAAAAAGATAATATTGGTTTAGATTTTAAATACTATTTACTTGGGCACATAATTATTCAACCAATTATGTGAGGATTAATTTTCTTATCAAAATATCTTATTGTTGTTCCCAAAGTTAGCTATCTCAATTTTGGAGTAACCCCTATGAAACTTGTCCATTTCATACTCTTCACTCTAAGTTCATTATTCGAGGCATGTTTCTCTTGTTCTCAAGTGAAGTTGACTGACATCCTCAGAAAGTTTACAACACTCCCTTGTCATGATTTCTCAAAAATCATGAAACCCATTGTAATATTTGTCTAATCAGAATGTCAATTTTGATCATTTTTAAGGTGTTAGAGAAATTTAATTTTTATTCATGCAAAGGTGGAAATTTTTGCCACTCTTTCATTTCTTCATGAAAAGGCATAAATTTTTGCCACTCTTGCATTTTTTTATGTAAAGACAGTAATTTTTGTCGCTCTTGCATTTTTTCATGCAAAGGCAACAATTTTTGCTGCTCTTGCATTTCTACATGCAAAGGCAGCAATTTTTGCCTCTCTTGTATTTATTCATGTAAAGGCGGTAATTTTGGCCACTCTTGCATTTCTTCATGCAAAGGAAATTTTTTTTTTTGCTCTTGCATTTCTTCATGTGAAGGTGGTAATTTTTGTAGCTCTTGCATTTCTTCATGCAAAGGCGGTAATTTTTGTCGCTCTTGCATTTTTTATACAAAGGCAGCAATTTTTTTTGCTCTTGCATTTTTTTATGCAAAGGTGGCAATTTTTTCCACTCTTACATTTCTACATGCAAAGGCAGCAATTTTTTCCGCTCATGCATGTTTTTCAATTTTTACATGCAAAGGTAGCATTTTTGCTGCTCTTGCATGTTTTTCATTTTTTACATGCAAAGGCAGTAGTTTTTGCTGCTTTTGCATGTTTTTTATTTTTAACATGAAAAGGTGGTAGTTTTTGCTGCTCTTGCATGTTTTTCATTTTCTTCATGCAAAGGCGGCATTGCTTTGCTACTCTTGCATGTTTTTCCTTTTTCTCAATGCATAGGCAGTATTTTTTACCATCGAAGCAAATAAAAATATCCCCCGTATGCATGGGTGGGTATTTTTGCCACCCATACAAGCATCCTCTCAAATTTCCAAACTCTGGGAAATTTTTAGTTTCACTTATTTTGAGCCTATTTTCCTTTGGTTTTTTTGTCTACTCGCACTTTATCCCTTTCAAGCACATCCCCATGGTCATGATCATTGACATGTAGTTTTCCCAGATTGCTAGTATTTCCCTTGATTGCATGATCATGAATTTTATTACAGTTTCTCTTGTGGGTCCTTCTTCATCGACATCCTTTCGACAAAAGATCTTCCATATGACTGAGGTTTCTTCGAAGAAGTTGAAGACAGTGAAGTACAAGTATCAAGGTGTTTTTATAGTCACCTCAGTCACTTCTAATGTCAATGAAATTAGAGATATAGAGATCGGTCACAGTAGTGAGAGATGCCATAGTCAGGGTGAAGGTGATTTTTAAGAATATTGTTACTCTAGATAGTATTGTCATGCAAGCAAATATTGCCATGTATAATGCTCATATGAAGAAGATTGGGGATTAAGATTAAAACTATTCTTCCTTGCTTTATTTTCCATTTTTCAAATGCACTTTTGTAATCACTTTAGACATTTGTGCATGTATTTTTGTCATGTGTAATAACATGTAAAAAATATGGAAAGTCCAAAGTCAACAAAGACTCCCATCTTTGACTAGGTCAAAATATTTAAGTCTTTTCTCAATTCTCAAGGCCTCTCCCTATAAATAAAGAGAGCCTCTTTTGTAATATGGATCTTTTTATAATTGAAAGAAAAAAACTCTACCTGATTTGAAATGTTTCTTGAGACTTTGAGCTCAGATTGTAAATCATATTTTCTTGAATGAATGAGAAAGCAGGTTACTTTTCAGACTTTGCATTTGAATAACTTGTGTTATTTAGGAAATTGTTCTTATGTCCTTTTCCTAATAATATCTCATCTATTTGATTAAACAAGAAAAGTGTGTGGAAATTATCTAAAGATGTTCTGAAGTTAATTATGAAGACTTTATGCTGCTATAATTATCTTTACTTCATATTTTTCATTTTTTAGTAAGAAGGGTATTAGAAAGGCTTTGAACTACTTTTATCTTTTGTGAACTTATACTCTATTTTAGTTTTTGGTGGAGACTTTGAGCTACACTTCATTCTACTATTACATATGTTATAAATTAGTAAGGGAAGCAATGAAAGACTTTATGCTTTCGTGGGTTCCTCATGGATCCAATTACTACCCAAGAAGTTTTTCTGTTGTCTGCTGAACATCATTTTTGAAAGAAGAGAAATACCTTCAGTCATTACCCAGGATTTCTCCTTTGCCTTCTGAACATCATCTCTAAAAAAAATATATGGATGGTGTGATTTCACCCTTGAGTCTATTTTCAGTTTATATTAATATATAGTAGTTTATAGGGAACCTCCCCTTGATGAGAGGAAAGATTTATCTCACTATGATGTGGTAAACCTACACTTTTTTTCGTATAAATCTCCTTGTGCTATGGTCGATATACCCATTTTTCCATCAGTTAATTGATGACAAAATATTCACCCCGTAGTTTTTGGTGACTCCATTAGGGACACAAATGCGCACTTTAAAGCCTCAAGCTTTAAATTGAAGCATTTCTAGTCCTTTTTCATTTTTCACTCTGGCAGATCCACCGTACACACGAAGCCAGAGAGCTCAAGCTATTGTTGATCCTGTATTCAAGTTAGTATGATGAAATAATTTTGAGATTTCTCCTCTTCCATCTCACCTCTAGCATACCAAGAGTTTTCCTCCTACCAATGTCAGATCTCCAATACCAAATGAAGCTTCTAGTCTTAGTGCTAGTAGAGTTTTGTCCATACTTACCCCACAAAGATTTGTCATACCTCCCTTTAATCATCATATCATGGCAGCCCAAGGTCCTTGGGGAAATTGTTTTGGTCCTCTAAATCTAACCCCACCTTTACATGAACTACCCCATAGTTCAAGGAAGAATTTTACCATGTTCTATGGTGATGAGAGAGTTCATCTTAATGAGCACATTTTAGCCTTCTACATATCCTATGGTGTGATAAGAGTTGAATATGAAGACATATCAGTCAGACTATTTTTAGAAACATTGTAAGGTGCTGCAATATACTTGTTTTATCATCTGCAAGCTCAGACTGTGACTAACTGGAACACTCTCAAGGCCAAGTTTGAAGCTAGATTCAAACCTAAAGAGGACACACATGCCCTATTATCTCAACTTACAAAAATGAAGGAAGAACCTCATGAACCTATGTGAGACTTCATTGATAAATTTAACAAGATGAGGAATAGGATTTCTATAATTGCTCAGTCAACACCTAAAAATATTAAATACTTCTTCATAAATTCTTAGCTTCCTAAAGTGAGTTTCCTATTAAGGTGGGCTAGTCATATAGATCTTGTTTCAACTCAAATTTTGGCTACTGAGGTTGAATATGATCTTATCCTTGCATGTAAGATAAGAAGAGATCCTAACAAAAATAAATCTACTTCATCTTCTAAAATTTTTTCTACAGGCACCACTGACCCTACGATGCAAAAGTTAGCAAATGAATTGCTAACCTTGAAAAGGCAAATGTCCCAAGGTATGTTTGCTTCTCCTTCTTATCAAGATATGCCTAAGAAGACATTTTCTAACCATTTATACCAAGGTAATGCTACTAAAAATTAAGTACAATCCAATCATCTTCTACCCATACAAGGGAAGCTTGCCATTGAAGTAGCACCGGCTAACTCAACAGTTGGTTACCTTAAAGCTGAACATGATTTCTCTTTCCAACTTGAGTAGACCAAGAAGATGATGCTAATATCTTTGTAAAAGGAGAAGAATAATTAGCTAGAAACTCGTACATTGATTTCTTAAATTACCAAGATGAAGCCAAAAATAAAGGAGAAGTGTTTGATGGATCATATGGTATATTTACCAGGGCCAAGAACCAGTCAACTCAATAAGCTAGAAAAGGAAAAATAGGGGAAGAATCTCAACCAAAAAATTTAATTGCTAAATGAGGGACTTCTCTGCCCTTTTAATCAAAGGACCCAATGATCAATAAGAATGTAAGTACCTCAAACAATCTTGTATCTTTTGCTTCAATTTCTCAGACCAATACCACACCCAATAAAACTTAAAATGATGGACTTCCTCCCTCTACTCCTAGTTATTTTCAATTATTTGATATAATTGATCATGCTAAGAAGACCAAGATTTAAATGACTGAAGTTGAGTACTTATGAGCCAATCTTGAATTATTTGATAGGTTAGCTGACTACATAAAAATTAAAACCATCCCTACATGACAAAATTTTTCAAAGGTGACTAATGATTCCTCAAAGAATAAATCCACCCAGAATAATCTTTTCACTACTCCTATTTCCTCTAGGAAAATAGTACCTTTCTATGTTTCCCTTTTGATAAATAGTCATAAGTTGAACAACTGTATAATAGACTCTAGAGCCTCTGACAATGTCATGCCCTCCAAGGTAGCAGATTCTCTCAGTCTCACTCTGACTAAAACTTCTGAGAGATGTTTCTCTATGGAGAATAAACAAGTGCCACTATTGGGTTAGATTAAAGATGCCCAATTTGCATTTGTAGCTTTCCCAAAAAAGAGGATTAAAATGATAGTCTTGGTGGCTAATGTTCCAACTTCCTATGGCATTCTGCTTGGATGAAATTTTTGCAAGGATGTTGGTGCAAAATTGAGCATGGACTTGTTTGAGGCAAGGATTCCTGTCAAGGGCATCATGCAAAAATTGCTTCCTGAGAAAGAGTCAAAATATATTGTCACCCAAACATCAAATCTCAAAGCTCAAATCCTGTTTGAATCTTTGGGAATGGGTAGCTATTTTTTGACCACTGAAGATGCTTTTATCTCATCAGATAAAAGTTATTTAAGTGACAATTCAGACAATTTAGATAGGAAATCAAAAGAATTGTTAGAGCAAATTTTAGATAAAAAGGATCTTACCTTAGTAATGAAGAGAAATTTTTGAAAAAATCAAATTCTAATGATGTCTAGATTTTATAATTTGATGGCAGTTGTTCTTCTATCAGTTCTAGAGCTAGAATTGTCTTGATATCCCCTCAAGGAGAATTTTTTCCTTATTCATATAAGTTATAGTTCAACAATACCAATAACACCACCGAGTATGAGTCTTTGATACTTGGATTGAAAGATGCTCATGTTAAAGGTATCAAGCTTCTTCACGCCCAAGGAGATGTTGAACTAGTGGTTTGTTAGGTGAGGAACCTGTATCAAACCAAGAATGAAATATTATGACATTATCACAATCTCGTATGGGACTGCATTGAAAGTTTTTATGCTTTCATTATTTATGTGGTGCCTAGAGAATTTAATAATCATGCAAATTCCTTGGCTATCTCTACAACTCTCATGGTTCCTCACCTAGATTTTAAAGGGAATAGGTACACTATTGGGCTAGTCTTTCAACCAAGCATACCTGATAATGCTAACCATTGGCAAGTGTTCAATGCTAACCATCAAATCATCTGCTTCACTGAACTAGAAGAGAAATGAATTATGGTAGTGGACCATACTACTACACATCAAAATCGAGAAAAGAAAATCTCTAGCAAGAAAGCAAGGATTCATGGTTTTCAGATTAGAGATCAATTTTTGTTATGGGGAAAGAGGAGAGAACCAAAAGGAATGCACAAAAAATTTGATTCTTGGTGGAGAATTCCATTCGTCAATCATCGTTTCTAGGGAGAAAATACTTTTTTTGCTGATATATCAAGATAAAACACCATTTTCATTACCTCACAGTGGGAAACACCTGAAACACTTCAATCCTTGAAGTATTAGATGAGTTCACTTATACATTTGTACAGTCTTATGTTTATTTATTTTTGTTTAGTTTTTCATGTCTTTTTTATTTCTTAGCTTGACTCCATGGCCCAATGGCATGGATGAAGGCACTTAGAGATTTTATTCTAATCCCTTCAATCATTTTAAAGTTTGATCAATGGAAGTTCCCAATAGGATCTAGCTATTGTTCCCAAATTCAGCTACGCTCAATTTTGGAGCAACCCCTATGAAACTTGTCCATTTTGTACTCTTTATTCTAAGTTCATTATTTAAGGTAGGTTTCTCTTGTTCTCAAGTGAAGTTGACTAACATCCTAAGAAATTGTACAACACTCTCTCGTCATGACTTCTCAAAAATCATGAAACCCATTATAATCTTTATCTGATCAAAATGTCAATTTTGTTCATTTCTAAGGTGTTAGAAAATTTTCATTTTTCTTCATGCAAAGGCAGAAATTTTTTCCGCTCTTGCATTTCTTCATGCGAAGGTGTAAATTTTTGCTACTCTTGCATTTTTTATGCAAAGGTAGTAATTTTTACCGCTCTTGCATTTTTTCATCCAAAGGCAGTAATTTTTGCCGCTCTTGCATTTCTACATGCAAAGGCGGCAATTTTTGACGCTCTTGCATTTCTTCATTCAAAGGAAAAATCTTTTGCCATTCTTGCATTTATTGATACGAAGGTAAAAAAACATTCCACTCTTGAATTTCTTCATGCAAAGGCAGCAATTTTTGCCACTCTTGCATTTCTTCATGCAAAGGCAACAATTTTTGCTGCTCTTGCATTTTTTATGTAAAGTCAGTAATTTTTGCTGCTCTTGCATTTTTTCATGCAAAGGTGGAAATTTTTGTCACTCTTGCATTTCTACATGCAAAGGTGGCAATTTTTGCTGCTCTTACATGTTTTTCAATTTTTACATACAAAGGCGGCAATTTTTGCTGCACTTGCATGTTTTTTATTTTTACATGTAAAGGCGGCAATTTTTGCTGCTCTTACATGTTTTTTTATTTTTTACACACAAAGGTGATAGTTTTTGCCGCTCTTGCATGATTTTCATTTTCTTTATGCAAAGGTGGCATCTTTTTGCTGCTCTTGCATGTTTTTCCTTTTTCTCAATGCATAGGCAGTATTTTTTTCCACCGAAGCAAATGAAAATATCCCCCATATGCATGGGCGACTATTTTTCCACCCATGCAAGCATCCTCTCAAATTTCCTAACTCTAGGAAATTTTTATTTTCACTTATTTTGAGCCTTCTTTCCTTTGTTTTTTTTGTCTTGCTCGCACTTTAGCCCTTTCAAGCACATCCCCATAGTCATGATCATTGACATGCAATTTTCCCAAATTGCCAGTGTTTCCCCTGATTATATTATCATGACTTTTATTGTAGTTTCTCTTATGGGTCCTTTTTCATCAACACCTTTTTGACAAAAGCTCTTCCAGATGACTGAGGTTTTTTTGAAGAAGTTGAAGATAATGAAGTATAAGTATCAAGGTGTTTTTCCAATCACCTTAGTTACTTCTAATGTCGATGACATTAGAGATATAAAGATCAGTCACAACAGTGAGAGATGCCATAGTCAGGGTGAAGGTGATTTTTAAGAATACTGTTACTCTAGATAGTATCGAGATGCAAGAAGCTATTGCCATGCATGATGCTCATGTGAAGAAGAATGGGGATAAAGATTGAAACTGTTCTTCCTTGCTTTATTTTCCATTTTTCAAATGCACTTTTGTAATCACTTTGGACATTTGCACATGTATTTTTGTCATGTGTAATTACATGTAAAAAATATGGAAAGTCCAAAGTCAACAAAGACTCCCACCTTTGACTAGGTTAAAATATTTAAGTCTTTTCTCAATTATCAAGGCCTTTCCCTATAAATAAAGAGAGCCTCTTTTTTAATATGGATCTTTTTATAATTGAAAGCAAAAAAATCTACCCAAATTGAGATGCTTCTTGAGACTTTGAGCTCAGATTTTAAATCATATTTTCTTGAATGAATGAGGAAGCAGGTTACTTTTCAGACTTTGCATTGGAATAACTTGTGTTATTTAGGAACTTGTTTTTATGTCCTTTTCCTAATAATACCTCATCTATTTGATTAAACAATCAAAGTGTGTGGAAATTATCTAAAGATGTTCTAAAGTTAATTATGAAGACTTTATGCTACTATAATTACCTTTAGTTCATGTTTTTCATATTTTAGTGAGAAGGGTATTATAAAGGCTTTGAATAACTTTTATCCTTTGTGATCTTATGCTCTATTTTAGTTTTTGGTGGAGACTTCAAGTTGTACTTCATTCTACTATTAAATATGCTATAAATTAGTAAGGGAAGTAACGCAAGACTTTGTGCTTTCATGGGTTTCTCATGGATCCAATTACTACCCAAGAATTTTTTTCACTATTTGTTGAACATCATTTTTAAAAGAAGAGAAATGCCTTCAGTCATTACCTAGGATTTCTCCTTTGCCTTGTGAACATCATCTCTAAAAAAAGAGAGATGGATGGTGTGATTTCACCCTTGAATCTATTTTCAGTTTATATTAATATATAATAGTTTATTGGCAACCTCCCCTTGATGAGAGGAGAGATTTATCTCACTATGTTATGGTAAACCTACACTTTTTGTCGTATAAATCTCCTTGTGCTATGGTTGATATAGCCATTTTTTCGTCAGTTAATTGACGACAAAATATTCACCCAATACTTCTAAGAAAGAAAGAATCTATCTAGGTTAACCAATTAGGAATAACCTAAACAAATATTTATATTTCCTTAGTTAAGTCCTAACTCTATGAGTCATCTTTGATTTTTATTCTAGATCAAGCATTATTCATTTTTTTATTTTGACTACACCTAGTTTTGCCTTCATTTTGAACATGGATATTTGGCATGTTTCCTTGCATAACACATTGACTTATCCTAGTAGTGTTCTTTCATAAAAATAAAGACCCTATCTAGACCCTAAAATTAGTAACAATTAAGTAAGCAGTTTGTTAATTACCTTAGCCTTTAGTTGAGATACCTTGTGCAATGCTTTTCCTTATCCATATTTTGATTGGGATTCACTTCATAAATTTTTGACCTAGCTAAATAATTATTTTATCCTTATGTTTTTAGATCTATTTTATCTAATTTGGAAAGTTTCCTTGTGTAGTGTTTTATCTGAGCCACTCAACAAGTTCCCTATGTAGTTTTTCATGCATAGAGTTTATCTTAGCCATTTTGATAGGAATTTTTGTATACCTTTGCCTTAGACATTTAAATGATTGGATTCTTTTATAATTTTACCTTTGTTAATTTTTTAAATTTTCATGAAGTGGTTCAGAGGCAGCCTCATGTCATCATCTTAATAACTTGGGAGTTATGTCAGCTTGATCTATTCTATAGTTAGTGCCAAACCAGTGAGATATTGGGATGTGACCATGTGACATCATTTAAATGACCCAAATCCTAGGGATGACCATAGAGGAAGCTTGTTCCCAAGTTAGTGGGTTAGTAGGATGTTACCATATGTCATCATCCTAACAACCCATAATCTTAGATGTTACCATACAAATAAATTTCCTCTAGGCTAATGGGATGGCAATATGTTTCCATGTGACATCATCTTAGTGACCCATGATCCTATAGAATTTTGTATATATGGAAAAGCCTCTAGGATAGTGGGGTAGTAAGATGTTTCTATGTGGCATCATCTTGATGATATGTAGTCTTAGGGTTGTGCATGCCACATGAAATTTTGTTTGATCAATAGGTGAGTGAGAATGCATGACATGGAAATAGAGGTCTCCAAGATCCATAATATAAGATAGTGTGGCCTTGGAGCCTAACAGAGTTGTTACATAGATGTTGGTTGAATCAACTATGACTTAGGTTTAAATTGATGGTCATCTCAATGTCATATACATAGTTATCATTGGCACAAATCCATGAAGGATTTTATGAATGTTGGGATAAATGAATCATTTCTTTTGGGATTATTAATTAGTGGTTTATGCTAGTTTGAGTCTTATGAAATTTGGAATATTCATATTTTTATGTGTGATTGAATGTATTTTGTTATATATCCATGTTCATTAGTGTTTTGTTCTTTATAGTTGTGTGTTTTGCCTATTCTTACGGAAATAAAAAATTTCATGACATTTTGGTATCATATCTTGGGTTACTACACTTGTAGATTTAGGTATTTTGAAATGATTTTGGCTTTCTATTTTTTTCATGTATTCCTATGTCCTTCTTGCTAGCATGAAAAATGATAGGATGATGTCAAGCATGTCATGATGAAAATTACATTGGTGAGTAAGAGCCTCCAAACCATTTGAGACTGAATGAAATCAGACCCCAAATCCTCTTAGCCATACAATATTCAAGTATGTTCTACATGATAAATTTTCTATAGTACAACATTAAGTAGAGAGGCACTCTCCATCACATTCCTAGGATGATCAAGAATAAGTTGAAAGAGAGAGATATATGAGTCCTCCCCATCACCATTTTGAGGGTGATATATGTGAATCACATATTCATGATAGGTAATGACATATGCAAGACTTATACTTCCCTCCTAGGTGTTAGAAAAATTAATGTCTAAGTGGTTATTATTAAATCTTGGCCTACATTGGTAGGTAATTAAATAAATAATAATATAATATTTATTTACTCAAAGTGTAATCTTTGGGAAAGTAAATAATCTTATTATAGGTATTTAATATTTACCAAATGTTTATTGATTAGATTTATTAGGGAGGATGGATCCATTTTTTTCACAACAACCACATCCCCTCATGAATAATTATAGTGTTTTACCCCTGCTGTAATTAATATGTCAAACAAAAAAATACTCAAGTATTCTTACATGTGGCAAATACTTTTCTGAGACAAACTTGTGAAGAATTTATCTGAGTGAGATGAAGTAAGTTTGATGTATTTGGGTTATTATTTTTTCTCAATATTGAATATCATGTTTCTTGTTTTTTTTACCTCTTTGAGGATTTCCCAAGATAAATACCTATGTAGTGTGTATTGATCTGGGATCATTATATATTATGATTTGCTCATTAAATCTCTTCTAGATCTATAATTATTACATTCTTATATATTTTATCATAGTATCAGAGCCACTTGAGAGGATTTTGATCATAAGAATATAGAATATTAAATTTATATTTCAATTTATTCAAAGCCTAGGCAATTAAATGCCATTGTATGGCCTGGGCACTTTAAAAAATTGAAACTTAGGTTTCTATGCATCAAATTTATTTCTGAAAGTTTTATTCATTTAGTTTTGCAAAGATAAGGACCCATGCAATTTTAAAAAGCCTAACGAGCTCTGGATCAGCTTATTTAAATTTATCTATCCTCCATTAAAGTACTTGTATGATGTGAGAGGCTGAAAAAAGTGTTTTTGGCACCAAAAAAATTTCTTAAAGGCTTGTTGGCATTATGGGAGGATTTTAGGAAGGCTTGTAAATTTTGAAGGTTTGAGAAGGTCTCTATTTCCCTCAAGTTTTTTTATCTCCTCCTATACATGTGCCATTTCCATCTATAGGAAATATTAAGGCAATTATAAAGTTCTTTCAAATATTATATATATATATATATATATATTTTATTTTTTTTTAATTTTATAAATTTAATTTACCTTTTATTAAATTATTTCACAAAAAAGTTAAAAAACAAGTAACTTGTTTTTAATTTTATTTACATGCATAATAAATAAATATTTATTTTTAAAAAATTGGATAAAAATAATTAAATATAATATTTTTCATGTAAATCTTTGAATTCACTCATAGATAAGTTGGTGATTATATTTTTTTGGTAAATATTTGTAAAAGATAAGTCTAGTGTTCAATTATCATTAGCCTTTTTTTTTATCTACTTGTTGACTCTAGTCAAAATTAATTGAAAATTAATTTAATTTGAATTCCATTTCTTGGATTGTGGGTCTTCCCTCTCATGTGAAAACCCCTTGAACTATTGACTAGTCCTTTTGACACTTGATTTAGTCTAAACATAGGCAAGTATAATCATCCAACTAGTTGATCTAAAGGTTTTGACACATTCCAAACACATTGTAATGGTCCATTTTTTGTTTTGAATAGTTTTATTATTGTTTTGACACCTTTTTTAATAATTATGCCTAGGTGGTCATTGTGAATGTGACTCTTTCAACACCTAGAATTATACAACTTTATTTCAATTTTTTTCTTTGGTTAGCATATAAATTGTATATATAAATATAATTACATGATTAATTAAATTTATTTTAGAAATAGTTCAAAAAAATTCATTTAAAAATGTTATATCATAAAATTGTTCTCATTTTTAGTGTATTTTGTGACACTTATTACACCTTGCTTTTTCACAAATTTGTGAAAATTTCTTGCTTTATCAAGCTTTAATTTGAACAAAAAGTGTGTTTTTACTTTTTTAATTTTTTTTAAATTATAAATAATTTTAAATTCACACTTAAAAGGTTATTTCTTAAAAATTTGGATACTGTCATGTTTAAATGGAAGTCATGGCTTCACCTCACTTTTCCTTTGACAAATATCAAATGCTTAATTGAAATAACTATAACATTTGGAAAATTTATATTAAATTTGAATTCATGTCCCATAAATTATGGAGTATTGTCATTGGGACTGAGAAATCCTTGACTAGATGACATGTGACCCTTGATCTTACCAATGCATTTTAACAAAAATCTCAGGGAGCTATGTCCATTATCTTGTAGAGTGTTAAGGATGAATTTTTTTCCCACATTGGTAATCAAGAATATCCATTTTAAAATTGGAAACTACTTGAATACATGCACGAGGGAACTTATCTCTGAAAGATCATTAAGTTAATCCTTGAATTGATAACAACACTTATGAAGCGTGATGAAAAATTTGTGAATTTTATAGATAAAATTAAAAAAAATAAAGCTCAGTTAGATGGATGTAATTATAATTTGATTCAAGATAATTTCATTTATTATATAATTTAGTTAAATATTCATGAAAAATATAGAAATTTCATTTTAATTTTAAATTCTAAGTATCAAAGTTATCAAGATATCCCTGACCTTACCACCTTGTATACTCTCTTGATTCAAGAAGAGCAAGTTATGATGAATTTTGATTTGAAGAATAATTATACTTAGGCACTTCTCACTCATAATAATGTTTTTGATAACATTAAAAACTAGAAATATAACCCTAATTCTGCTAAAGGCAAACATGGGAATAAGAAATTTGGTAATAAAAATCATACACCTAAATTAATGAAAATTGCAATATTTATGGTAAATTTTGTCATAGAAGGGAAACATGTTATAAAATCAAGGATATAATTAAAAATAAATCTTTTAAAAATAACAAAAAGAAGAAATCTAATTAAAACAAGTAGAGAAATCAAAACCCTAATCAAAACAACAATCAGGATCAGAATGTTATTTCTTTATATGTTGCGTTATTTACTTCAAATGAAAATGAATGGATTTTAGATAGTGGTGCATCATACCATATGACATTATTATCTAGTATTTTGTATGATTATAGAGAAATCTATGAAAGAATTTATTTAGGAGATAATTCATTTTTAAAATCAACTAAACATGGAAAAACAAAATTTTAAAATATTGTTATTAATGATTTTTTTTATGTACCTAAGATTAAAAATAATTTTATATCTTCTTCTCAACTTACTAATTATAATTTCATTATATCTTTTCTTAAAGATATGTGGTCTGTTATAAATCAATCTAGATCATTGATTGTTAAGGGTGTTCAAAAGAATGGTTTATATATCTTTTCTCCTTCTACATTTATGTTTTCATTGCATAATAAAAATGAATCTCAGTTATGGAATGAAATATTAAGACATGTTAATTTTATAATTTTACCTGATATGTCTATAAAAAATCTTGTTATTGGAATTCATTCTATCCCCTCTCATCATCAAAATTGTGAGGGTTGCTTATATTGTAAGCAACATACTAACCCCTTTCACAAGAATCATGATGCAAATTTCTCACATCCTTTAGAATTAATTTATAGTGATTTTTTAGGTCATTGAGAAGTTACTTCTCTTAATTTTTCATTATATATTGTTAAATTTATTGATGATTATACTATAATGATATAGTCTTATTTCATTATTTTTTTTTGATTTTTTTCTAAGTTTAAAGAATTTAAAGCTTATATTAAAAATGCATCTAATTTGTCTATTAAGAGATTAAGGACTGATAATGGTGGTGAATATGTTAGTAAAGAATTTTATTCTTTTTTTATTAGATGTGGTATTCAAAGGGAACTAACAACTCCCTATTCCCCTTAACAGAATGGTATTGCTAAAAGGAAAAACTACACCATCATAGAAATGGCTAGAACAATATTGTATTCTACAAATGTTCCTAAGCTATAATGGGTTGAAGCCATGAACACTATTGTTCATATTATTAATATATTCCCTACCAAATCCTTACATCTTTCTACCCCTTTATAAATGCGAACTAAGAAGAAACCCAATGTATGTCATCTTAAAATTTTGGTAGTCTTGCTTCTATCTTTGTCCCTAAAGTTAAAAGGAAGAAGCTCGACCCCACTTCTTATTATTGCATTTTTGTATGATATGGAGGTAAGACAAAAGTTTTAAGAGTTTATGATCCCTTTAAATTTCATATCATTGAGAATAAGAATGTTCTTATTCTTAAAAAATCCTTTTGTGAGCCCTCTATGAATCCTCCTTAGTGTTATTTTGTTGATAAACCTAATTCTCATATTTCTCCTTATGATGAAATAGATGTCCTTGAGGATGTTGATCTAGTTTTGGATAAATTAGAGTCTAAGAATCACCTAAAATTTCATGTCCAATCTAAATGACCTAAATGGGAAGAATCCCTAATTCAATCTTCTAATGTTGATAACCTTAATAAATTAAGTAGAAATCAACATTTTTATCATGCTTTAATGACTATGTATGAATCTGAGCATTACTCCTTTGGAAGAAGCCACTCAAGATGATAGATAAAATGTTGGTATGCAAACTGAATATAATGCCTTAATTAAAAATTAGACTTTCGATCTTGTTCCTTCTCTACCTAAAATGAATATTATCAATTGTAAGTAGATTTATAAGATCAAATATAATTTAATTGGTAAACTTGACAAGTTTAAAGCTAGATTAGTTACTCATGGTTTTACTCAAAAACTCAAGATTGACTATATTTAAACCTTTTCTCCTATAGCAAAAATGAGTACTTTTAGACTTCTTAATGCTCTTGTAGCCTAAAATGGTTGGGTCATCCACTAGATGGATGTCAAGAATGTATTTCTAAATGGTGATTTAGAATAATAAATTTATATGACTTAGCCTAAAGGTTTCACTAATCCTAATAGATAACATTATGTATGAAAGTTAAAAAAACATATTTGTATGGCTTAAAACAAGATCCTCAAGCTTGGTATTCTAAAATTACTTCTTGTTTAAAAGAATAGGGTTTGTCTAACTTTTATTTAGATAATGATCTTTTTGTTAAAACTAAAAATGGTCATTTGATTCTAATTGTATTATATGTTGATGATTTGTTAATTATTGGTGATCTAACTATTCTAATTCATAAATATAAGGATAAACTAAGTCAAATGTTTGAAATGATTGTTTTAAGAATTCTACATCATTTTGTAGGAATGGCTATATTTAAGAAAAAAATTCAATTGTTGTATCACAATCTCAGTATGCACATAATTTGTTAAGTTTAACATGTTTGAATGTAAATCTATGTTAATCCCATTAAAGTTGGTATTAAACTTGATCCTAAACCTATATGTGAAAAAGCTAAACCTAATTTGTATAGATAGCTTATTGAAAGTTTGATTTATCTAACCATTAATGGGCCAAATATTTTATATGTTTGTTAGTGTTACTTATATATTTATGCAGGATCCATATTTAGATCATTGAAAATTAGCTAAATGTACCCTTCATTATATCAAGAGAACCATTAATTATGATTTGTTTTATTCTTCCATTGATAATGATAAATTATATGGTTATTATGATGTTTACCATATTGGTGATACTTTAGATCATAAATCTAGCTATGGATATGTGTTTATGTTTGGTGCAAGTGATATCACTTGGAGAAGCAAGAAGCAACTTACTATCTCTCTCTCTTCTATATAAGCTGAGTATAAAAGTGATATGGAAGTTTCTAAAGAATCCATGTGGATATGAAGGTTATTGGGAGAACTTTATTTGTATGTTTCCCAGAGTACCATCCTTCATTGTGATAACCAAAGTTGTATAGCTCTAGAGAAAAATCTAGTGCAACACCAAAGAACTAGACATATTGATGTTCATGTGCATTTCATCTAAGATAAAGTTCTCAATGGTGATATTAATCTATAATTTTTTCATATGGATGAACAAGTGGCATATATATTCACAAAACCACTTGGTGCTACCAAGTTTTATCAAATTTTTGTAATGCTAGGCCTCTCAAAGTTGCCATTGAGGGGGAGTGTGCATGACAATGCAAATTCCTAATGGCCATATGTTTCTTCTTCTTCTCTTAATTCTTATCATTTTTAAATCACTATAAAAACTTCATGTGGAAGTTATTTTATTTATGTAATCTTCGTGTGAAATTTTTACATTTGTACCCCAATACATTTAAAAACATAAGTTGTAATGGAGGTCCTTACATTATAAAAGGCTCCAAATATGCTTAGTGATTATTCATGAGAAATAGTGAGATGTAATCTCACAATCATGCTAGCCTAAATTTATTTTCAATTATTTTATGGATTATAATTTCTTTTGTTTCAAAATTTGACCTTTGACATGATGAAGGCTTTCTAAATCCTTCAAATTTTGTGCGTAACATAATTATTTTATGGTGACTATGGATTTTATCTCCACTTAGAATTAAGGGGGAGTGTTAGAACAATTAATGTCTACGTGTTTATTATTAACCCTTGGCTTGCATTGATAAGGAATTAAATAAATAATAATATATTATTTATTTACTTGAAGTGTAAACTTTGGAAAAATAAATAATCTTATTATAGGTATTTAATATTTACCAAATGTTTATTAATTAGATTTATCAAGGTGGATGAACCCATTATTTTTACAATGGTCACATCCCCTTGTGAATCATTATAAATATGGTTTTACCCCTATTATAATTAATATCTAAAACACAAAAGTATTCAAGTATTCTTACATGTGGTAAATACATTTCTAAGACAAACTTGTGAATAATTTATCTAAGGAGTGAGATGAAGAAGATTTGATGTATTATGGTTATTATTATTTCTCAATATTGAATATCACTTTTCTAGGTTTTTTACCTCTTTGAGGTCTTCTTAGGATTAATACTTGTGTAGTGTTTATTGATCTGGGATCATTATATATTATGATTTGCTCATTAAATGTCTTCTAGATCTATAATTATTACGTTCTTATATATTTTATCACTAAGCTTACACCTGAATACCTAGTAAAGGACTTCATCATAATTCATACTTTTAAGTTTGATGAAACATAGGAAATATTCAAAATAGAAACATCATTAGATAGAATGAGAGTATTTTTCACTTTGTATGATTTTTAATCTAATGGGATGGCCTATTTGGGTGCCCATCTTCTCAGGGATGTAACTAAGATGTGGTGGGAAGGAGAGGAGCAAAATATCCACTTGACACCAAATTCCCTCACTTGTGAATTATTTAAGAAGTATTTTAGAGCATGATACCTATCCATTCATTATGTGTAGAAGAAAATGGATGAGTTATATGACCTTTAATAAGGGAGTGTACTAATGGCACAATATGAGTGTCATTTAATAGATCTAATTAGGTATGTAGAAGGTTAGATAGATTATATGATCTAAGTTAATAGGCTCATTAGATGTATGAATTTGGATATGGATATCATAATACACATTTTGTCTCCTACATCCTTGGTATTACTAGTTTAAAATTCCTATTTGGCCAAAGAGTCTCATGAAAAGACTCAGGATTCTTAAGAGAAATTTTGTGGCAAATTGTAATCTCATCATGAATCAAGGTTGTAATGTGTGTATCCTAAAATTGGAGGATGTTGGAGAACAAAAAAATAAAAAACCACACCCTCAAAATAATAATAAGAGAGTAACCATTCTATCCATAGTCATAATGATAAATAGATTGAAAATGACCACCAAAGATGAAGTGAGTCTAGTCTAGAAATCCATTTACAGACTAAAATTACACAAAGTTAACAATTGAAACATATGAGACATTTAGGTTCAATAACATATTTGAAACCAAGACTAAATATATCCAACTTTAGGTGAGACCAATGTAAGGGTGTGTGCTTTACTTTTGGATCACGTGCACATTATGCACATGGATTTACTTTGGAACCATTGGTTGTTAGTAGGTAGAAGGCTCCAAACTCAGAGTAAATGGTGGGAAATATAAGATGAGATCATAGAATTTATAAAATAGTGGATGACCACTAATATTATAAATAGGTTATGTTCCTTTATAACATTGTTTGAGATTGATGGGACTATGAATTTAGAGGCCATCAAGATTTTAGTGCATAGATTGATAGCTCTTTGAGGTAGAGAACTAGATCAGGTCAAGGTCTAGTGGGAAAAATATAATGAATCAATAATAAATTGGGAATATGTTGTACCTTTGAGGTTTTAGTATCCTCATCTCTTTCAATTAATTCTATGTGGAATTTTACATAAGGAAAGGGGGATGTAAGAATCCATTTTGCATAGTTCTTATCTTTGACAAAGATGACTATGAAATTATGACTTATATGATCTAATTATTGAATTATGTTGTTAAGTCACATACAAATGAGGTGTGTAAGGATTTTTAAATGATTTTAATGTGTTTGGAACCATGATAAAGGCCTATAATGAATCTTTCTTGATTGCTTAACTTATGAAAGTATGGTGCTTACCTTTCATTTGTGTAATATTTTTTTATGAAATTTGATTATGTCTATGAGATATATTGACTTAAATAATGTTTGAATCATTGATAATAAGATTTTGATTTAGTAATTTCATATGTATAAGGTGATGATAACCCATATACATGAATTATTATATTCCTTGGTATGTTGATCACCTATAATTTATTGATTTGCTTGTTTGATTGAATTCTATATCTTTAGATATTAGGTTAGAGGAATTTGATGTGTGTATTGGATGTGAAAGAATTAGAAAGGGGGAAATGAAGGAAATATACTATGCCAAGTATAATTATATCGCTAAAAAAAATTAATCCTTCTTAGACCCATGTTAAGTAATTGGTTGCCTACTTTCCACCTTTGTTGATGTAGCATTTAATTAGGAAGGCAACCTTTAAGTTTGGTTGGTGAAACTTGTTATAGAATGGACTTTATATCTTGTATGAAATGTCTAAACTATATTGTGGATGGTTGATAGATCTTCCACTGATTGCCTTAGACTAGAATACAATGGGAAAGGAGGTAAGTTGGTGAAGCAACCAAAAAAATCCTACAAGGGCCACCATTTACCTTAATTAAACATGGAAAAAAATGTCCCTTAGTTAGGCATGGTTTGAAAAGTATATGGTGGTTGGATAAGTATATAGTGACTATATCTAGGATTATAACTTCATTTATTTAGGACTTTTTTGAATTCATAAAGAAGTTAGACTTAGCATAAGATAAAGAGAAGAAATATATAGGAATAATGGGTTAGGAGAGATAAGTCTAGACAACTAGAGGGAAACACCTAGGTGGTCTTGAGGTTGATATACGGGATTCATAATAGCTTATGTTTTCTATTATTCATTTAGAATGAAATGATTTTATTCTTTTTTTGATATTCTTACTTTTAAGAGAATAAAACCACATGGTTTATTCTACCTATTTTATTATTTTCCCATAGTTGTACATTGGTTGCCATGTAGTAATTTCCATTTTATGGGCCTTGGAGAGGTTGTTACTTAATTATATTAAATTACTTCTACTTTATTTTATGAATATACTAATGTTATTGTGACATAAGGTGACGGTGTCTGTGAGTAGCATCTTAATGGTGGAAGAAAGGTAATCCCTCCTATGTTGGGCAAGATGGTAAAATGCTTGACCCTCATATGAATCTCACTTTATAAGTTGTTACTATATACCATGATGAGATATGGTAATATATTATGCAACCGTCTTGTGACTATTAGATGGAAGTAATAAAGTAGGTTATCCTATCGATAGTCTAATAAATTGACATAGCTTGCTATGTTGTGAAATTTTTCATACTATTTTTATATTTATTAATGCTTCACTTCATTTGAATGCTTGTTTTCTTTGTATTTGGGATTAGGAGTCTCTTTGGGTAAGAACTATGAATAATATTGTAGGTGTTGTATGATCGTTCCCTTGTGTTAAAATACCCTTATATATCCACCCTTAGATTTACCAAGTTATATAAACATGCTTAGAGTTGGGAGTCTCAGCTCAGGGGTGTCTATAAAAATAGCTTAATTATGAAAAAATGTTGGGTGGTAAGCCTTCATTATTATCTCTAATAAATTCTTGGTAGCAAATGAGGAACACTATTGAAGACTAACTAGTTCTCTCTTATTTAATTAGGGTTAGAGATATGACTCTTGTGATGTAAATAATTGGATAAAATTTGATGTATTATTAATGATTTAGTATACAAACTAATTTTACTAAACTTATAAAATAATTTTTTTTGATAATATTCCAAATATGGATTAAAATAATTGTTTTCTATTTACTAAAACTTTAGTATTAAACTGAGTTGTATATGTTATAAATTCTTTGTTTATAAGACCTTGGGAAGGATCCTATATGTATAAAATATTATTTAGACATTTTGGGATATTTTAATTAAATTGATAGTTTGATTATCTTGCTTAAATCTTTGTCATGAGTGGGTTATCAAATAGCATTGTGTCTCCCTTTGTAGTCAAAAGGTGTTGTGATTTAAAATTTTGAGCTTGTGCAAATATGAGTGAAAGTCAAATAAATAGATGTGAGTTTGTTATTGGGAATAAAAATAGAGATATATTATTTAAATCTAAATGGTGATGTTATTTGGGGTAAAAAGGATATCTTGCAAAAAGTCCCTTCGGTCTTGACAGTTGAGTAAACTAACTGTTATAAACCTTCCCTATAAAGAGACCATCTATTAAATGAAGAATAATTTTAATAAAAGCTTATCTATACTATATGTTATTATCAAGGCATGAAGCCTTTAATTTTGACTGTGTTCATCCTTGTTAAGGTTTAATGATTTAATAAGGTCCTACAAACCAACCCTTTCATGTTGAGTTTTTACTTGTCAAGTAAATTTCTTTTTGTTCTCTCAACATTAATGGAATTAATTATGCCTTGGTCATTAAAATTTGAATCATTCAGTTGAGCCTTTAAAATAGTCCTCATTATGGTCAGATTCATTTTTAACTATTGAGGTTTTAGTGAAATGTTAATCCTCTTAAATGGTTTGCATGTTTGACTAAACTTATGAGAATATTATCTTAGATTTTTAAGACTATTTGCTTGGGCACCTACTTGTTTGATTGTTTATAAGATGATGGATTTTTTTCATAGAATATATTATGAGGAAGGAAGAATATATATGGATTAAGGAATCGTTAGTATATTGTGAAGGTATTTATATTGCCTTAGTAGAGTCCTAACTCTCTGAGTCATCTCTAAGTTTTATTCTACCTTGAGCCTTAGTCAATTTATGATTTCAAATACACTTATTTTTACCTTCATCTTGACCATGGCCATTTGGCATGTTTCCTTTCTAAATACTTTGACTCAGCCTAGTGTTACTCTTTTATAAAAAGTGAAGAAATCTTTTAGACCTTATAGTTGGTAGTAATTAATGTAGGCATTCAGTTAATCACCTTAGCCTTTAGACTCTAATTGAGCTACCTTGTATAGCTATTTGCCTTAGCCATATTTTTCTTGGGCCTCACTTTGTGGATTTTTACTTAGTTAAATAATTTATTTTACCTTTTATTTTGATATTTTTTCTATCTGATTTGGAAAGTTTCCTTAGACAACATTTTGTCTAAGCTTCTCAATGAGTTACTTACATATTTTTTCATGCATAATGTTTGTCTTAGTCATTTTAATAAGATTTTTTTCATCCCTTTTCCTTATCCATTTAAATTCTAGGATTCTTTATTATTTTCTTAGTTGATTTTGGAAATTTTTTTGAAGCTATTCAGAGGAATCCATGTGTCATCATCTCGATAAACCAAGAGTGATGTCAGCTTAATTTGATGTATGATTAATGTCAAGACAACAAGATAGAGATATGTTTTAATGTGGCATTATCATAATGACCCATGCTCCTAGAGATGACCATAAAAAAAGCTTTACCCCTAGCCAATGGGCTATAAAGATGTTTCCATATGGAATCATCTTGATGACCTATGATATCATAGGTGATTGTATAAGGAGTTTACCTTTGGTCTAATAAGATAGAGGTATTTTACCATGTGGAATCATCTTAGAGACCTACGATATCAAAGAATTATATATTGAGTTCAAATCCTTTGAGATAACACATTGTTTCCATGTGTCATCATCCCAATAGTCCATAGTCCTAGGACTATACATGACACACGAAATTATATCAGATCAACAGGTAAGTGAGAGGACACCACATGGAAAAATAAGTCCCATGGAGAGTGAAGAGAAGCTAACATAGACTTTTAACCTACCAAAGTAGCCACATGGATGTTGGCTACATCATTTATGACCTAAGTTTAAATTAATGATTGTATTAATATCATAATCACAATTATCATTTGGTATGAGATGGTGAAGGAATTTTTGAGTTTTAGGTTGAATGAATCAGGGATTGTGGGTTTATTAATTAGTGAATTACACCAATTTTAGTCATATAGTAGTTGGAGGATTCATATTTTATTATGTGCAATTGAATGAATTATATTATCTATGCATGTTTGTTGGTGTTTTATTTATTTTAGTTATGTGTCATGCCTATATTCAAGGAATGAAAAAATAGGCATCGATAGCTCACTTATACCCTTGACACCCCCAACCATATGGGATCTAATCCCTACAAATGCTCTAAAGGTGCTTCCCAAGTTTTTAGGAGAAGATTTTAAGATGGAAACCAAACACCTATAATATGTAGCTAATGTTTTCATCATACACTATGTTAACACATAAAATATAGTCTTAAGACTACTAGAATCCTCCATCAAAGGGTAGGCTCTTAACCGTTACCGGTATTTATCGACAAACTTAGTCAAAACTTAGGATGACCTAAGTAGCAATTTTTTTGAACATTTCAATGAGAAGGTAGACTGATCATCCTTACTACAATAATTGATAACCATTAAGAGGGACATAGAAGAGGCCATGGTCAATTTTAATACCAGGTTAAAAAAAGTTGACAAAGGATCCCATTGATAGGTTAACCACCTATGAGCATGGCAATTATTTTCTATCTCAAATCCCTCAATTCAAACATTATGATCATGATCTAGTCACTTGGAGGTCAGATGTTGCTAGAGGCATATGACATCATGGTAAGGGCAAAGAATAAACTAATAGATGTAAGAAGACCCCCTCCTCAACCACTAATGATGATGTTCCCTAAGATATCCATACCTCTAATAGAAGAGATATCAAGCACCTCTAGAACCTTGCACCCTTACATATATGTATACCCACCCACTCAGATGAGAACATCTACTATATCTTCATTGGTAGCTAAAATTAATGATATGAATAGAATTTTGAGGAATTTATCTAATGAGATAATTAATCTCAAGAGGTAGCAGGCTACACCTCCAAGGCCCTCTTATAATAACTATAAAAAAGGAAGGCCACCTTACCATGAAAACTAATACCAAAAGAGGTAAAGGTCAATTAACCAAGCTCTGAATCACCAAATGCCAAAGCATCATACACAACCTACTAATAAAATGCTCATGGTCCTTGACCCCTTACATATAGTGTCACCAAATGAAAATAGAGAATTGGTGGCTAGATAGAATAACTGGGTAGATAATTCTAACTCATGGTGCTTCCCCTAAAATCAACCCCATGGACCCTAAAATTGTCCAAGGGGTAAATTACAACAAAAGATCACTGAGCAAAGGTTATAATGGAATATACCAAACTTATCCTATACATATTAGTCCCCATGGTTAAGATGCCATTCTAATGGCATAGATATAAGGTATGTCCCTAGAATAAGAGGAAGAAATAGTCTTAAACCATGTGATTTTCTTCTTGATGGAATGTGAGGATGTGGTATTTTTTAATGAAGTACCTATGTATAGAGCCTTCTAGGTGTGATCAGACTACTATACATACTTGAATAAAATACCAAACAAAATATTTGAGGCTTTTATAATGCCCAATGTATCCTTTAAATAAAATCTAGCACCACAACCTCCACCCATGATCCATCTGAGATGGAGTGAGGTAGTACAGAGCAAAGTAAAACACCATAAGGTTTGGCCTCCAAAGTCATATAACATGGTTGAATAGTTGAATAAAGTTTTAGCTAATGTATCCCTTTGGGAAGTCCTATGTATCCCCAAATAAAATACTCTACTAGAGGATCCCTTAGAGGAGAAAGAGAAGCCCACACAAAAAAATATAACTAAAGAACCTATAAAAGAAAAGGGTAATGAAGCTAGTGTGGTCATGCAACCCTAAGTACCCTCTACCTTTGTCAACATTAAATAAGGGGATAGAAAAAAAATCCACCCCATTATATTTAAATTTGATTATGGGTAAAAATTTACTGCATAATTTCATGATCAACTTGGGTGTGACTAGCATGGTGATGCCTAGATAGATAGCTAAGGTACTACAACTAAAATATGAACCTTTGAATAGAAGGGTAATGAAACTAGATGGAAAAAAACTCTAGACCCTAGGAATCATTTAAGCCCTTCCCCTCATGTTGTATTCTTTCCTGAGCATCATCATGCCTCAAGATATTATGGTGATAGACATCCTCCATATTTATGGGTTATGCCTATCAAGAGATTTTACCTCTAAGATTGGTGGTTACCTATCATTAAAATAGTCTCACTTGATTCTAAGGACCAAGTTGGGTCAAATTTGAAGGTGCTTTTTGAACCTCTTCATTTGGAACATATACCAGATGAAGCAATGGAAAAATTTGAAGCAACACATACCTCATTATCAAAGATGAAAATCAATTACATCAAAATGCTTGAAGAAGAAAAGATAGCTGATAACAAAATCCTTGAAAGGAATCCCTAATCAATGAGTTCATTTAGAATGACCCATTTGTGAAATTTGACACCATAGGTCTTGGAACTTATGTTATCCATCATGAATACTAGGTCATCATCAAGGTTAAAAATAAATAAGGAGACCAGAGTGAAGAACTTAAAGACAAGTCTAAATTTTGGACTCTGCATTTCGATGGTATGAAATGTAAGATTGGCCCTAGAGCTGGCATCTAACTAATGTCCTCTTTATGAAAAGAAATCCTCTAAGACTTTTAGTTCCATTTTTTTATATAAATAACAAAGTTGAATATGAGGCCCTAGTCCATGGCCTCAGCCTCACATAGCAAATGGGTGTCAGGCAACTAAGAGTATATGAGGCCCTAGTCCATGGCCTCAGCCTCACATAGCAAATAGGTGTCTGGCAATTGAGAGTATTTGGTGATTTGAAACTAGTCATAAGATAGGTAGAAGGGGTAATGGCCATGAACAATGTGTGTATGAGGTCTTACCACCACTACATATAAGACCTAATAAAATATTTTAAGGCCTTCAATATTTAGATCATCCCAAGAACTGTGAATGTAGAAGCTAACATGATGGAAATAATGGGCTGCCAATTTGACCTAGTAAAAGACTTATTCACAAATTAGAAAGCAATGTGGGTAATCATCAAACTTGTTATCCTAGATAATAACCAAAACTAGCAAGTGTTTGAAAATGATGCTCAAATTGCAATGTTCCTCTAGCAATCCTACAAGTTTATAGAAAAAATACAACATCAAATTGAGGAAACCAATGGAGACCATATTATATAGTTGGAAACTAACAAACTCTTGAAGGGTCTCATCATTTTAGAAAATATCTTTGATTCTGATGATGAAAATAAGGAAAAATGTAAGATTATTATGGATAAAGGTGATTATTATGATCTTAAAATTTTAAGGGGAAGAAAACTAAAGGTTGGAAAGGAGGTTCCTCAAAGAGATAAGGAGTGGTTGGTATCATGTTGTGATAAATATTAAGGTGTCATCGCATGGACCTATGATGATCTAAAATTATATGAATGAGAGGTCATTCAACACACCATAGATTTGGTAGAAGGAGACAAGATATTTAGGAAAAAAAACAAGGTTAGTGAACCTAAAGATCAATTCCCTAATGGCCTAGGAGCTAAAGAAGCTAATTAACATGAAGATCATATACCTAATCAAGAATTCAACTTGGGTATCTAACCAGGTCCCTATATGAAAGAAGAGTAGATAAATCTGATTATGTGGGGATTTTTGAGATCTAAACAAGGCATCCTTAAAATACCATTATCATCTCCCCTCCATGGAAAAAATCCTCCAAATATTAATGGGAGTATATAGATTTTCATTACTAGATGGTTTCTCCAAGTATAACTAAATATGGGTGAAAGAAGATGATCAACACAAAACCACTTTCACCATGAAGTGGGGAACATTCACATATGGAAAGATGATTTTTGGGCATTCTAATTCTATAGTGACATTTTAGTGATCAATGGATTTAGATTTTAAAGGGATAATTAGTGAGATCATCCTCATCTACCTAGATAATCTCACTATATTTTCCACGAAGAAAGAAGACCACTTTGACCACCTCAAAAAATTATTCTAGAGGTGCCAAAAATTTGGGGTGTCCTTAAACCCCAAGAAGTGTGTCTTTGGAGTCCCCTAAGGGAATATTCTCATATACATAGTATCTAAAGATGGGATTTCTATATATTACAAAGGATAAAGTCTATTGGAGACTTGGATTTACCATTAAACAAAAAATTGGTCCAATCCTTCCTCAAAAATATCAATTTCATTAGTAGATTCATATCAAACTTTGTCAGATTGGTTAGACCAATCACCCTGATGATAAATAAAGATTAGGTTTTCAAATGAACACCTAAGGAACAACATTTAATGAGATCAAAAGTGTAATATCCACTACACCCACACTTGTTAACCTTAATTTTTACAAATAATTTATTATGTATGTTTATGGGAGTGAGCATAGACTCATTGTTGTGTTGACTCAAAAGGAAGAGGAAGGAAGAGAAGAAAACCCAATCATGTTCTACTCTAGAATGTTACATGGATACAAAACCAAATATAACTTTGTAGAGAGACAAGCCTTTATGATCATCAAGGGACTTAAGAAGTTCAAGCACCAAGTGGTAGGAAGCAAGATATTGATGTATGTGGTATACTGTAATGTTCATGACTGTTTCATGGAAGGAGAGATTATAAAAAAAGGGCCAACTAGATCACCAAGATCCTAAAATACAATGTAGAATTCAGATCAACAAAGATAATTAGATTAAGTGGAATCTATGAGTACTTAACTCAAAGCACAAATGTCCCAATAGAGAATCAAGACACATTTGAAGAAGTTCTAGTGAACCAATTTGAAGTAGATGGGTCTTAGGTGATCGATAGAGTTTGCTTCATGTAAATTGATAGATATCTTAATGACCTCCCTGAATACAAAAGGCATTTCAAAAGTTTTCAAGGATTTAGCTAATAAATTTTGATGGAGATATCCTCTAATGTGTGGATAAGCACCAAATGGAGAAAATTATCCAAGATATGCACTTCATTCCCCCTAATGGTCACTTCTCAGCCTAGACCACCATAATGAAGATCATGCATGTATGGTATTATTGGCCAACCATGTTTTTGAACTACCACCAAGTAGTCAAGAAGTGCCAATTCTTCACTAGGAAGAGGAAAAATTCAACCATGCCTCTCAATCTAATCATAAATGATGAGACCTTTGCATAATGGGCCTTAGAATTTATTAGAATGATCAACCTAGTCCCCATCATAAGCCATAAATGAATATTGATAGCCACCAACTATTTCACCTAGTGTACCGAAGTGACCCCAATAAGTGAAATGTAATCCTTAGCTTCTTAGAAAAGATCATCACAAGGTTTGGCCTATCTAAAATGGTCATCACTGATAATGCAAAGGCCTTCCTCAGATCTAAAATCTTTGAATTTGTGATTTTGAATGGCATATTCCTAAATACTTCCTCAAATTATTACCCTTAAGGGAAAATGTTGGTAGAGTATACAAAAAAAAAATTGATCAGATTGATCAAGAGGATGAGCGGTGACAAGTAGAGGGAGTGACACTTGCACATAAGGATGTCCCTATGGGCCAATCACATCACTCCCAAATAGATCCTAAATACTTCCACATATGAAATTGTGTATGGAAAGGAAGTGATTATGATAATATAGTTAAAAATCCCTATGTGACAACACTTAAAGGTGGTTAAAATTTAATAAAATAGAGTGATAGAGGTTTATCTCATTAAATTCCTCAAACTCTAGGAGACAAGGGAGTAGACAAGCAATGAAAATATCATATAAAATCAAGAGGTGAAATCATGGTTTAACCAAAGGTCATCAAACATAAGATTTAAACCAGGGGACTTAGTTCTCAAATATGACCAATGAGCCATGAAGCCAATATAACATGTAAAGTTTGAATGACTTTAGAGAGGGCCATTTTGCATTAACAATGACAGACGGGAGAAGGATCTTGAATTAGAAGACCAAGATGGAAATGTATTGGAGATCCCCATTAATGGGATCAATTTAAAATATTTCAAATAACTTTCCCATCTCCCCCTTGTACATAACTAGTTAGTTTACCTTTCATTGTGTGTTTTTCTTTCCCCATTATGTATTTACCTTTCTTTATTTTTCCCTTCCCTTTGTTTTTTCTTTAAAAAAAAAGTGCCATTGGCACATTTTGCCAATCTAATCACCACACATCATACCTCCCATCCTCATAAATCTTTGAAACATTCTCTAAAATATGGTTATCTTCTAGCCTTACCATTAATTTCAAATGACCTGTTATACATGATTTCCCACAACAATCACCACAAATATCTTACTAATGGCTATTCAAGTGTGTGTGTTTATCTTATCATTTATGAGGGTGCTCATTTTTTTAATTTTCATGATATGCCCACCTAGTGGCACTAGTGCATAAATATCTCTTATCTCATTTTAAGCTAAACACTTGACACTTTATGATTTTGAAGAGAACATTAAGGAATTATGAGAAGAGAAAAGGAGAACTTGTAGGTCTAAAAAGGTTACATCCATCAATTTATTATTCTAGGCAAGGATAAACAAGGATCATTAGAGAATATAGAGATATGGTGGCTTATATGTATTCATATAGGAGTGGTAGACACTCCTTGAATTTGAGAGCCTGTAGTTCAAACAAAGGTGAAGATCCTCCCCCTAAACATGCCATAAGCAAATCTTACATTTCTGCCCCTGCTCAAGTAAGGGAGAAGGTGCCAAATACCTGATTGAAAATGAAGGGACCATGAAAAGACTAGTATTTTTTAAATAACTTCATAGATGACATTTTTGACCTAGATTTAGCTTAAAATCCTTAATAATTTGAGGGAGGGTGTACATGCCTGAATGATTGATAGAATCAAATAGAAGGATTATAGCTCCTTTGGATGCAAGATGTAGGACTATACTTTGACATAATACATGGTGCCATATGTAAACCCATGCCCTAAGATTATCTCTCTCTCTACATAAAGAGATATGATGCTGACACATGAGTGATCACCATTAATGTCCATCTGAGGGCAAAGATCAATGCAAATGACATCAAAAAAATGCTCTATCTTAGATACAATGTAAGGGCCACTATTTACAACATAGAGAGCCTCTAAAATGTTTGGGATTCCTTAAGGAATAGTAAGGCATGCTTTCTTAGACATATCTTCAAAGAAGATGTTGTAAAGATGCCTCCTTTTCCCTTACTCCTATTGACCTTCCCTATACATCAGTTGAAGGACACCTTATCCATGCTAGCTATAATCCTAGGTATGGATGGCGATGATAATGTTAATGAATTCCAATTGGGCCCACTCTACCTAATGATTATAGTTGATAAGGGGAAAGAATTAAATATGGACTTCACCTAAAGACATTCCCTCCACCATGAGCACCAAGCTGGAGAATTACTCATCTATGAGTACCTTCAGGTACCCATCCTTCCTTGTACATTTAACAATATACTAGAACACCTAGTTCTTTTCCAGGTACCTCTAGCTCAACACCTTTGATATAGAAGTTTTTACACACATATTATCCCTTGTCATTGTATATAATCAAATGTTGTGAAATAATAAGGATTATTATGAGTTCTGAGAATAGTTAATGGCTTTAGCTCTCATGGACCTCAATGATAATGTTATTACCTCCCAAATGATATATTGGCAATAATCCTATCTCATAGGTAAAAAAGTTCCTATTTACTAGTTTTAGGGAGCTCACTTTTCATTCATTTGAATTTATGGATTTAATGGAGAACCCTTATGGCTTCCACATACACTCACTAATAGAATTCTTGCTCTAGATTTGGCTCACCAACTTGATATAATGGACTCTATTTATGGGGAAAGAAAGAAGAAAAAGGGGGTAAACAATGTCCCTTTCTTAAAATATGGCATCACATTACATAAAAGGCACCAAATATTCCTCCTCATGGCCATTTTGGTAGATCTTGGACTTGATTCAATAACTGATCCATGGGACTATGATCTGATAGGATACATAGCCAACTTGAAGACCATAACCATCAGGCATCCCCTAGCCCTACTTGGAGGAAAGGAATTCACCTACAGAGGACATTCCTCAGAATTATTGAGACCTAATTCAAATGTCAAAATATCTCCTTAAACCATGGGAGTCTTTTTATGCCAAGGTCTAAAGTTATGCCTTGACAAAGAAATTATCAAAAAGGATGAGGGAACAACTCACCCAAATGGATTGGATCATGGAGAAGATATTTACCTTCACCAAATATAGGTTTTAAATCAACAAGCCAACCAAAAGGTTTTATGAGGAAGGCTAGGATAAGAATTTTGAGAAGTTCTAGGATGAGTTTCACCCAGAAGAGGTCATCTCTAAAGAGGAATCCACTCTCAAAATTTTAGTGGAAGGAGAAGAAAAAGAAGAAGACAATGCCAAAGAGAAGATAGGGAACTCACCCTTAGAGAATCAAGCTATATAAGTGGAGGCTATGTCCACCCAAGCAAATTTAACATGGCCACCTCCCATGTTTTCTTATCCCAAGGCCCCTCATTAGTAGTAAGATTCCTATGAGCACCTTGTAATTGGCTCCTCCTAGCTCAAGTTCATCAAGGCACCCATTTTTAGCCCTCTATTGGCTCTTCCCTAGAAGAAGATATACTTTATAGATCCCATTATTTCCACCTCTACTTCCTTTTTTACTACCATCATCCCCTTCTATAGCCCTGCTATTAGTTGTGACATCATCTACTACCCAACCAAGTGCTTTATCTCTCTTTGTCACTTCATTACCTACACTAGTGTTCCTTCTATAGTTTATGGCACCTCTCACTACTCAACTTGACACTACCTTATCTCTAATATTCTCTTCATCTACTCATCCTTCTACGGGGGCCAACCCATTCTCTTTCACTATCCCCATTTCCTCTCGTATGCCTTTCCTCACTCTCCCACCTTCATCATTGACCTCATTCTCTCTCATGATGTAGTCCCCATTTTCCCTACCCTATTAACACCCACCTTTATCTCCTTCAAAATTTTCCATTCATTTGCTTGCTTCCATAGGATTAGGGTCTATTATTTCATAGAAGAAATTTGATATCTCATTTGAACTTCTAGAAGGAATCCCCCATGTGGGAGAAATCATTTAAGAATTGGATTAGTTTCAATAGTAGGTGGATGCAGTAAGGGCAACTTGAAAGGCCCAAATGGAGAAAAAAGGGGAAACAAGCTAAGGACAATGTTGAGGCTCACATGCAATCATTTTATGACCTTATGTAGTAATATCTCATGGTTTCTCACCTAACCCCCAAGTGGTCAATCCCCTTGAATAGATGTAGCTAGGGGACTACTTTATCCAAGCTATTGGTTTTAACCTTTGTCAAGCCCAATTGACTAACAGGGTTAAGCTCATGAAATAAACATAGAAGTTTGTGACTATGGATTATGTTATGGTGGCCAATCAACTATATAAGATTAATTCAGAGCTCTTAAAAGTGAATAATATGATTGACAACCTAAATCCTAAGGTCAAGGTAAAGGATACCAACCTCAACAAATCACAGGATAATCTCAAGGGTAGAATTATGAGTAAAATATTCTAGGTGGAAGCTGGGCTATGATTAGCCACTAAGATCAAACTAGAAGATAAGGAGGAGTTAGATGAGATGTAGTAGAATATCTATGATAAAAACTAAGCATATAAGTAATTATATCACCTAACATAGTAGGACTCCTCAAGCAAGAACTAGGAGATAGAAAATTTGAAAAACAACCTAACCACTGACCCATAATCCACTACAATCCTTCTCATAGTCTAGTATCTATATAAGTCATATTTGGAATGTATTAAGACCAAAATGTCAAACTTGAAGATAACATTAACCTTCATCATAAATTTATATAAGTTATCCTCTTAGGTAAGCACATATGTTGACCAAATGATTGATTTTGTCTCCCAAAGGGTCCCAGAGTCACATAGCCTTATCCAAAATCTCTATAATGATTCTCCCAAAGAATTAACATTATTATGGGTAACCTACTGAAGATAAGTAGTGGCAAAGGTGAATGACTTTCTAGGCTATAATAAGGTAACAAATAAATACAAGGAATTCCTCAACACCTTAAAACAAGTAGTCCAAGAAAGGTGGGGATGCATAGAATAATTAATCTAGTTGGGACTCCCCTACCCTTTCTTGGTTGATAAAAACATCCTCCATAAGGACCAGATCAAAGTTTTAATTAAGAAAAGGCATGACCAGACCATCTTCATGGCTCTTGGTCAATCACCTTACTTATTTGAGGTGGAGAAAATTTTGCTTCCACTCACCCAGTTAGATTTTTAGATGTTGGTAGTAGTTAAATGCTTGGGAAATATCTCCTTTAAGGAGATAATTGACCTAGATAGGGTATTTAAATATCTCAACAAATATACCTAGCTAAAGGAGGAAGAATGGGTGCCCCTATAGGTAGCCCTTCAAATTTTTTAATTTTTTTCACCTTCTTCCCTTTTATTTTAGTAATTTTGATTTGACTAGTCTAAGTGATAGAGCTTTTGGGTTCTCCTATTCATAGGTGGATACCCTTATGAGTTATTAGGAACTATGGATCAGTAATCCATATTTTATATTGAGGAGTAGGCCATATCTTTCTTTGAGCTCACTCAATAGATACATAGTTTTTTGGTAGCTTGTGATAGATCCCCTTTTAAGCCTTCTTTCTTCGGGCCCCTTTTCTTAAATTTTCCTAGATTTGATATTTCATCTACTTTTGACACTTCATAGAATAATGCTCATCTAAATCAAGGAGAGACTCTTTTTTCTCTGGTGGAGTGCAAGTTTGACATGTGGTGGCCCCATGCTCTCTAAATCTTTTTCATTTTGAGTCAGATTTCTAAGCAGTACCATTGGTTTATGAAAAGAAGATGGGACCCACTAAATGGTTTATAAAAGGATGATACACTATTCAACATGTGGTACCCTCACACTCATTTTAAATAGGGGAATTATCAACTTTATCTGAATAAACATGATATTGACATGTGGTACCCCTATGCTCAACCTTACCAAAGAAGGCCGCATCCTCTATAAATAAGGGCCAATCAGATGTGTGTCACCCTAACTCTCACTTAGGAGTAGTTTTAGTTTGAAAGTGTATAAAAGAGCACCATTGGATGATGGTGTGGGCCCCCTTTTTGAGAAAAGATTTTCATTTTTGAGAGAACCAAATTTGTTGATCACAACATAGGTGGGATGTCTCTAGGAGCATATATGTGGTGCCACTCCATTTCTCCCAAGAGTAATGGTTACAATAGAATGATGTAGTTGCACCATATCTAGGATCTAGAGACTAACTACACTCATGATCCCAATAATTATTTTCAATTATAATAGTGGCATCATGGGTAGAAGAGGGAATCTCTATGTGTCTCTTCTCCAAGCATTAACCTGGCATATTTATTTAGAGCTCTTTCTTGTTGAAAGGGGCTGGCAATAATTTGGTTTTTGGATTCTCATTTTTATAGCCATTGTAATATACTACGATAGTAGCTGCTAGCATTTTTATATTCTATAGCCTTAGCAGGTGCACCTCATAAATGTTAATGAAATATTTGTATGTGCACATTATGGCCTTATATATTCTATTCCCCATCTATCAATGAAGAGGATGTGATGATTTATGTTAATTTGGATTAGAAATTATCTCTATCTATTATTTCTATTCTTCTACATCTATAGTGTAGATCTTTGCTCATATTATAGATCTTAATTCATGATTCAGGATCCTTTATGGTCTATGGTGCTAAAGGTTTATGTTATTTAATTCAAGTATTGATAAATGTTTCAAACCTCTTCGTGTATCACCTTGGACTAGATTTAACTTTCATGTTATTAGTTTATTTTATTCTATCCCTTTTCACCCCCAAATTAGAATGAAGATCAGGCTTCTAAAATCCTAGAAGTTTCTCTATAGATCACGCTCATTCCCATGTCTATAATGCTTCCCATAGAGGTTGTTTAACTTGAAGTGAGAGTTTTTGTCACCAATAGTCATGACAAAGTGAAACATATTTGATTGAATACATGTAACCTAAAAATAAAATAAGATGATAAAGATTGCTTTCACTAGTGTTGTAATTTATACAATTTTAGAGAGGGTAAATTCCTAATTTAAGAGCATTATCAAGATAAAATCATTAAAAATATAGAGCTTCAGTCTTAGGTTTGAAATTTCTTTATTAATAAAATATGTAATTGACACATATTTTATCTAATACATGTAACCCATTTCAAATATATTATAAATGGTATGGGTAATATTATTTTAATAATGATTAAAATGGTTAAAACTTATAGTGGGTGGTGTAGACATCCAATTCCTAACACCATTTGTGTTGAAATTGTAAATCTTACTCGAATTGCACTCAAATGCACATTTTAGGTCAAAATCCATAAAACACCCTAAATGGTTTGAATTTGTCTCTTACAAGTGCTAGTTTAGGTCAAAGTATCCCTAAATAGGGAAATGCATTTTATGGGCCAGCTAACTTTGGTAAGATCATTTCGAGTCAAAATGCTAATTTTTTAATTTAGTGCTTTGGATCACTCTTTTCTTGTAATCAATTGGTACACATCACGTACCTTTATTATTTGGTGTTCACAACATCCTAAATGGGAATACAGCTCCAACACATCTAACATCACCTTCTAGTTCCTCTCCAATAAAATTATGATTTAGTAATATGGCTTTCTAACCATTTTGATTAATTGTGCACCAATTTCCAAAGAATTGTACTAAACTTGATTAAACTTATTTAAGCTAATAAATCTAATTTAAGAGCTTAAGTAAGAATTCCATAGATCTTTTTGAATATCTCATTATTGAAAATTAATTTTGAATATCTACATCACCTAGTGACATCATCTATGGAGTGGCATCCATCAAGCCATAAGTGCATAAAACATCAGGATTATGGGTCACCCATGCCTAGTTAATGCCTACCATGCCTCTTTACGGCTTATTTATCTTAAGGATATTTATGAGTTTAATTTCAACTATTAGGATTATCTATGGCCACACATCTCAATCTTGAGATGGATGATCATGGTTAATCATGACCAATCTCAAAAATCTATAAATAGAGAGGCCATGGACATGAATAAAAAAGATTGATTATTGCAAAGTTATTATACATAATTGTCTCCACAATCCTTTTCAATAGACCATTTTTTACAAGATTTATTGATAGGCTATTTTAGTGAGCCTAGGTTTTATGAAATGTTCTTGAGACATTTGAGGAGTTTGCCACCTTTGTTGACAAAGACTAGGATGCTTGATCAAGGGAGAATATGTTTTTGATCCACATGGGTATGGTGAATCCATTTGAGAAGGTAATATGTTGTTGATTTATTTTATTTGTTTCTTTATATCCTTTATAATTCCCATATGAATAGATAGGCTTAGTTAGTTAGTTCTTTATACATTTTTCATGATTTATGGACTAATGTTTGACTAACTTACTTTATAATACTCTCTACATCTTGGCACACCTGGTGGGACCAAACACATCCCACACATATATAAGATCATTTTTTAACCTTAAAATATTCATTTGGATCCTTAAAACTCTTCCAATTTGATTTTCTAACTTTGTTTTTCCATTTTTATTTATCATGGGTTTATATAGTAACCATCATTGATCATTATTGATATAACCATTGTTGGTTAGATAACCATCATCAGTTAGTAAATGTAACCATCATCAATTATAGAACTAACGTCAATCACTATGTTTTTCTAAAAAACACAAACTTGAGAGCTCTTTTTTGGAAATTCATTATTTAAAACACAAAATAGCTTCAAGGCTAAAGGACATGTTAATGTTTTTGTTGTAGGACCAAGCTTGAAATTTGTTATAAACATGTTTATATCACCTTTTACATGCTTTAAAATGAATTAATAACATTATATTGGTTCTTAAAGTAAAATTTAGATGCTTAAGTATGTTTTTAACATTAGTTTTCAAAGTTCAAAATCTTAAGACCAAGGGGTCAAATAAACACCACCCAATCTTTCAAATTTGGTGCTTATAATGAACTAATCTTTCTAAAAGTTTTTTTTGTCTTCAATAGTTGTTTGATATAATTTTGTTTAGCAAAGAGAGGGGTGTTACATGTATGCTCTTCCATTTGTCCCCTTTAGGGAACCCTTGGAATCAAAAGCGCCATTCCTATTACAAAAATCCTACTCCAAGGCTTAGCAATAATGTTGTCTAAAGCACTCCCCAAAACTCATCAAAGTTTGGGTGACCTTGAAAATGACCCTAAAGTCTTTCTCATAGTCTTTTATTTTCATGAAAAATTTGGCTTGTGAGGGGGACATCATTACCTCCCATGAATTATTTAGGGAAGCTTTGACCTAGGTTTTCATCTCTCAGCATTCACTTCACTTACTCCTTCTGAGTTGCACATGGGATGTATCTACATTTTGAAATCACTTTACACTGAGTGAACAATAGGATGTACTAGATGTAAAAAAGAATAGACCTTTTTACAACTAGACAATGCCCTAGTCACCTAATTTTCATGCTTGTCTTTTGCATCATTTGATGTGAAAGTCATTGTGTAATTGGTTCCCCTATAATGATCGAAACCTTGATAGCTTAGTAGACCCCACTTTGACATACATTATCAGTTTAGACTTAAGACATGTGTTTTTTTGTCATTAGCTTACTTGGTCTTGATTTGTGTCTAAAACTTCTTATTAACTCAATTAACTTAACCAAAAAACATTGTCCTCAATTTTCTTGAGCAAGGGAGGTATTACACTATCTAATTGAAAAATTCATCTTTTCCTTGTTCAAATTGTTATCAAAATCTTTGTGTCATGTCATCCAATTTGGTGTAGTCATTCTACCCAATTGAGTCTAGATATTTTACCCAATTTTTTAAATCCTTCATTTATAATCCACATTTGAAATTAAACTTTCTAAGTTCTACAAGTTGGTGTATCAAAGTGGGTTCACCATTTTCACACTAAGCTTGTTCTAACTTGGGTTCAATTTTCCATTTGGATTGAAGGTTCTTTATTAAGACTCAAAGTCATATTATCATCTCAGTAGATTCAAGTCATCTTGCGTATCACTCACACTTTGTGTCCTAAAACATATTTTATCCTACTGGAACCATGTGGTGATGTTGTGTTTCCTATTTGGTCCTAGATTTATACTTAGTGATTCACATATGTTTTTACATATTGATTTAGTCCATTTTGTCTTCTTTATAACCTAGAGATCTTTATTCTAAACTTATAGGGTCAACTTGTTGAATTTGAAACTAGCTTTTACAGTATGGGCTTATCACAAAGATCAAGGATTTGGTGTATTAGTTTTCACCTTTGGTCTTTGAGTTACCTTGCCCTCTTCTGATCTATATGATTTCAACTTTACCAAAGGTTGAGTAAACTCGTGAACCAAATATTTTAAATTGTGTGTGGTTTCAAACCACCCTCCCTTATAGTCTCATTGGTACCTTGGTTATTTGTTTAAAAGAGATCCAAAGAATACTTTGTTTGGTTGCCAAGTATTGGTCCAAAGTTAGTCAAACACACAAAATAGATATTTTAGACATGAATCAAAGTTCACTTGTAATGGGACCTCTTATGGCATTAGTTATGAAGATGAGAAATTTTATGATGGTCAAGATAACCCCATTTTTTTATGACATCCCCACAACAGTAAGATCCAAAGATGATTACAATGAATATCAACCCCAAGAAGATCAATATGAAGCCCTTCTTAGATTGATAGAATCAGGTGCTAGACTACCTTTTAAATTTCCTATAGAATAATTGCATACCTTAGTTAGATAAGGAGAACAATTATGGAAAGAGAAAGCTTTTGCATGAATAGACATACCTTCTTCCTCTAACAAAGGAAAATAAATACAAAAAGAGTCAAAACCCACAAATCTAGATCTTGTAGCTAAGATCAAGATAATAAGTCAATGATATGCAGATCAACTTATCACAGACTTAACTAAATCCCTAGTTGACACTTGAATTCACAATTATGCTTCAAAAGAAAAAGGAAATGTGGTTGAAAGTATGTAATAAATATTGGATGAGGACATTACTACAGTAGATAAAGGTAATCTAAATGAATACTTGAAGTCACAAGAGACCTTACAAAGTGTTCCATTTGACACAAAAAATAAATTATTCAATCATCAAGAACCTCTTATTAATTTACAAACTCAAATTCCCAAACATTCAATTTGGATTGAGGAAATATCTCAAGACAATTTGGCCAGTTATTTTCAACCAACACAAAAATTGGTAAATAAACATAGAAATTTCCAAAATCAACAAAATACAAAATAGCCAAATTCAGGGAATGTTTTATAATCTAAGAATCAATGACATATATTTTCAAATCAAGGAGAAAATCAGCATGGATTGAAAGGTATACACTCCCTATAGATCCACACAAAACTAGGGGCACATTCCACCTCAATAGAAATAAAACTAGGGGTACATTCCATCCTAACAATAACAAAATGACGGGCACATTCCACCCCAAAAATAACAAAACTAGGGACACATTCCACCCCAAAAACATCTTATTCAATCCAAAATTTCACCAAACATGCAAGAATAAAATTTTGTGAAATAAATTGTTCAAAGATTGGAGATAAATAATAGATTCAAAAAGTACAAATATGATGAGATATGCCCATATCCATTTGATTTATCTATTATCCAAAACCCATTTCCACCTCATTTTAAGGTGCCAAAATTTGAAAAGTACAAAGGAAAATGAGATTTGCGCAAGCACATACATGCATTCTTTATCTTATGTCAAGAGGTTGATTATAGTAGCAAGTACTTACTATGACTATTTCCATGAAGTTTAACGAGACAAACTCTTGATTAGCTACTTAAACTACCCAAGGGATCAGTTTTAGATTGGAATGACTTATCAAAAAAAATTGTTAACCATTTCTCATATAACATAGACCATGAATTAATCATTGTTGACTTATGCACAGCCAAGCAGGGTGATGGTGAAAGTTTTGTCGCATATCTGTAAAGGTGAAGAGCATTGGTAGGCCACTTTTAACATAACTTGCCATAAAAATAATTGGCTGATATATTTACATAAAATTTACATCTTAAAGTTGTGCATAACGTATGGTTATCTTGTGCTAACTCATTTGAAGAAATTATTGATAAAGGAGTGTAGATTGAGAAGGTTCTTATTACTAAGAATCTCATTAAGACTTTTGTATAAGGTCAAGCATCTAATTATACTAAATCACTAGTTTGAATAGTTATGTAGGATAAGCCTAAAGGCTTTAGTAAAAATAATCACATGGATATAAATGGGGTGACTAAAATAAGACATATATAAATGATACAGGCTATGCCTCCTCTAAATGTATAATTAACTCCCCTAAATCCACTACCTACTTTGCAAATACAACCTCTATGAAAGACATTTCATAACAATTTTAGAGTCTTTAATAAGTTAGGAGAATCAATTGAAATAGTTTTACAAAAGCTCATTATAGCTAATTTAATTATATTTCTAGTATCAAGGCCATTTCCTCAAGATCAACTACAACCATATTGGTATAAGGAGAATGAATGGTGTGACTTTCATCATGTTATTGGTCATGGTGCATATCGTTACATTCAATTACAACATGTTATTGATGACTTTATTGAAAGTGGTGAACTAGAAATTAAGTTGGCCCCTAATCAGGACACAAATCAAGATATGGGAATCTATAAAGACCCCTTTCCTTGACATGATCCACCACCACCATGAAATAATAAAAATGGTCACAATCAAGGATAGAGGTAGAATCAAAACCAACAATAAGGTTAGAATCATAATGAGCATAATCAAGATCATAATGCCCATACTAACAATGTGACTTATAACAACATACCTTACAACTATAATAATATTGTGGGATGCATTTCTATAGCCCACATTTCCACTATTACTATGAAACCACATGGCCAATCTCATTTTAATCATAACATGGGACCCATCATTATAGGTTCAACACCCTCACCCCTTAGTAATACTATGTGATGTTCACATAATTGTGTTGTGACTCTATTTACATGGGTTACTAATTCTAAACAACAACACCTTTTTTCTAATTATAAAGGCTCCTCATTGACCCGAAGTTTTATAAATATAGTTATTCACCCATGAGTCACCATATAAGGCCCTTTACCTTCCTCTTATAATTATAATAACTCCTTGCCACCTCTAGGTTGTGCAATCACAACTATATGTCTACAAGTTACCATCTAGGGCCCTTCTCCCACTTATTCCATAAAACCTAATGAGAACATTGTCCCAATGGTTTCAAAGCTGAATATTTTCCCAAAAAAGAAAAAAATAGTTCAATCCACAATTTAAAGGCTTTATAGTCTAATGGATCAATTAGATAAAACCCTTGCACAAATTTCCATATTAAAACTCTTGCAAACATCTGATGTCCATCAAATGATCTTCAACAAACTTTTGCAAGAGTTTGTTTTGCATAATGATATAAACCTTGATTAGTTATAGAACCTATTTGGACACTTGTCTTCATTTTGGAAAATCACATTTGATCAAAAAGACATGTTCACCCTCAGCCCAAACTACAATAACCCACTTTACATTGAGATAATCATTGTAGATCACAAGATCAAGTAGGTTCTTATAAATAATGGTTTAGGGTTAAACATCATATCTCTTAAATTGGTATGATGATTGGGATACATGGGGAAAGACATTTAGCTATAAACTATTACAATCAAAGCTTATGACAATGCATAGAGGGAGTCATTTGGTACTATTTTGTTGCCAGTCATGGTTGGGCCTATTTCTCATCATAGATTATTCTATATTATGGATATTGAGCTTCCTTATAACATACTTCTTGGTCATCCTTGGATCCATGAAGTACATGTATTTCCATCTACTCTTCACCAATGCCTATAGTTTCCCCATAATGGGATCAAGGTTACTATTCCCACTGATTAGTAGCCATATCAATACTATAAACATCTTGAAGTAGAATTTCATAATTATAACTATTGCCCAATTTTTGAATTCATTAAAAAGAATAAAAAATCCATCATTTCTCATCCATCTCCATCTAATTATATAAACCTTGGTGATCTAGCCTCTACTTTGACCGATCCATTTCTTGTAGCTCTAGCCAAGTAGGTTATTATTAAAGACATAAGCATTTCCACGTATCATCTAAAGGACATATTCCATATTTTAAAATTACCAAAATCCCTTAAAAAATTTGGTAAGCTTAAAACTTCATAGACTCCTAATAGACCTAATTAGATTTGGCAATGAAATAAGAAACAACCAAAACCCCCTGTGATTTTTGTACCTACAATCATAAAAAAGAAAGATTGAGAGGATTTTATCAAGGGAGATTGGTTATATTTTGAAAGCCTTGCTGATTGTTTTTAAAATCCAAAGTATCCTATCCCTAACAGGATAATGGATCATGTTGACTATATAAGGAAAGGCCTTGGTCCATAGGTGTAATATATTTTAGAACCCTTATCAGCTAGAGTTGTCAATTGGAATCATGGTATCAGATTTAAACCACTAGAGGATGAACTCATGACATTTAATAGTGGCTCTTCTAAAGTGACTAGTAATGAGACTCCTAAGAATCAGACAATGCCCCATTATAGCCTTTCCAATGAGCTTGCTGACTTAGATTTGTTTGATTCAAATACCATATTAACCATAACACCTATTGGAGATTCCTATCTTGAATCAAAAACCCATCCTAGTGGTGCCTCCCTTCCTGAAGTAGGACATTATATGTTTATCATTGGTTCTTCCCATCCTAAAACAAACCCTTACTATAACCTATGTCTTTGCCATCATGAACTCCTAGATTAGGACTAGAAAAATTCAATCATATGCCTCGATGAGTTTCAAAATGAAGAATCAATTTTAGAATACATTGGCCTATGAGATGCATTCCCCATTGGGGATCATAAGCAAGGTTTTAATTTTTCATTAGATCCTTTTATCTACTTTGGAGAGCAATAACAATTTCTTGGTCATAATAAAGAATAAACATTGATATCTTTAGGTGAAAACCTCTTTGAGGCAATTATCAATCATGGAAAACGTAAATAAAAAGACAAGCCTTTGAGTGAAAACTTATTTCAGGCACTCCCAAGTAGGAAAGTTTTCTCATCCCCTCTAGATGTAAAAATTAAATCTAGCCCAAGTTCCATAGATAATACAAGCATCTCTTCATAATAACATCAAATATTTGAGCATCTTGCTCTTGAGTTTCTAGAGGTTTTTACCAATTGGCCTTTACCTGAGAAGGTAGATTTTGATTCTTCATATTATCTAGATCTTTAGGAGGAACAACAAGAAGATATAGTAGAGGAAAATCATCAAGACCATAAATTTCCTACAATTCTAGAGGATGAATCCACACTCCTTTTGGAGAACATAACATAAATGAACTTGGGAACCTATGAGGATCCCAAAATTATTTATCTTGGAGCTTTCCTTACTAAAGTATAAAATGAACATATTATATTCATTCTTAAGGATTATATAGACATATTTAGATGGGCATACTATGACATTATAGGATTGGACCCAGATTTAGTTATGCATCATCTTGTTATTCACCCTGGTGCTAAACTAATCAAGCAAAAATTAAGAAAGATTCATCCATGCATCATCCTTTTGGTTAAGGCCAAGTTGGAAAAGTTGTTAGGAGCTAATTTTATCAGACCACTAGACTACTCTGAATGGGTTTCCAACATATTATTAGTGAGTAAAAAGACCCTAGACATACGTATTTGTATTGATTTCTATGATATCAACAAATCATTCCCTAAATATGATTTTATCCGCCCGATATTGACATGATCATTGACTCAATTTTTGGGTATGAGATGTTATCCTTAATGGATGGATTTTTTGGTTACAATCAGATTAAGATAGCCCTTGAAGATCAACATAAGACTGCTTTCACCACTACATGGGGGACATTATACTACCAATCCATGCCATTTAGCTTCAAGAATTTTGGAGCCACATATCAACGTGTAATGACTATCATTTTACATGACATGATGCATGACATTGTTGAGGACTATGTTGATGATATACTAGAAAAATCCAGAACAAGACCTAGACATTCTAGCATTCTATGAAGAATATTTGAGAGGCTTCATGAATGTAAAGTTCACTTGAATCCTAAAAAATGTGTCTTTGGAATCACATCAATAAAATTTCTAGGGTTCATTACATCATAACAATGGATCAAAGTAGATCCTATAAAGGTCAATGTTATTATGGAAATGGCTCCACCATATAATCTTAAATAGTTATGAGATCTACAAGGAAAGATCTAGTCTATACGTAGGTTCATTTATCAATTGGTAAATAAGTGCCACCAATTTACCCATATCTTAAAGAAAGGGGTAACATTTTAGGGGGATGAATATTTTTAGATAGTATTTGCAAAGCTTAAAACATACTTAGCCAATCCACCAATCTTATGACCTCTAACACAAGGAAATCTACTGCTTCTTTATATATCAGCCATGGAACATGCACTAGGGGCACTTTTGGCTCAACATGATGATCATGGTAAGGAACACGCTATTTATTATTTAAGATAAACATTGGTAGCTTATGAACATAATGATATGCCTATTGATAAGGCATGTTTAGATATGGTGTTTTCCACTCAAAATTTGTGACATTATATGATAAATAATAAAAATATTGATATCACCAAGGTAGATCCTCTCAAGTTTCTCTTATCTAAAGTATTTATTCAAGGATGCATGTCTAAATGGATTATGCTACTTAGTGAGTTTGATATTGAGTACCAAAATCAAAAGGCAATCAAAGGAGAAGTTCTTGCTGACCAACTTACAAAAGCTCCTATTAAGGCCACTTAACCTCTCAAATTTGACCTTCCAAATGATTCTATCATGATGATAGAACAAGCATCACAAGAAACTTGAATAGTGGATGCTCTATTTTGATGGATCCTTCACATCTCAAGGATTTGGAGCTAGCATATTGTTGATCACTCCATAAGGGGATCTAATCCCCAAAGCATTATATATACAATTTCATTATAGAAATAATATGGTCAAACATGAGGCATTAGTTTAAGGGCTCCATCTCTCTATACAATGGGATATTCAAAGCTTAAAGGTATATGGAGACTCAAATCTAATCATAAATCAAAAAACTAACCAATATCAAAAAAAATATCACAAGCTTGTTCGTTATAAGCAAATTGTCGATAACCTCAAAACACATTTTAAATATCTGTAGTTTGAGCAAGTTCCATGAGTCAATAATAGATTTATCGATGCAACAATTAGTTCCATGATTCAAATGCATGATAGTGATAAATATTATTAGTTACTAATTGAAAATTTTCTTCAAATAGCACATATTCTATCAAATTTAGAGAGGATATACACCATTGTTAATCTTAATCCCTCACCTGAGCTACCATAGTACCAATATTTTTATAAATATTTCCATAGTCATGTATTCCCCACTGACCTTTCCAAAAACCAACAAAAACTATTTTTTTATTGATTAACATGTTATATCCTCCTTGGAAACATGTTTTATCATAAAGGCTATGATGGAACACTTCTTCATTGTTTATCTTTGGGAGAGTCCAAGATGGCACTAAAGGAGGTTCATGAAGGAATGTGTAGGGCCCATACCAATGGTGTAGTCCTAGCAAAGAAACTCCTAAAAATAAGCTATTATTGGCCCAAAATTGAGATATATTCTTGTAATCATGTAAATAAGTATGTGCCTTGTTAGTATTGTGGAAAATTGATACATGGAACTTCCTTACCATTACAACCAATCATAACACCATGGCCATTCTCAACATGGGGTCTTGATCTCATTGGGAAAATTAACCCAACATCTTCAAATGGCCATAAGCACATTTTGACTCAAAATTGATTGCTTTACCAAGTGGATTAAGGCCATTCCTCTCACTTATGTTACCGAGAAACAAATAGCCACATTCATTCATTACCATATCATTTATCGATATGGTATCCCAACCCATATTATATATATCAGTGGTGAATCCTTTGTAAACCAAGATGTGAAATATATTTATGAAAAATTCAAGTTCAAGCATAATAAATCCACTCCATATAGCCTAAAAGGAAATGGAAAAGTTGAGGCATCAAATAAAACCATTCTAGCCATCTTAAAGAAGATTGTCAATGATGTTATCTATAATTGGCACTTACAACTCTTTCCTACCCTTTGAGCTTATAAAAACAATCATCACACCCTAACTAGAGATACTCTATACTCCCTTATTTTTGTCACTAAATCAATCATCTTGATCAAGATTGAGATCCCATCATTAATAATATCACTGGAGCACATTGAAGATGATGAAGATTATAGAGCCTCATGGCTGTAAGAACTAGAACTTCTTGATGGTAAGCATTTGGCTACCCTATAAAACTTACATGCCTATCATAATATATTTTGAATAAGCTACAAAAAATTCATACTCCCTCAAGAGTTTGAGATTGGTGACTTAGTTTTTAAAGAGAACCAAAAGAACATGAATGTTGAACCTAAAAAGAAAGTCAAGTTTTAACCTAATTGGTTGGGACCATATATTATCATAGCAACCTATGGATCAGGAGCATATCAACTGGCTAAACCTAATGATGAAGAACATTGAGAGCCCATGAAAATCATACACATTAAGAGGTTCTACGCATAAACAAATTTGAACCATTATCTATAAGACCCCTGACTTGGGGGAAACTTATGCTGACGTAATTTTATCCCAGCCTTTTATCTTACCTTGAATGAATTTTATACTACCCTAGCCCACTTTTCATGATTAAAAATAGTAAAGGCTTTGAATCCTTGGCACTCTAAACACATTCTTCATCCCATTTTGGATTTCTCTCTTTAAGAAGCATATTATTTTTTATGTCTAGGGCATGTTATAATCTTGAACACTTTTTATCTCTTGACCAATTATGATCTTGATTATGTCTCATGAACATTATGAACATCCTCAACAATAGTTCTACAAATTAGTTCAACTCAGATAGTATTATGAAGCTTCAAATAAGTGAACAAAAACATCTTCTTAGTTCTAGACCATTGCTACATTATTATAGATAGGTGAATGTAGATACTTCTTTTCTTCAGGGTGCACATTATTCTATATCACATTTTTTGCTCTTTATTGTTTTATCAAGATCCTCACTTTCACCTATTTATGAGCATAGGCCATTTTAGCCATCTTAGATATCTTATTAGAACCTCTACTCTTACGATGTGCATCTCCTCAACTAGATGGTCCCACCTTGTGCATATTTTATCCCAAAAACACCAAAAACATTAGAAATACTTCTAAAATACCAAAAACATCATAACATGATCCACAATAGAACAAAAACAGTATCTCACACTTTTATAAATTTGTATATTCCCATTCCACCATGCTACACTCTTGCCATTTTCCAAGCATAGACACACCAGTTCATTTCATCTTGTCCTATGTACTTGCCATTTTATAAGATCATTCTTTCTCCTCTCATTAGATTCTTGTTTGCCAGACCATTCTCATTTGTTTGTCATATCTTCCATTTCTTCTATAACATTAATAATGCTCATCTGATCATCATTTTTCTTCTATCCCATTTCTTAGGAGAACTCCATTTGGCCTAAAGTTCATGTTGGAACATGCATCCATGGAACTATGTAGGCAACATCCACTTGTCTTATACATCTGCAGTCATCTCAGCCAACCCCTTCCTTTTCTTCTCTTTTCCTATTTCTTCTGTCATTGTTCCTCTTTAACTAGGGAATAATTGTTGTGTCATTGTTCTTTGTTATGATGTGGTGGAAAGTAATGCCTCTACCACACACACATGAACATTTGTCTTTAAAATGCACTAACTTGGTTTTTGTGTGTGTGTGTGTGTGTGTGTTTATTTGAGTTCTTTTAGTGTTTTATTATGTTTTCTTAGTGTTTTTTTGTTCTTTTGCACCTCTCCTTTTATTTTTTCTCCTTCTCTCTTTTTATTACTTCTTGTCTCATCTTGGTCTTGTGTTTCCTTGATTTTTTTTGCTTATCTCTTTTATGTTTTAGAACATCTTGATGATTCACATCGATCTTGATTGTTTATATCTTGATCCTATGTTATTACATTGTGGTTGGACCATTTTATTTATTTGATTGTTTTTGGTGTCTTTTTTTTTTTTTTTTTCTTTTCTCTTTTATGTTCAAGAATGCTTTGATGGTCCACATGGATCTTTATTATTCATATCTTGGTCTCATGTCATTGAGATGTTCTTGAATTTGGTTTTTAAACATTTTTGTTCCTACTGAAGATCATATCTTGATTTCAAGTTATGTTTATCTTTCTCTTTGTCTTTGATTTTTTGTTTAAATGTAAATCACTATAACTCTAGTTTTGGTTATTGTTTTACCATTATCCTTAGTTATAGGTATTCACATTTGAATTGTTTCAATGAAATTGGAATCTTATGTTATTCTAAGTTATTTACACTTATGATGCCTAATTTATTTTAGTATATCAAGCACTTTGTGCTCAAGTCTCAAATTCTTAATGTTAACATCAACTTCGATGAATGATTTTCAAGAACACTTTGCAAAACCTAGGCTCATAATATGGAATTAGGCTTCTAGGTAACATGAATTTTAGGCATCTTTGTCTATGATTAGATGTGCATCTCTTTGCATACATTATGAGTCTAATTAATTCTTGGTCATTTTTCATCATTCATCATTCCATTCTCTCCCAAACATGGGTGAACTACATTGGCCTGAAGTTCATGTTGGAATGTGAGTCCATAGAACTATGTAAGCAAAATTTAATTTCAATTAAGGTTGACTTGGATATCTCCATTCTTCCTTTCATCTCTCTCATCATTTTGTGCATTCTCATATGCTTGTTTTTATATGTCTCTCTAATCTATTACACCATCACATGTCTATTTTCACGTGCTCACTTTAACCTATCTTTTTAGTTATATCCTTGAGTTATTTTGCTTACTAGTTTCCCATGTTAGGGTAGAACATCTGAACAACATCTGAATCAAATCCTCACTATAGGGGAAAATAATTATTTATTCTTTATCAATGCTCAAAATTTGCCCTACTAGGGAAAACCTATTTTATAATGATCACATTTGCTCTAATGGAGTACTTCTTCTTGTCTTCTCTTTAGAGACCCTATTATAGTGGTGCTTCCCTTCCTGAATTAGAACATTCTCTCTTTTCCTTTAATTCTAATCTCTCCACACTAAGGCCCATGATGGTAATATTTTAGTGTGTAAATTGTCTTCAGATTGATCAATGTCATAAGTGTGCATCTTGTACTCACAAATTGGGTACACTAAAAGTGTGTCCCTTACATTTATGGATTGTATCTTTCTCATTACCCTCATTTTTATGCATATTATACTCATAATTATATTTTTACCATTGATGGTAATCACATGTGTAAGCATTAACTCATTTGGATGTGATTTATTCCATGGGTTAATCTTTCACTTTCTCTCTCTTTTTGAGATTCCATTCTTTTCTTCTATCGTAGTATGTCCTCTCGAGGGGGAATCATGGGTCTATTCCAATTTCTTCTTGAAAACTCTTTTCTTTGAAAAGATGTTGGTTCACCTAAATGTCTCACTACACCTTCTCAAACAAGGAAAAAATGTAGACATCTAATTCCTAATACCATTTGTGTTGAAATTGTCAATCTTACTCAAATGCACATTTTATGTCAAAATCCATAAAACACCCTAAATGGTTCAAAATTGTCACTTAAAAGTGTCAGTTTATGCCAAAGCATCCTTAAATAGGGTAATGCATTTTATGGGCCAAATAACTTTGATCAGATCATTTTGAGTCAAAATGACAATTTTACCATTTAGTGTTTTGGATCACTCTTTTCTTCTACTTCATTGGTACACATCACATACCTTTGTTATTTGGTGTTGGCAACATCTTAAATGGGAATATAGCTCTAATGCATCTAACATCACCTTCTAGTTCCTATCTAGTCAAATTATGATCTAGTAATATGACTTTCTAACCATTTTGATTAATTATGCACCAATTTCCAAAAAATTACACTAAACTTGATTAAACTTACTTAAGCTAATTAATCCAATTTAAGATCTTAAGTAAGAATTCCATAGATATTTTTTAATATCTCATTATTGGAAATTGATTTTGAATATCTACATCACCTAGTGACATCATCTATGGGGTAGCATCCATCAAGCCATAAGTGCATAAAATATTAGGATTATGGGTCACCCATGCCTACTTAATGCCACCCATGCCTTTTTAATTCTTATTTATCTTTAGGATATTTATGACTTTAATTCCAAATATTAGGATTATCCATGGCCACACATCTCAATCTTGAGATGGATGGTTATGGTTGATCTTGACCAATCTCAAAAACCTATAAATAAATAGGCCATGGACATGAATAATTTTTTTTATTTATGCAAAGTTATTATGCAGAATTATCTCCACAATCCTTTATAATAGACCATTTATATTGTTTTCAAGCTTCATTGATAGGCTAGTTTAGTGAGCCTAGGTTCTATAGAGTGTTCTTGAGACATTGAAGGAGTTTTTCACCTTTGTTGACAAAGACAAGGATTCTTGATCAAGGGAGAACATGCTTTTGAGCTACATGGGTATGGTGAATCCATTTGGGAAGGTAATATGATGTTTTATTTTATTTATTTATTTCTATCCTTTATAATTCTCATAGTAATAGATAGGCTTAGTTAGTTAGTTATTTATGTATTTTTCATGATTTATGGACTAATGTTTGACTAACTTACTTTTTAATCCTTTCTATAAGTGGTGTACACACATAAAAATTATGTACTTGACTTCCCAAGGTTTATTCAAGATAGTCGATGAAGATATGATTGGTATGAGTAGGTATATGGATTCAAGAGATTAGGATGAGGTATTAAAATGTAGTTTTAAATGATAGGTAAAAAGGGATTCCTATGAAGATACCAGAAGAGCTCTATAGTTTCAAATTTATCATTGATCCTAACTAAATAATGGGAAAGAATATCAAAGGTCCTTTAGTGTTAGTGAGGACAATGTAACAGAATTCTTGGTTAAAGCTAGAGATGAAAAAGTAGGTATAGTTAGGTTGGATGAATCTAGGTATTTCATCAAATCTTATAGGTTGTCTTGTCAATGTCATATGAAAATGTAATAAAATATGATGAGGTTAGAATTAAGTAGGAATAAAAGATGATTGATGAGGGTATAGACTTGAAGATAATAACATCCTCCCTGAGGACCAGATCAAGGTTCTACTTGAGTAAAGGTAAAATGACCAGAACATCTTCATGGCTCTCAATCAATCACCTAAATTCTTTGAGGTGGAGAAAATTTTGCATCCACTCACCCAGTTAGAGTTCTGAATGATGGCAATAGTTACAAGCCTAGGAAATATCTCCTTCAAGGACATAATTGATCTAGAGAGGGTCTTTGAGGCTCTCAACAAGAATACCTAACCAAAGGAGGAAGATGGGTGCCCTTATAGGTAGCCCTTCAAAGGTTGTAGGTTTTTACACCTTCCTTCCCTTTATTTTTATAGTTTTGTTATGATTGGTCTAATTGCTAGAGCTTTTGGGTTTTCCCATTCATAGGTGGATACCATTATGAGTCACCGAGAATTGTGGATAATTAATCCACATTTTATATTGAGGAGTAGTCCATCTCTTTCTTTGGGCTCACTCAATAGATACAAAGTTTTTTGGAACCTTATAATAGATCCCATTTTAGGCCTTCTTTCTTTAGGTTCCTTTTCTCAAAATTTCCTAAGTCTGAGCCTTCATCCATTTTTGACACTTGGCAACATGTTGCTCATCCAACTCAAGGAGTCTTTATATTTATTCATGTGGAGTGAAAGTTTGACTTGTGTTGGCCTTGTGCTCTCTAAATATTTTTCATTTTGATTCAGATCTCCAAGTAGTGCCATTAGTTGATGAAAAAAGGATGGGCCCCACTAAATTGTTTATAAAAGGATGATGCACTATTCAACACATGGCACCCAAAAATTCATTTTAAATAGGGAAATGCTCAACTTTATCTGAATAAGTGTGAGCTTGAAATGTGGTACCCCCATGCTTAACCTTACCAAATAAGGCCCCAACCTCTCTGAAGAAGCACCAGTCAGATGTGTATCACCCTTATGCTCACTTCAGAGTAGTGTTAGTTTGACATTGTATAAAGGAGCACAATTAGACTATGGTGTGGGCCCCCTTTTTGAGCAAAGATTTTAATTTTTAATAGAACCAAAGTTGTTGAACACAACATAGGTGGGATGTCTCTAGAAGCATACACATGGAACCACTCCATTTCTCCCAAGAGTAGTGGTCATAATAGAATGATGCAGTTGTGCCACATATAAAATATGGAGACCAAGTACACTCATGAGCCCAAGACTTATTTTTAATTGCAATGGTGCCATCATGGGTAGAAGATGGAATATCTAGGTGTCTCTTCTCTAAGCATTCACCTAGCATATTTATTCAAAGCTATTTCTTATTGAAAGGGGTTGGAAATAATTTGGTTTCTTGATTATCATGTTCAAAACCATTTTAATATACTATGATAGTAGATGCTTACATTTTTATATTTTGTAACCTTAGTAGGTGCCCTCATAGATGTTAGCAAAAGATTTGTATGTGCCCATTATGGCCTTCTTTATTCCCCATTTATCAATTCAGAGGATGTGATGTTCTATGTTAATTTGGAGTACAAAATTGTCTCTGTCTACTATTTATATTATTCTACCTCTATAGTGTATATCTTTGCTTATGTTATAGATCTTAATTCATGATTCAAGATACTTTATAGTCTATAGTCTAAAGGTTTATGCTATTTTGTTCAAGTATTGATAAAATTTTCAAACCTCTCAGCGTATCACCTTAGACTAGATTTAATTTTCATGTTAATATTTTATTTTATTTAATCCCTTTTGATCTAAAACTTGAAATATTTGGTTGAAAGATAATTCAAGAAACAAGAACAAAAAAATTCATATAATGTTATCTCTGAGAAGAGATGTTTTATTGATCAAATTTGCAAACCCAAACATATGCTTATCTCTGAGAAGAGATGTTTGATTCCCATTTCGGGTTACATCTTGATTTATACATGTTTTAAAGGTGTGAGGAGGATATGTAAGGTCACCAATCTTGAGGTAGATTAATTGGTTACACTTCCATGATTTACAACAATATATAATTTGAGGAATTACTATTTTTAGAAACTTACTATTTTTAGATTGCACTATTAACATTAAAATTTGGGGCACTTACATTAGGTTTTCAAGGGCAAAACTTCATCAAGCAGAGACTAATGCCATCTCACGATGGTCACCTCATTATTACCTTTCCAACTATTGAAACAGTAATTCAATTAGATCTACAGTGTAAAATTTATGTCTCCCGAAAGTTTTGTCATCAATTGGGGTGGACCCATCACCTGAATTGTTGCCCAGATCACCCTTTCACCCCAAAATTAGAAAAAATATCCAAATTCTAAAATACTAGAGCTTTATCTATATATCACACTTAGTCCCACATCTATATATATTCCCATAGAGGTTGTTTAACCTCAAGCAAGAGTTTTAGTCATTAATAGTCATGATAAAGTGAAACACATTTGATTGAGTAGATGTAACCTAAAAATAAAATAAGATGATAAAGATTGATTTAAATAGTCCTATAATTTATATAATTTTAGAGAGGGTAAATTCCTAATTTAGGAGCTTTATCAAGATAAAATCATTAAAAATATAGATCTTCAGTCTTAGGTTTGAAATTTCTTTATTGATAACATATGTAATTGACATATATTTTATCTAATACATGTAACCAATTTCAAATATATTATAAATAGTATGGGTAATATTATTTTAACAATGATTAAAATTTTTAAAACATATAGTGGGTGGTGTACATACATAAAAATACACACCAAAATTATGCACTTGACTTCCCAAGGTCTAGTTGAGACAGTTGATGAAGAGATGATTGGTATAAGTAGGTATATGGATTAGGGAGATTAGGATGAGGTATTAGAATGGGGTTTTATATTATGGGTAAAAAATGATTCCCATGAAGATACCAAAAGAGATCTATAGTGTCACATTTGTCATTGATCCTGACTAAATAATGGGAAATAATATCCAAGGTCTTTTAGTGTTATTGAGGAAAATGTAACAGAATTCTTGGTCAAAGCTAGGGATGAATAAGTAGGTATAATTAGGTTTGATGAATCTAAGTATTTGATCAAATATTTTAGGTTGTCTTGTCAATTTCATATGAAAATTTAATAAAATATGATGAGGTTAGACTTAAGAAAAAATAAAAGATGATTAATGAGGGTATAGACTTGAAGATCATTGTATTGTTAATCTCACATATGAATATGTATAATTATGGGATTCAATTGAAAATGATCTTGTTCATCAAATGCTTGGAGCTAGTCAATGATGAAATGGGGAATTAGAGTGGAATGAAGAAACTTTTTCCTACGTTTTACATTAATGTCACTTTGAATATTTCTATTGAGAATGGCAGGTTTTACCCTAAGAAAGATACTATATCTAATAATGTATGAACACTCTAGAAGTGTTGTAAAAAATGAAAATATAATGATTTAAAAATGTATTAATCATATATCATATATAGGTGATTCTATGAAATGGTTAATTTATGTTCTATATGTGTAGAAGCAAGGTTTAGGCTTGTACTCATCTTGACAAGGCTTAATTGGTTATATGTTAGGATGTTTTGGACAATATTTTGTAAGGAAATAAAATGATGATAATTATAAAAAATGAAATTAATTTTTAATTATTTAAATGATCATTTTAAATTATATGAAGGAAATAGTATTAATTTTAATTTTTAGATATATTCTTATACATGCAATGCTAAAACTGAAATCTATACTAAGAGTGCAAGTGTTGATTTCAACCTTTTATATATGCAATATTTAACCTATATGAAAGCTAAATTATTATTTTTTGTATTTTTGAAATATAAATGGATTAAAATATTATTAAATTATTAATTTATAATGTGTAAGAAAAAAATAGATCTAAACCCTAGGGAGCACAACTTTGAAGTATTCAAAAATTCTTTTATACATTCAAGCTAGAAAGGCAATATTTTTGGAGTAAAAAATGATTATTTATATAAATAAATGATATAATACAAGATAATTTAAAAATAAAAGTTATTATTTTATTTATTTATGACAACTTTATTTTCTTATATAGATGAATAAAATCATATCTAAGGCATAATATTTTCTTTTGTCTAGGTTGTTTAGGTTTTTATAGGAGTAGGTGTGTGTGTGCATCAGTGAAAACTAACATGCTTGTTACAAAATAAAAATTTGAATATTTTAAGTGTTTTTAAATAATAAATTACCATAATTAATATATGGTAAAATGTTATGTGAAATACATGCCGTTTGGACTCTTTCTATGTATAAGCAAAATTGAAATAACTAAACTGATTATTTGGGTATAAAATAAAGAGAGAATAATAGTTTATTTTAAATTTTATTAAAATAAACATGGAATATAATTTAATATAATATAATAAATAAAACAAAACTAAAAGTGAAAATCCTAACCTAATCAATGGTGATGACTAACCAACAGAAAATATTGTTGTATTGAGTATATTATCCTTATGTATGTTAGATCATTGTTTTATCAATCACATACATTATAAATATAATAAAATAGTATGGAAATAAAATAAAATAAAATATATAGATACACTATATGTAATAAATGAGTAGTTGAACTGATCTGTAATGACAAATAACTAGTTGTTGATTTATGGATTCTCCTCTCTGAGATTGTGTATAAAAACATGAAGATGAACACAAATCAAAGGAAATAATCCTAAAAAAATTAAATTAGGATAGGTATTAGTAAGACTCAAAATATTATAACTCTAATTCAAATCTTGGATCCATAATTCTAAGGAATAAGAGTTACTTGTAAGGGAAGAAAGAGTTTTCATGTGATAGTTTTAATAGAGATTGAATTAATTTTAGAATGGATAAGAGAGATAATACTTGATATAAATAAATTTAGGTCTGATTTGGGCCATACAGGAGGTGAAAAAAAATTAAACAAGAAATAAACATGATAAAGATCATGCAAAATGCATGAAAAGTAAATTCTTCAAAGGTAAAAAAGAAAATAAAAATGTTATGAAACTACCACCTTATAATGGTGGAAAATATGGAAAAGTTACAGTCAAATATGTAATAACTATATTAAAAGACAAGACCATCATTAAAAATAACAAAATCTCCTCCCACGTAATACCTTCATCATCACATATTTTGAAACTACTATGGTATAAATGTCATGGAATGGTCATTTTGTCATGGATACCAATGGACATGTTAAGGGGACTACCATTTTTATCACATAATAAAAATCCAAAAGAAATCCAAAAAATCAATATCATAGGTAAAAAATTGGGTCAAAGAGGGTATCAAATATATAATGAATAAGATAAATTATGGTCTGAGCATATATATAGGCAAATATCCATGCATCATCATTGGATTATTATGTAAATGTTTCACCATGTAATTTAAAAAAAATTAGGGTTAGAAAACATACCTTACTTACCTATGTAGTGTAGCAATGCCAACTAAAACACCTTCTAAACATGTGGGTAAAAAATTAGAATCAATCGTAACTTTAAAAAATAAGCATAAAAAATACTAATTAATCTAATCATGGATATGTTTACTTATGATGTATTTGGGGTTGAGAATACTACATAATCACTCCCATTGGAGGAATAAATTTGGGGTATAAATTTGATGAACTTTCAAAATAAAAAATGAGAAACATGCCTTGCAATAGTGATATGGGAAAGAAAACATTTAAAAATTTTAGTATTTGACATGATATGGGTTAGTGATTTAAATTTTTAGGGCTTATAGAGTGTAATACCTAGGTTGTTAAAGGATATAAGTATAGTAAATCAAGGAAAAAATATGAAATAAATATATCAACCAATTTGGAATATAATTGGCCTAGTTTTATCTTTATAAAAATAACAATAAATGATGTAGACAATTACTTAGATATAAATTGACTAAGATAGGAGATCCAGAGGCTACAAGCTAGGATAAGAGCCAATCTAAGTGTTGAAAATAGGATCGAGGTGTTAAAAACCTTCCTAGATAGTAACACCAATGGCCTTAGTGTCCTTATTCTGTCATTAGTGTTTTTTGTGTAGAACTATTCTGAGCTTCTAGGTGTACCTATGTTTGAGTCTGCTAAGCCTGTTCTTATGTGCATGAGTTTTGATTCCCTATTTGTGACTTGTTATGATTAATTTTGTATACAAACCCTAAACCTCCATGTTGATAGGGAATTCAATTAGCATAAATATCAAATTGTGATGTTAGTGGGGTAGGATGGATATTTACAACACCCTGATGTGATGAGAGTTTCTACATACCAATACTCTAAGAGGGATCAATCCCAATGTATTTATCCCCAATTAAGTATTGGTGCAAGTGAAAGTGAATCTAGTATGAATGTTGTTTTGAGTGATTTGAGGGATTCTATAGATTTTAAATATAAGTATTATGATCTTGGGATGGCTATAGATGACTATATGTAGAAGTAGGACAAATTAGGGATTGATAACCTTGAATGTGTACACTTGTTCTGAGTTAGTTTGTGTTATTTTCATCTAATTTCTATCTAGTGGATAATGGGATAAAATTCATGTACATATATTAGTCTAGTTCTTATATGGATATTGTAAAAGGTATAATATAACCCTAGGTGGTTTTTGATTTGAAAATATATCTTTTTATGGATAAAGGTAGAAAAAAGATAATAGCACCCAAACTAGGACACAAGCACCATTGGTGTTACTATCAAAATTATGGTATTGGTGTCCAAGTGGTATAACTTGAGGCACTAAGGGCTAGGATACTAAAGTGAGGGTCTAGGGATGCATGTGGCCTAGAAAAATAATGGATAAGTGTCTAAATAGGACTTAAGATTGGTCTAGGGTTAAACTAGGGATGGGTGGTCTCAAGTAACACACTTAACACTCAAGTGTAATTTTTAGATGATTAAATTTTCCCCCCATTTATTCTATAAATGCATCAAAGTGAAATGACTATGATAAATGAAAAATAAGCATACCTAAATGTAACTAAGAGGTAAAGCCCATGAATCTAGATCTAAGTATGTGAAGTAAGATCAATTGCATTCCCTTCAAATGAAATGTGCATAGACTAGTCTTTACTTAAGAGATATCAAAATCAAAGAAAAAATAGAGTAAATATATAAGAGAGATGAAAGGAATGAATATGCCTTACTAGGTACATGAACCAATGCATAAAATTGGAGGTGACCTATGTGTGTTTGTGTAGATATTAATCATTAGTTGTATAATTTGGATTGATTTGATGGTTTACTCAATCCCCATGTGTGGGTGGATCAATAACTCAATTTAGTTTTGACTCCATCATTATCCACCCCTACTTGGTGGATCGTGATTTATGAATAACTTGGTTTGGGTTAATGGTGTGTCCAACCCTCTCATGTAGGTGTCTCAAGAACTCAAGTATACTATGATTACATCATTTCATACTCATTTGTACTAGATATATATAAATTAAAACTATGTGATGTAACTAAATTGTATAAAATATCTCTAGGCCACTTGAGAATATTATGTGGTTCTAGGCTACTTAGGAATGCCAACCACTATAGATAGAGTAAAGCATGAATATGGTGTGTAAAATGTATATAATCTCATGGAGTTTTTCATTCCATCTAATCAACTGGTACATAAGTGAACATACAAAAATAATGTGTGGCACACATGCCCCTAAATTTGATATATGAGTATATGGATTCTAGATTGAGTTGTAATAGTCTGTATTTAAGTATCTAAACTAAAACAATAATGCTAATGATGTGAACGATTCCCTTAATATAATAAAAATGGTATGAATATATTTGAAACTAAGCCAAAATTGTTAATATGTAACTGAACCTATACAAACTTGGACTATACCTACTATTCTTTTCTAGCCAATCTAGAGTTTACTAAAAGTGAGGCTACTAAACAATAACAATATATATTGGATGGTAGTGCTAGTGTCCTAATTTAGGCACTAATTTCCAACTATAATAATTTTTGTGCAACTAAAACTAGGCCATGTCATTATTTACCATTATGTTTTCTTCAAACTAATTTTTATATTTTGTGCTTGTGTTGAAAACTATTATCTTAGTGCATTTAGATAGCTTGATCTCAGTGAAAAACTTTTGTGAATTCATATTATTTTAAGAATATCTATTAAACTTGTGTAAGAACTACCCTCAAAATAAAAAAGTTTCAAAATGTGTGATATTTGAAGCATATATAATATATGTGTAATAAACCAATATTATGTGTATACATAAAATTAGAATGTAAGATAGTCTGATCATAAGTTTGTAATGTATTATTTATGATAGATTTATAATTTTCAAGGTTTTCAAGGTATATATAACAATTTATATGAACATCAAATATGATTAATAATTAAGTATATACCTTGAGGGATGGGGCATGATATCTATCACATCACCCTAGTAGGAAGGGGAGGTAAATGAGGTCCCTCTTACCATCTAAAATTGGAGTGCATAGAAAGTAAGAGAAAAGTTTAATGGCCATGATACATACAAAAAACATACATACAACAGATAATAATCACATAAAGTAGGCCAAGGGGCCATAATATAATAGACATGAACACATGTCACTAAATTAGGTAAATCAAGACATACAAAGACATGCTCAAATCTCCACATATGCAAATAACAAGTAAAATTCCATAGAGAAACATGGAAGGACATGTTTAAATATATGCATACATAATTAGGGTGGCACAAACAAGGACATGGGCACATGTCTAAATCATACATAGAATGAAAATAAGTGTCATAAATCCTAGAACTATGGCATATTCAAATGCCCTTGAATAGATCTAAAAAATAGAGACACAATCAAGTATAAACTAATAAAGTTAGAAATGAAATTTTGTATGAACATGTGGTACAAGCCTGTATAAGAGCAAATATGTACATAAAATAGGTCTAAATTAGTACTATTCAATAATGATTTTGAGTATTTTAGGATGATCAATATCAAGATATAACAATGCCAAATATGTGATGTAGAATTTATAAATATGTAACCTGGAAATCAGAAATGTGCATAGGATTTACATAAATGGGTAAATGTGTCCAATGAAGAATCCCCATATCTATGTATATTCCCCTAATGGGTAGATAGTATCAAATATTGATCTTTATAGTGGACCTAGGTCCTATAAGTATTTTTGAACACTCGACAAGAATAAGTGAAGCATATATGTATGATAAAAATGACTATACTAAGATAACTAACATATGTAGTGTCTAAAAAATATAAGAAGTGTAAACATGGTAATGTATACAATCTATAACTTGTATTTTCTAAGTAAGTATTTGAATTTTTTTATGTTTTTACATATTATATATTTTTTTTATTTCCTAGATATAAGATATGTATAAGAAACATAAAAATTAAACTATATATAAGGAACAATAATGAATGAATCTATGTACTAGTAGGGACGAACATACTAACCGATGAGTCTTATGAGAGACTCATTACTAATGTGGATTGTGTCAAAATAGGAATGGTAACCTCTCATATGGTGTGATTGATATGTTATAGTTAAATTGAGTTATAGTATGAATCTAAGTATTGTTCATTATCAATATCGTAATAATCATAATAATTTGGAATTCTCCACTCATCATTATCATCTTGATTTTGAACCAATGGAATGTTAGTGTTGACTTCTATTATATCTAGATGAGTAGATGGAATTGCCTCATACTATGGATTTGACCTTTCTAAATTACATGTTGTAATATTAAATTTGACTATTCCCTTCAAAACTATGCTTATTGTAGGAATATGGTGATCTTTTTATATAAAACCTTTTTTGAGAATGTTTGTTGGCTTAGCATGATTTTGATATTACAACTTAAGTTCTTAATATTTTTTTAACATTTCTTGTATATTTGTATATTTTACCTTGATAAACTATATCATTGAATGATTTTCCTTAGGATGTTCAATAAATCCCAAACCTTGTTGACCAAAATTATTGCCTACTAGAATAGGAGTAATGATATGTTGGGAATGTTTTCCCAACCCTTGACCTTGATAATCAAACTATTGTAGATACTTTTGACCAAAACCATACTATTTTGAAAGTGGAACCTTATTTTAGAGAGGTATATTTGTATCCTTCACTTATTATAATTGTGCTTGTATTACTATATTTCACTTTGATTTTGCTTTGAGAACCTTTTATTATTCTGAGTTATACTTTAGTAACCATTTTTATCCTATTTTCAAATTTGAAACTTTTTGAAGATGTTCATGTATCATTGTAAATTTCTTAACTGATTTATATTTTATAGGTTCCTCATTAGAAATGATGCATTGCATATGCTTCTTTAGTACCAAAAATGAATCTATGCATTGACCATGCATTTTATAGTATGCACAATAATATATGGATCTCCTCGCTAGATGTAAATGAGGTAGGTTGATCAATTTAGATTTAATAATTTACCTTAAAATTTTACTTGAAAACCTATTTGATCTTTGAATAAATTTTGAGTCACTAGGTGTAGATGCAATTTGTTTTGATATGTGACATTGCTTGCCACAAATTGACTAGGTGATGTATATACATGATTTAAAATAGTGTGTCTTGGAGGATTTTATATTGTAAATTGATTTTCCAATGTTGTAATATTTTCATTTAATAGTTGATTCTAATTTCATAATTATGCAAGAGCTTGATCATACTAATAATTTGATCACATAGAGTATGACAAGTGCAAACCTTAGTTATTTTTTATTAAACACGTTAGTACACACCCTATAGAGAAAATATGGAAAGGGGAGGGTTTTAAGGATGGATAGGTTGAGTATAGGAATTTTAAATAGTATTAAAAACCACCTCGCCTTGTATATGAGTGATAGCATGGACTTGGTTGGATGGAAAGTAGTTATCACCCTTTTGGAAATGAAGAGGAGGAAAAGATTATTTTATTATTTATCTATAAAATTTGACAATGAAACTTGGAAGAGGGATAATAGGGTAGAATTTATAAGGTTTAAAAACCCTATAAAAACCACTAAAAATATGAAACAAAAGGATAGAAACCCTAAAAACATCTAGGGCTAGGGTTTGGATAGTATTCAAAGTAGTGAGGTTCACCAAATGATTTAATTTTTTTTTAGGGTTTATGGAGTGTAAGACCTAGGTTGTTAAAGGGTATGAGCATAGAGAATCAAGGTATAAATACTAAGTAAATACATCCACTAATTTGTAATAGAATTGACCTAGTTTGACCTTTATAAAAATAGTAATAAATGATGTATACAAGTGCTTAGCTATAAGTTGACTAAGATGGGAGATATAAAAGATAAAAATGAGGATATGAGATGATCTAAATGTCATAAATAAGATATATATTTCAAAACCCTTCATAGATAGTAGGACCCTAATTATATAGTAGCACTAATGGCACTAGTGTCCTTTATGTAGAAATTTTTTTAGATTATGAGTACACCTTATATACACAATATTTTAAAAATTTTATAAATTAGTAACACTTTGTATCTTGTAGGAACCCATTGAGTCTCAATATCTCTAAGCGTATGACTTAAGGATTGCATTGGGAAAGGGGTGGGTACACCATTGGTGCTTCTAAAGATTTTTGTCCCTTTTGTCACTTGTTATCTACACACTTGTCTCCCAAAACCATTATCCTTAAGCTTGTTCTTCTATGCTGTAACCTTTTCAATCACTTATTACATTGTATCCTCCTTTTACTCACCTAAATCCCATTTTTTCAATCAGATATACTAGGTTGACTAGGTTGACCCTATATAATTTTAGGATATTTTCACTTAGGAATTAGGTTAGCCTTTAACCAACCTAACTTAAGACCTAGTGAATAACTATCCAAAATTATGCTAGATTGATTGGGTCAACCTTGTTGACTAGGATTTTTGAAAGGGTTAAGGGTCAAATCCACCTATATATACAAGTTTATTAACATAATTTATTAAGGATATTTGAAAGAATAAGTAATAGAAAATGAACATCTTCTTATTGACCATTCTACTTGAGAAGTAAAGCTTAGGGTTTCATACTTTCTTTAGAGATATGGATCTTGTATTATGGATAAGTATTTTGCATGAATTGATAGGTTATGTATCCTAGATATAATTTGTCTTTATCATCATTACATACCACATAAACATCTTGTGAAGAACCTTGGCCAAGGGAGAGATTGAGGATCGATAGGTTAATCTTTAAAGGTAAGTATTCCTAACTGTGTTTCTCCTTTGTAAGAGTAAATAGATAAAAATTTATAATTATCTTCCATGCATTAGGATTTTGTATATATTTATATTATTATATATTCTATACATGTTTATTTTTAGTATTTGTAACCCCTACTTTTTGCCACAATCTTTGGTGAGAAATAGACTAGATTTACTCATTATTAGTTTAGGTGAAAGATCAAAACTCAGGACACCCTTAGGGTTATTACATGATTATGTTAGACTAGAGGTTTTATAACCCTCCCTAACATGGTTTATTATAGTATGAGATCCCATAATTAGTTTTAGTGGATCCCCATATTGATCAAGATCCCACTTAATAAATGTTTCCCCAATTGGAAGTGTATGGAATGATCTATCTTTTCCAAGATATGATTGATTTATAGACATTATGAATTTTTTATTACATAAATTTTGGTGAAACCAACATGAATTTAACCCTTGAATGTTTTTATTCACTTATTTCATCATTCTATAATTTTTATTATCATATATTCACAATACTAAGTCGATTATATCAATGTAGTTCTAACTTATGTATGTAGGTCTAACACATAGTTGCATCCATATGACTTTGTTCTATCTATGTAGGTTATTTTCTAGGTTCAAGCTACTAGGTTGACTCAATAGACATAGTACAAGTTTTTATACTTTCAAAAATCTAGTCTAGACTACTAGGTCGACCTAGTTGACCATGTACACTTCTAGGCATCATATTCAAACTTCTAGGTTGACCTAGTCAACCTTATACATTTCAAGCACTCAATAACAAGCCTATGAAAATCTAGGTCAACCTAATAGACAAAGTTAGCAATATTTTTAATAATTTATCAAGGTTCTTCAATAATAATCTTAGTTCTCTACATCTTTTAACTCACCAAGGTTCCTTTCTATCTTTCTCTCTCTTTCTTTACAATCATGTTTTTCACAATTTGTAGTTTTTAGAACTACCCCTGTATAGTCAACTAGGTCAACCCTTTCAACATAGTTCTATATTATATATTATATCTATAAATATAGGTCATCCTTGTCAATGTAGTTCATTTTCATATTTTAGCTTTCATAGTACAAGGATGACCAGATCGACCTTGTTTTGTATTCTCTGCATACACTGTTAACTAAATTGACACTATATTGTGTTTCAAAATTGGAATTAACCATTAAATGCTAGTAGTTATCTCACACTTTCATTTCTTGTTTCTTTCATTCTTATAATAGATCACATAGTTTAATTAGGTGGTTTTTTAATATACCATTTAGTCTCATTCTTTTCTTTTTTATACACATATGACCAAATCACAAAATCTTAACAAACATTTTAATAATTGTATACCCAAGGCTAGCCTACTTGGAATAATCACCAAGGGGTAAGCTAACTTGGTTTTATGGCCAAGTATAAACATGTAGTTAATGGTATATTTTGGCTAAGCAACCGATACCAATATCATTGTGATGTGTGAAGTGAGGGGGTAAGCCCCAATACCAAGCCTATACCATTGCCAATATAGATTCCTTTTAGCTCAAAAATTTATAAAATATCCTTAGATTTATTTCTAGTTATTTTCTTACACCCAAATACTTATCATATCTAAAATTATACTCAAATAATCTAACAACATTCAAGTTGACCACTTAGTTAGCTTTTACTTTTCAAATTGATTATTTGTTCTTTGCTCAATTATATGTTGTATTGAAAAAAAATTCATTAGATAACATTGGTACAAGGTTTTGTGTTATGTTCCTCAATTGGATCAACCTCATTGATCTAATTGATTATATTTTTCCCTTTCATTCTTTATTTTCAAAATACTTGCAAAATTATTCTTGTTTTAGTACACAGTCATTTCTATCAACATAGTCTCTTACAAATTGTCTAGTTTTCCCTATCTACTATGTTATATAAACCCAATCAACCCTATACCATTTTTTAAGCCTCTATTTTTTATGTTAGGTCAACTTTGTGTAATTTTCAGACTCTCTTTCCTATGCTATATTGACCTAGTTGACTATGTATAGCTTTTATCACTTCCTATTTCCTTGCTTTCACATCTCTTTTGTCTAGTTTAGTCTTTATCCTTCATCATGAGTTTTCTATTTGAGGAAAATATTGAGTTTAATTTGACAAACATGATGATTTTTACCAACATTCATAGGGTCTCCCATATGTACAATAGATCTCTTCTCTTAGATGAGAGTAATGTTCACATAGCCAATCACATAATGAAATATAGACCCTTCCTCAATCCTCTTCATAGTTTAATCATATATTGTCCCTATAAAACAACCTAAATTAGAGTGTACCCTTGAAATGCTCTTATTTATCTCCAAATTTCCACAACATCAAGTAAAGGATCCTTATACCATTTACAATATCTTGAGTAGTGGTCAAGTTGAATAGCCTCATTTACCAACTCTCACATTATAAAATGGATTTGGGTCTGCCACTTTATTTGATTATCAACCTCTTCCCTTGATTATGACCTCTTCTCATAACATGACCTCTTCTTTTTTAATTTCTTCTACCTCCATGCCTAGTATTTCCACTAATATGGTAGGTTCTACATCTAGTGGTCCTCTAATAAGATACACTATCCTTAATCCTTCTACTATTTCATCATTTATTGCCCAAGGCAATCATTCTTCTAGTGCTTCCTCTTCTCATCCCTTCACTAGTCCATCTTTTTCCACACAAGCAAATTCTGCCACTAGTGCCTTACATTCTCATAGTTCCTATCAATATCCTATCAACACCAATAGTGGTACCCAAGCCACTAATACCAAATCTAATGCTTCAAATAATTCCAATAGTGGTGATCAAACCCACCAAATTTTGTTACAAACACATAATCAAATGAATACTTTTCAAGCTCATAATACAAATAAAATGATGACAATTCCAAATAACTTTCTCCACCTTCAAACTCATCCTCAACCAACAACTTGGGGCACACATAATCAAAATTCTCCCCCGCATCCTCTTCAATATTCCCAAAGTAATATCATCCTTCAACCTCCTTTGTTTAACAAAACCATTAAGCATCTTCAAAATGAACTTCTTACAACTAAAATTTATAATATTAGTATATGAAGTAACACCCCTACAATTTCTTCTAATGGATCAAATGATCCTGCCCTTCATCTTAAAACATTTTGAAATATTTATAATTATTGGGTCAAATTGAATACCTTCGCTTCTACCAATCTCTTATCCAAAACTCTCATGAGTGATGATTTATATTCGTACAACCAAATTAAATTTATTCTATTATGAGTTTGGAAGATTTAGTGAATGCTTTAGTTTAAGAGTTCTAAACTACTGATCTTTCTAAAAAAACTTTGGCCCACTTCATAAATTATAAACAACCTAAAAATGAAACTACCTAAGCATTTGTTAAAGGATGGAAAACATTGTCGAACAAATGTTAATATAGCATGGCTAATGATAACCTTTTCCATCTCTTTACCAATGCTCTCTTTCCCAAGCTATAATATCAGGTCTGACACTCTCTCCATTTACTTGGGAGGAGGTTATTTACTAAGCTAAACATCAATATTTCCTTATGTATCAATTATATCCACCTCGAGCTTCTATTGGTCCTTGTCTCTTACTTAAGAACAAGAATCGTAATGCTACCAATCACGGTGTCATATACTCTTATGATACCATTGACACTGTTGAATTTGTTGTTCCTAACCACTCTTCATAACTAGCTCTTCATTATAAAAAATACACCAATCCTCATGTATCTTTACATAATAACATTAATGTTCACAAATTTTTATCCTTGGCTGAATTTATTCAGTGCCTACCTAGGCATATACCATGATAACTTAATCCCAGTCATCTTATGAAATCTTGGTACAATCACAAGAAGTTGTGTTGGTTTCATGCTAGTTGGGATGATTCTCATGAGACATGTAGTCAACTTCATAATTTATCTATGAATTTTCTTCTTGGTCCTAATTATGATCATGACTCTATCATTTGAAAATGTCAACAAGCTAATGATATTGAATTTAAGGCTCATGAAACATATAATAAATATCAAGCCTTGAATCAAGATAATAATCATGTGGATATATATAAAGACCCTCTTCCTAATCATAAACCTAATTAATATACCCAAAACAAGCCCACCCCTTACACCAGTAATGTAGAAAGTCTTGTTAACCCCACTTTTGAACAAAATGTGGTTAATATGACTAATATGTGAAGGGAGGTTACTTTTATTGATCCTCAACCTATCTACACTCCTCCATTATTTTGTACATTTATTATTATCTATAATTATTCTCCAACTCATTTAAATGACTTGGGGAAAGATGACCTTATAATATTTCATGAACCACTTCTAACTTCTCCATTGGATAACACTTCCCATTCTATTTATACCATCCCTCCATCTTCTTTACCTAACACTCATGATAATGAAGATTTTATTAACACTTCTTCTACCAACTCTCAATGTACACCTTAACTAACTACTTCAGCTTTTCAACATAATTTATAACATTGTTATAGACCTTATCCTTTTATCAACACAAATTTTAATGCACTTTAGATCCTCCTTTCTAGGACCTTATTAATCACTAAGCACCTATTTCTAACAATATCCTCATAGGTTATGATGAGTTGGATCCCATAATAGTACTCACTAATTCTCCATACCAAATTCCATTTTTTGAGATTATGAGAAACTTTCTGCATCATTGAAACTATCTTATGCAACTCTTGTTTAAAATGAACATCCCTCATCCTCCCCTAGTAGGACATGAAGAAACCTTATCTAGATCTGAAGATAGAATATTAAAATAATTTGAAGAGATGTTCATCCATGTTGAATAAACAATGGAAACTTCATTTTCCTTAAAATTTCCTATTGCTTTTATGATTAGTTATAAGATTTGACATCATGTGGATGATCCTCCTCTATTCATTAGTGTTGAAATAGGTAATATCCAAGTGAAGCATACATTGATTGATGGGGGTTCTAGCACTTGTGTTTCCTCTCTCAATTTTGTCAAAACCCTTAGATATTCTTAATGTAATCTAAAATTCACATGGAACACATTCCAAAGATATGATTGAATGTAAATGCCTCCTTTAGGTTGTGTGTGGCTTCCCATTACCATCTCACATGTCATAAGTCATGTGAAAGTGATGATATTTAACTTTCCTTTTTCTTATAAAATCTTGCTTGGTTGGCCATGGACTCATCGTATAAGATCAATTGCTTTTTCCACCTTCTAATGAATTGAATTCCCTCACAATGGAGATATTTATAGGGTTCAGGGTGACACTAATCCTTAAAATTTTGAATAATTCCAATATCATGGTGTCTTCAATATTCCTACTCTTTATCCTTTGCCTAGTGTTCCATTCTATTAGTCTCAATGATTCATCTTTCCTACCAACTCAACTTGAGTTTACAATGGTCATCCTACTCTCATTGGTAATATTTACCCTAACATTTTATATTATGATGATGATGATGAGCTTTATGAGATCAATATCAAGATTAAAACTTCTAATCTCTCACCTCATCTCATCTCTTAGATTCCTAATTATTTATAAGCTCATTCTCACAAACCACCTTGTGATGAAATCCCCATTATCTTGACTAAGTCTCAACATTCCATTCATAACACATCATCAGATGACAATGTCATCCCTACTTTCATCATTTATATTCATACACCTAACTATGATGATGTTTATTCCTTAGATTCTCAATTCTTAGGCAGTCTTGTTTAGGCTTATGATGCTAAGATTATCTGTTATCATTCTTCCTTACTTTAGTCATTTAGTGATTCTTCGTATGTTCCATTATTTATATTTCCTAATTTTAATATTTTTCCTCTTTATCATAGGGTAGAGATGGTTCTAACACCTTTAACTTTAGAGGAACCTCATAATAGTATGATCATGAGTCATGCTATGATTGAGACTTATCAATTTACTAGGTACCCTAACCCCTATATCTTGCTTATCCATCAGATGCGTGTGAGCGTTATTTGACCTTTTGTATACCCCACCCCTCCCTTAGTAGAACCCACATCATATCCCATTATTTTTTTTTCTATAGTTGAGCCCATGCCTGCTTCCATTATTACTAAGTCTATCCCTACTTAAAATCACATCACTCCTTCCATTAAAACTAGTACTGTTATTTCCCCAGCATCAACTTCTCTAGGTGATGGTTTGCTTCCTTTTCATCAGATGGCCCCATTTACCACAAAATGAGATGATGAGCCTTCCCAAACTCCTTTTATTCTTGTTACACCACTTTTTTTAGTACTTATACTAAGCCTACTCATAGGCATATCTATTACATCCATAGAATCGATAATCATTCTTCCATGCATTATTTCAAGCTATAATAATATATTGATACTTTATGTCCTTCTTCCCTTTAGTCCTTAGACAAGGCCATACATCACCTCAAGGTACTACCTAAGTATATGCTTAAGTATGTAATGGCATATTATCTTTATCACTAATATGGCAGCCATCACACTGATCATTGTTGTATCCTTCATCAATTTCTTAAAGTTCACCTTATAGCTATTCTCAGACCTTCTAACATTCCTCCCATAGGTAATTCTCACAAGAAGGCTCCCCCTTCCTCTCTCATGGTTCCACATCCTATAGCTCCATCCCCTCCTATGTTCCCTTAATCACCTTGTATTCCTCCACCCATGACTGTTTCACCTGTGGACCTTCCCTCACATATGGATCATTCTCCACCTATGAGTCCCTCACCTATACATCCTTCCCTATCAATGATTCTTGCATCTCCCATAGATTCCACTCCCATGCAATATTTTAATCATCCCTTGTTTGATATACCTCCTTATAAAATTCCATCAAGCATTCCTAATTTTTATGTTGAGGAGATTAGATGAGAAGTATTTTCCTAGTTTTCACTAAAGATTGACGAGACATTAGTAGCAGTTCATGTCCAACTTCATAGATATTTATCAGATGTTCTAGATAATGTGTGTGGATAGATTTATTAGTATTTATGAGAACATGCATGGTGATTTTAAATTTACATTTGGATTGGACATGTGCTCCAATCATATCTTTATCTATATTGTTATATCATTTGGCATTGTGTCAAATTATTATTTATCTTACATGGTGACTTTAATTTTGCATTATATATTACTTATACTATCATTTATGTTTTATTATAAATATCTTCTTTATCATTTATTTCTCTTCCTTTCATGAATTTTATTTCTTACAAATTCTTTTCTTATTTATTCATGATTGTTTGCTTTCTTATCTTTATCTTTCATGAATAATTATCATTATGACTTGGTTATACAAACCTAGTTCCCTCTAGTCATTCCCTCTTTACCATGTGATCAATCAAAAAATAATTAATCTCATTATAATATCCTTTCATTGATCCACTCTGGGTCTCCTTTATTCCATTTCTTCCCTTTTTTAAAACTAATCATATACATGTCTGAGATTTGAGATAACATCTTGGCTCATTATCAATCCTAAGTGTCATAGTCAGTCTTGTCTTTGGTTACTTAGCTTACTTTAGCCTAATCCTATAGCTCATTTATGTGTATCAATATATCTCTCATGATTGGCCATTACAAGTAATTATTGGGGATGAATCTTAAAAATAATTAAATACATTTAAAATACAAATCATTTAACAAAAGGTAATCATATAATAGGCAAAAACATTACTAATCATGAAAGTCAAAATCACACTAAAAGACATGAT